>JAOVVH010000002.1:573106-584419 GCA_028566435.1 Scorpiodoras heckelii
CCATCACCACATCAGTGTCACTGCAGTGCTGAGAATGATCCACCACCCAAATAGTACCTGATCTGTGCTGGTCCTGCGGGGGTCCTGGTTCATTACTCTTACCTCCTCCAGTCCGTGTAGTAGAAGTGATTGGCGTAAAACACCATGCTGAACGGATAGTTCAGGTTGCTGTGAATGACGCGACGGTCCGTCCCATCAGGCGTGATACACTCCAAACGCTTTGTCCCTTTTTCAACACAAAACACAAAAAAGTAAACAAAAAAAAAAACTTAAGTAAGTTTCATCTCTCTCATTCACATCACCACTTACACACACACACACACACACACACACCGTTACGGGAATCGTATGGGAAGAGCTTTCCAACTGCATTTCTGTCAGTATTATTTATATTAATTACACTTTGTTCTTAATGTTGAACCTGTCGAAGAAAACCTCTTTGTTGTAGCTCTTGTTACAGCTCTTTTTTTCCTGTTTCTGATTGTTCTGGGATCATTTATAGTAGTTACTGAATAATGGGCTTCAGAATAAATAACTGAATGATAAACTGCGACTGTATGAGGTTAACATTTTTTACTGCTTAGTTGTCATGTGGGAACGTTAGCTAGCGTTCCAGTAGTGTGATATTAAGAATATGGTACTAGACATACTAGAACTGTAACAGTGAAACAATTAATCGATTAGTTGTCAACTATTTAATTCACTGCCAGCAATTTCATAACCGATTTAATGGTTATGAAAATAAAAAAAATTAAGAAAAGAAATTCAAAATTCTAAGATTCCAGCTTCTTAAATTGGACTCTTTTCAGGTTTCCTTCCTCCTTTATGACAGTAAAATGAGTATCGTTGAGGTATGGACAAAACAAGACATCCGAGGACGTCACCTTGGGCTTTGAGAAGCATTCGACTGATTGACATTTTTCACCATTTCGTGACATTTTATAGGTCAAACAACTAGTTTATTACCGGTAATTGAGAAAATAATCGACACATTAATTGACAATGAAAATAATCCTAAGCTGCAGCCCTAATCGATACAGTACCTGCATCAGCCCAGCAGATACGACGTGTTCTAGGGTCAATCGTCAAAGCATTAGGGAGCCCAATGCCATCCCGCACTAGCACCCTCCGGTTCTGGCCTTCCACGGTGGAGCTCTCAATTTTCGGGGCTTCCCGGTTCCAGTCGGTCCAGTACAGGGTTCTGTAACACAGCAAAAACAAACATTAAGTACCAGAAAAACTGGTATAAAGTGGCAGTTAACACTTGGTAGGTCCCCCACGGGATCTCGGAGGGAACGTCGCACAGTCCTCACGCTGATGTTTGTCGAGGCCCCAGCATTGAATTCCGATGTTACTTGAGGCAGCGTTGCACACCTATGACGTGAAATGATTCTTCACGCTGGTCACATTCAGTCGGAGTCTTTTTCCGGCCATACTGCTATCATAAGTTTGAGGTTTTGCTGGAATTCTTGTAGTCACGGTACACCCTTGAAATGCTCATGCGTGAAAATCCAAACCTTCAAATTGCTGTGACCCATCTCACGAGCTCCAACTATTAAACCGTGTTGAAAATCACAAAATTGGGATAACTTGCCATTCTCACGGCGGAAACAGCTCTAGAAGCTTCCACGGATGCCTATCGCTTTATATACACACTGGCGGAAGCAACCAATGACGTGCATAGGTGGCGTTGCTATGTATTTTGCATAGGCTGCAGTACCAGTTTTTCTGGTACTTCAGAATACCATGGTAATATAATAAAAAAATTTTATATGGTGAAGTTTTCTGGAAGAGTATGCTTATGTAACATTTTTGGAGTTTTCATGTCAGATGAGTAACATGACAAGCTGCAAACTGGCACATTGCAGAAAAATATAATTCATGATTTAAAAAAAAACACTGCCTTTCCCTGCCTTTCCCGATTATTTCCCTATAATTCCTAAAGCCCACCCAGAGTATAACATGATGGATTTCTAGTCTGGATATCTGGATACTAGTGTATACAAAATGACTTGTCATTAAAGCAACAAAAAAGATGCAAGGCACTCATTTCGAGTGGCAAGTAGTTCTGCCGGTGAAGAATATTCATGATTGTGGGCTTCACTAAGCAACGCTTTCATAATGTCTGGAATTTAACTATACAGATAAACTTAGAAGATTAATGTAAACTACTAGTATACACACACACACACATGTACACTCACACATTCTGATTGCACACGAGGTTTAAGTTACATTTGTACACATGTGCAGATGGCTGGATGTGTGTGTGTGTGTGTATGTGTGAGTGGGAGTAATTTTCTGGACCTCCCCTAAGACATGACACTCACATCTGCACTCGGCTCGTTGTTCTCAGCTTTTGTTCTACTTCCTCACACTTCATTTCCTTCACACTAGTATTTGATTCCTGTTTATTCCAGTAAAACAACATCACTGTGTCATTACTAGATACAGTGCCATATATATATATATCATATAAAATGAAATGAAAGAGGTTTTGACGCATACTTCCTAAAGAACCGACATCGCAGAAAGTGTAATAAAGCACTTACCCCGAGAGAGGGTCCACTACGATGGCTCTTGGGTTAACCAAATCCGTGTTGAACAGAACACGCCGATCACTCCCATCCAATTTGGCCGTCTCGATTTTATCTGGCGTGCTGTCCACCCAGAACATCCTCCTGCGTGCCACATCCACGGCTAAACCCTCCGGGCTCATGAGGCCTTCAAAACCAGAGCACTAACTTTAGTTACATTATTCATTAACATTATTCACAACAGTATTCAGTAACATTATTCACAACAGAACATTTCCTGGGTGCTGAACATGGGTGAGTGAGTGAGTTTGTGAATAAGTGAGTGAGTGAGTGAGTGAGTGAGTGAGTGAGTGAGTGAGTGAGTGAGTTTGTGAGCCAGGTCTCTGAGGTGCTTTGCATCTTAAAATACCATAGCAGATTTTCTACATTATAAAAACAGCTAAATATTTTTCTATTAAAAGTGTAACACACATAGGCTTCTAACGTAAAATATTGTATAAAATGATAATAAACCTCAAAACTAGACATGTTATTTTCCTCTAAAGCTTCTAATTATTAATGGTGTGGACTGAGGGCCCAGCCAAGCTGATGGCTATTGGCGCGTTCACTATTAAAACTGAGAAACCGGCCTATAAGTAGGCTTCACTGAAGCTTAAAAAATACAATAGACTACAATAATATTTTATACACCGATCAGCCATAAAATTAAAACCACCTGCCTTGTGACACCAAAATTGCTATGACCTATCAAGACATGGACTCCAAAAGACCTCTGAAGGTGTGCTGTGGTATCTGGCACCAAGACTTTAGCAGCAGATCCTTTAAGTCCTGTAAGTTGTGAGCTCCATGCATGTCAGTGACGCCCATGACACTGTCACCAGTTCACTGGTTGTCCTTCCTTGGACCAATTTGCTAGGTTCTAACCACTGCATAAAACCGGGAACACCCCACAAGACCTGCTGTTTTGGAGATGCACTGTCCCAGTCGTCCAGCCATCACAATTTGGCCCTTGTCAAAGTTACTCAGATCCTTACAGTTGCCATTCTTCCTTCTTCCAACAAATCAGCTACAAGAACTGACTGTTCACTTGCTGCCTAATATATCACACCCACTGAGAGGTCCCATTGCAATGAGATAACCAACATCACCTGTCACTGGTTTTAATGTTATGGCTGATCAGTGTATATGTAAACATTTACAGTTCCCAAAAAATCGATTACAAATCCATACTGAGCTCAGGAATCTGTGGCATTTATGGATAGTTTAGCTCTAACCTTTTAGCTGTTAACTACAGCACGCACACTGTATGTGTTCCTTCCTTTGTCATATGGCTAAGAGTACGGTGTGTTAAATGCAGTATTCAAACTCAGCATTACCGGTGTTGATCAGGATCTCAGGCTCCGATCCAGGATCCAGGGCGGCTCTGCTGATCGTTCTTCCAGCAAGATCGGTCCAATAAACCTTCCGTTCTCTGCAGTCGTAGTCAATACCAACCACTATGGAGCCCTAATGAGCACACACATTCAGTAGATGTGGGTCACAGCTACAGCAAAGGAACTGAAGTCTGAGAGATATAATCGAACATTTCCTGTATGGAAAACTACTAAAGACATGACATAGTGTATTTTATGTCTTAGTTATAATTTATTTATGTAATTATATTTCAAAATTGTTTTTTTTTTAACTATTGAAGATTAAAGGTCTTATTCATGTGTTAATTAAGTCCAAAAGTCAGTATTTACTCATGTTCAGAATCGAGATATGCAGATGCTTAAATCAATTATCTGTTCTCCCTAGTCAGATTACACAAAATAACTGTATAAATAGTCCTAGTTGTAATTATCACATTAATCCCTACAGATGTTGGCTTAATACAACAATACGACCACCCTGATTATTCACCAGCTTTTAAAATAGCACTTGATCCAGCACATCCTATTTATTCCACGTTATCTTTCTATATTGTGCTCTGACAACTGCTTAATAAAGCTGCAAGATCGATGAGTAAGTTGTCAAATGAATAAAATAATGTGAAGTTGATGAGCTCTCCTGTAAAGAAAACAACGTGCCTCCAGTTTGAAGAATAAGCTGACCAAGCATCCATCTGCTACACTTACTGTACGGCTTACTTTATGTGTTTGTTCATAATTTGAGCCATAAACAATTCAGTCCTGGAGATAAGCAATGCCTGTGAATTTATCTGAATTTGATATGGAACGTCCTTTGAAGTCTGTATGGATGATCATTAATATCTCACATGCAGGGCGAGGAGCACTGAGGATCGCTCTTTGTCCATGTGCGTGCCATTAAGAGGAAGTGCTCCAATCTGTTGGCCTTGAGCATAGAGCAGAGTAGTGCCTGATGGGGGAGGAGTCACATCTGGGCGTGGCAATGGACGCATGGTGGGTGGAGGAACAGTTGGTATACCTAAATAACACATGATACATATGGATACATATGTTTTTAGGGAGTCAAATCATGCAAAAAAAAAAAATCTGGAAGCTATCCTAAAATGCGGAGAAAATAACATGCACTTACAGGCAGGTTTGACTTTGTCATGTGAGCGGGTCCCGGGGATTTCTCGTCCATCTTTGTCTACACACCAGCAGTAACTGGTATCGCCGTAACACTGCACTGGGGTGAACTCGCCCGATGCGTCACACTGCGGAAGGAAATGCTCTGGACCTGGACGACCTCCATAATGCTCCATCAGACTGGCACGCCAGCGCTCACACACCGTCTCCGGATGCTGCGTAGGGACCGCCACCACTGCAAGATGGGGAGAAATAAGTCAGTCCCAGTAGAGTCCTCCGTCCAATAAACAGCACAGTGAACTGATATTAGTAATGACATGTTTTCAGGAAGTTTTACAGAGTTACAATAAAGACTCCAATGGACTGGTATGTTTACCTGGAACATCACAGTTTCTAGGTGGGGTACCAGGTGGGGTGCGGGTTCCTGCTATCTCCTGCCCGCTACTGTCCACGCACCAGCAGTGTCCTGTAGAGCCATGGCACTGTAGAGACCTGTAGCGACCCTCCTCATCACACTGAGGAATGAAGGCTCCTACTACAGCCAGCCCATCAGCTCGGGTCTGTGTTCTGTCTCTGTACTGTTCACACGGAGTCTTGGGACGTTCTACATGAACCGTGACATGAGAAACACGAGAAGGACAGGGAAATTATTGTGAAACCATGCTCATGATAACCTTGTTTGTCCCTCTTGATATTTTCACGGGACACTGCAGTTTGTCGTCTGCTTTGCTTTGATTGTCACTATTATTTGTGAAATATGACCATTTTGGGTCATCTGTTCATTAGTGTCCTCTGGGTTTATGTCATATTGTCGTATTGGAGCATTTTTAAAAAGTAAATGAACATCCAATCAATAGCTAAATCAATCCCCAATACCAGCATTCTATAGATATCTGTATCAGTGCATGCTTAATTGTTATAAACTTCCTGTAATGATTGAAGTAAATGCACAAGGATTTCAGTAGGCAGTTTCTATGGCGCTGACTAGTCCAGTAAACTATCTGAAACCTGCATAGAAAGCAGCAAAAGCCAATGCTAAGCCTTGTGCTTGCAAAGAAACAACGAAAAAAGCCTCATCATCTGGGTATTAAGCCAAGCCATGTTATACCTGATGAACAACTATTAAAGCACACAATTCAGACCGGGTTCAACGTGTTAGATTTTACACTGAAATGTTCTTCCACGGAGCTGATACGTCTACCTGGAGCATCACAGTTGGTAGGTGTGGAACCAGGTGGTGTACGGGTTCCTGCTCTCTCCTGCCCCGTACTGTCCACACACCAGCAGTGTCCCGTAGAGCCATGGCACTGCAACGACTTGTAACGTCCCTCCTCATCACACTGAGGGACGAAGGCTCCCAGCACTGGTAAACCATCTCCTCTTCCATGCATGCTGTCTCGGTGCTGCTCACACTGAGTCTTAGGACGCTCTACATGAACAGGGACATCCATGAAAGAGAAGCACAAATGCAGATTAGAAGAGTGATTCATTCGTCATTCAACATTCGTCACATCTCACTGTTGTGAGAGTGCACATGATTTTCTCCATTACATTCTGGTAATGTGCACCAAAAAGATGTACTGAAATAATCAATGATGATACTTAAGTAAAAGTTCCAGTACAGCAGCTGTTCCCTCTGACTTATATATTTTTATATATGACATCATTAGGTTATTAATACTGAACCATCTGCGTGTTATTAATACTGAAGCATCAGCATGTTACTGTTGTAGCTGAAGGAGATGGAACTAGTTTGAACTACTTTATATGTTATTTTATATACAGGGACACCAGATAAATCTGAGATGATTACTGGGAGAGGAAAGAAGAAAAAACAATGTTCTGATGAACAAAACTGTTTTCAGACATTTGATGGAATATTACATAATTTGAACATTTATTAAAATGAAACCATTTGAGAAGTTTCAAGGGAAAAAAAATCACTATATGGTGGAGCTATTAAAAAGTCACAGACACATAAAAAGTAGCATAAAATGGGAACACTCAAGTAAAGTAAAGGTACCTTGAGTAAATGTACTTAGTTACATTGCACCACTGGAAATAATACAGGTTTGGTAAATCAAAGAACTTTCCCTCATACAGAAATTTCTCCAGTACATTTTCTTCAAGGACCTCCCACCTTCCTTCACATGACTGAGTAGGAAGTAAAAGAAAATAATAATAATAAGGGATCTCACTAAAGAGTTCAATAGTCCATGGTTGCGTCACCTTGCCATGGTGCCAAAACTTAATGGGAACATCCGATTATGCAATGACTTTTCAGAGTTTTCAGAGTTTGGCACCAGCTTTGCTGGACAAGATCATACAGTGACGTGGACGTTTGTGCTACATACCCAAAGATGCCCCATATATGCCATAAAAATTCCCTGCCACAGAAACTGGGGGTTTTGAAACCCCAATTACTACTATCCAGATAACGCTCATATCAAAACAACACTGGCACATGCACAATTTATGTGTTATCAGTGGAGTATCCTATCAAAGTTTTTGAATATCCTGGTCACATTACAAAGTACTAACAGCAAAACAATTATGCTTCGGGCTCCTAGGAGCATGGGGCCTGAGGTATCATATGAGCCTGAGCTCCTTAAACCTCAAAAAAAAAAAGTGGAAAAAAACAGACCTTCAAAAAGAAGCTTGCTGCTCATGAACCCAGACTTCACTGAACCATTAGACCTGATAACAGAGCCATGATCCATCAGAGACAGGACTGGGAGAATTCCTCTGCCAAAAAGTGGCAGATGAGAAACTACCTAGATAACTATAAGTTATCTAAAAGCCAAAAATTCTTACCACACGTACACAGATTGAGATGCACTCAGCATTGGGTAAGTGGGCTGTGCTCATGCTTTGGTATTATCTGGAAAATTCCTCAACTTGGTAACCAAGCATGTCACCTAATCCCCATCCCCAATCCCCATATCACCCACTGGTTCCGAAAGCTGAGGAACTTGAGTCCAGGTGATTGAAACTGTGTAGCAAAGTCGATTGAACTGGTTTACCTGGAGCATCACAGTCAACAGGCGGGGTACCCGGTGTTGTACGGGTTCCTGCTCTCTGCTGCCCTCTATTGTCCACACACCAACAGTGTCCTGTAGAGCCATGGCACTGCTGAGACCTGTAGCGACCCTCCTCATCACACTGAGGGACGAAGGCTCCCACCACGGGCAAACCATCCACTCCGGCCTGCACAGTGTCTCTGTGCAGTTCGCACTGAGTCTTTGGCCGTTTTTGATGAACTATAGAAAGAGAGACAAAGACAGAAAGTAAACCACCTTGAATCTCAAATTGCAAGTGGTAAAAAATAGCACACACAGCAGCAATACTGAAGATGAATAGCATTCCTGTATGCTTCCTGATCAATCGAGGGTCTGCAATACTTCTTCTTAACCTGTATGTACCAGCACAGCTTGTATACTTATACCTGGGTAGGATGGGTAACCAAATTCTGGTACTTATAGGTGCTTAAAATTAGCAATAATTTGAAATCTGCGAAGTCAACTCAAGCCAAGCTTAGCCACACCATCTAGTATGAACCGGACAGGATGTATGTCTGCCAATATTTTACTGACAAAAACAATATAAAAAAGAAAGGATATAAACAAAATCATTTGGCCCTGCTGAAGAGACATGAAAATTTGTGCAGATGTACATAATAAAGCAGATGTACAAGAACAAAACCCATGCAGATGTACATGAACAAAACCCTCTAGGATTTCCAGCTCTGTTGAAAGTAAACTGAGTCCAACCTTGCCCTGGACAGCAGCCAGCAAAGAATAAGTTTCTTATTCCCAGACTTTAGGGAGGATGGGCCGCCTAAAGGAACCCACTTCTCAGACACTATGAAGTGGGCTTCAACCATGAAACCTCAGGATTAGACCAATGCCAATTGTTCTAGTATGCCAATCTGCAGTGGGGGGTGACTGGTGGGTTCCAGACATTATGGAAGTAAAACTGGGGTGGGCTTATGTACACAATAATGGTTGTAAGAAGACCAGTTTGCACACTAGTAGATTTGCTAGTCCCAAACTCCTATGCCAGTCTTGTTAGCAGGAAGTCTCCTAGTGGTGTGGCACATAACTAGTATATTTCTGAATACCGAAGGGCAAATCGGATGATGGGCTTTCCTTACTCGTTTAAGTAAAGGTCTCACAGTCATTCTGCTGGTAGGCAGAAACTTTCCAGTATTTGAGGAACAGCTGGAACAGATTCCCGTTTTGCAATTTCACCATTGCTACAATGCTTGTGTGGTCTACACTCACCATCCACCAACCAGTCCAAGAGAAGACACTTTAAGGAAGGCAACTGATCCTAAAATGAGAGGCTAATACCTCAAACTCCAACTACAGACAGCTGGTAAGACTGTGCAGACTTTTTATCAAAGGTCCCACACATGCTAAAGAGCATTGCAGGCATGCTCTTCCGCTAATGTTCTTAAAAAGTTGATGGAAAACGTACCTGCATTCTCTGCCCTGTCTCGCCATTAGGAATCCCTGTAGCCTCTGGAAGATGAGACCATAAGTCTAGACTCACCCACCAGAGGAACCATTGAGGATCACAGATGGCCAGATTTTTAAAAGTCATGCAGTATCATATAAAAATCCTTTCAGGATTGATTATTCAACAGAGACCCAAGAGGTTGGCCAAAGCCAGGTGAAAGACAGGTGAGGAGAGGTTAAGAAAAAGAAGATGCTGACAGCCCATAGTCAAGTCCTACCATAATGATGCCACAGACCAATGAACATGTCTGCTTATGCAATGACTTCCAGAAGCTGAACAAGTTTGACCTTGAATTCATTGCCCAGCTGAGAGACAAGGAAGGCTGTGCTATGTATCTACACACAACCTAAAAAAGGTATACTGACAGTTGCCCCTTGTGTGGAGACCCTATAAAAGCCAGGCTTTTCTAGCTTCCAGTGACTTTTTTGGCATCCATATCCTGCAAAAGACATTTTATGGATGTACCACATACACATGAGGTGAAGTGGGTGAAGCACTTTGTAGAAAAGCAAAAGGTACTGGACTAGACTCCAAGGGGTCAAGGGGTTAACGTAATGGCTAGAGTCCAAATGCTAGGGAGCACCGTCAAGGTAAATGCCACCCCCAAGAGAATAGAATATTTTAATTGTAGAAAAAGGTGATCAATCAGAAGAATTTTGTATTGATTTGCAATATTTATTTGCTGTCTGATCATGTCTTGTGTTGACATTTTCAGTTGCCTCAAGTATGTTCACTCTTCTGGTTTTCGTTACATATCATACTAATGCACAAGCATCACAGTCATTGAATGTGCCCTTCCTCAACAATTTTCAACTCTGGTTACTGCTGTTCCCATAGATCGGAATGCAGATATCACTTTATCCAATGGTTCTACTGAAACACAGCCAGTCCACACCCCTACTACCTGGCCCCAACCATGAACCCTCTTTCTAAGTCACTTAGAGATTTTCATCTTGCCATCTTGATTCAAATGTACAAAGCAAAATGATGATGTGTTTACCTGGAGCGTCACAGTTGGTAGGTGGGGTACCAGGTGGGGTGCGGGTTCCTGCTCTCTCCTGCCCCCTACTGTCCACACACCAGCAGTGTCCTGTAGAACCATGGCACTGTAGAGACCTGTAGTGACCATCCTCATCACACTCAGGAATGAAGGCTCCAACCAGTGGTACACCACCAGGTCTGCCCTGGACATCGTCTCTGTGCAGTTCACACTGAGTCTTAGGGCGTTCTAAATGAACCAATGAATGATGGAGAGAATTACAAAGACAGTAGAAATGTGCAGATCTTATTATGATAATTTGAAATATATGACGTGTAAGCATCGGAGCATTGAACAGTGACAAGAGTACACAGAAAAACTGTTGTGTTTTGGAGCAGTTCACTACTCTGAGCACTGGAACACATGCTTCCTTGGTCCTCAATTGGTACCAGTGAGTGGAAAAAAAACTGTACTCTGCCTGAATGAACTGGTATCAAATCAGACTGATTTTTAACCAGTGCAAGCTATTTCGAAAAGTTAATATCATCATTTAGGTGCTAAACAAAATCAATGCTTGACAATCGACTAGGGTGTGAAGGATGAGTGCTGATTCTCAATACACAAGCAAAATATATGAAGTTAAACCTAAAACCTAAGATTTTTTTAATTCTTTCGAACTGGTTTACCAGTGTTTACCTGGAGCGTCACAGTTGGTAGGTGGGGTACCAGGTGGGGTGCGGGT
>JAOVVH010000002.1:794336-806826 GCA_028566435.1 Scorpiodoras heckelii
GACAGACAGACAGACAGACAGACAGACAGACAGACAGACAGATAGATAGACAGACAGACAGACAGACAGACAGACAGTCAGGCATGGTAACTTATGTCCATCAAAAGATCCCTCCTCATAGCCCAGTGAACAGTTTTCTTTGGATGAAGGAAGTAATGTTTAAACCAGCATCTGGGACATTTATGTTGCTGTGTTTTATCCAAAAATGAAACAGGATTGATCCTCTGTCAGCTCTTAATTAGCTGAGTGGGATTGGATGCTGATGCGTAACCCATGGCTCTGAATGCAGTCTTTCACACAGCATGGGTTATGAGGGAATTCATTACTTCTACACTGCAATGATTTTATTTTCAATTTTATTTAGCATTAAAGGGCAGCAGAATAAGTGTGGGAGGAATTCCACTGGGAGTAGGATTTTTAAAAAAAACCAAAAAAAAAAAAAAAACACACAGTCTCACAGTGAAACAAAGTGATATGAAAGTTCCATTAAGGGAAAGAAAATAAAAGTAGAGACTTTTCCCAGTGTAGACTTACATAATCTGTAGAAATGGCTTCTTTTACTCTGAAACTCTGATATTTACAGACTGGCAAACCACAGATGTGTGAAAAATTAGAGGAAAGAACAATATAAAATGTCGTAGCAAGGTGTTAGACCACCGCAAACTACCAGATCAGCTTCAGTGCACTGCAGCATCAATTCTACTTCACTGGAGCAATGAACACTATGCTTCTGAAAAAATATTGATGATGATGATGATGATGATGCTAGAGTGCTGTCTAAGACACCACTTCCAAATCTTCCATAGGTGCTCAAATGGGTTAGGATCTGTTGAGTGTGAAGGCCATAGTATATGGTCATCATTTTCATCATCCTTACATCATTCTCATTAATCTCTTGTGCCCTTTGGATGGGGGTGGAGTCATCCCAGAAGAGACCACTGCCATAGGACACTTCATCGTAGGATAAGTTAGGTCAGTCAGAAGAGCTTTGTATTGATTTGCCGTGACTTTTAGCTCGAAGGGGACAAGTGGACTCAAATCATGCCATAGAATAAAAGCTGATGTGAGATAGGAATCTGGGGACTGTGGCACTGGATGCTACCCATGTGATCTTTGGAAACCCTACAACAACCTTAGAATGCAATCATGGTTATACTGGTGTTTAAAGGTCAAAGAGATAAAGGATATAGTGCTGGAAAGGCAATGAACTTACTTGAGGATGACACAGGAAGCTAGTGGTACTGACAGACAATGTGCACAATGTGAATTTTAAGCAAGCAGTAATCCAAATGTGAGGTCTGGCAAGCATGCACCAAGGTTTCAGCAACATTTAGACTAAGTATTGGAGTTTCGAGGTGCAGAACCGATGAAAAGTGCTTTCATGTCTTGGTTTGGAAGCGAGAATAAAAACGATAAAACAAATGGACCAAAAATATACCAAGCGTTGTGAATACTATAAGGACTTAACATGGGGTTTGGGTATCAACAATCGTTTTTTCTTCAAGGATTTGAACCTAAGATCATTAAATGCAACATGTTCATGAGGTTAAGGTACAAAAAATTGTATCAGGATCTTCATATTACAGTGTCTGTAAACCAAAGAATTTGTGGCTCATCCACAAATCCTGCGAAGAGTGGAAGATTCTCAGAGGAATAATAAGGCAGCCCAAGATAACATCTTATGAGAACTTAGAATGAACAGGGACTGACCCAAAAACTGAACATTAATGGATGACAGTAAAGGATTTGTGAAAAGTAGTTGGGGTTTGGAGTTGTAGATCTGATGAAATGTGCTTTCAGTCCATGCCCTAATATAAACTCCAGAAGAGGGGATGAGAAAAAATAACTAAATCCAAGGTTGAGAATCTTAGACGAAAGTCATGCCGTCAATGCCAATTGAACATCCAGGAGCAGGGCTTTAGGTCCAATGAGGAAGATTGATTCTTTTTTTCTCCCAGGTCATATTGAATATATTTCATCAAACTGATAAGAACAGAATTCTTGGTTTCTTTGTGATTTTCCATTTCCAGTGACCTTTATCTTACTCTAAAAGTCTGCTAATTATTGACTAGGATTTAATGCACACACAAAAAAAAAAACTACAGTAAATAGCCAGAAATATAATGTCATGTTTTATATCCACAGTGAAAATGGTAAGCCTGTCTCACAAGAAATACATTTCCCATGATCTCTATATCACATTGTCATTATCTTGAAGAAGCTGTTAAAAATATGACCGTGATCTTATCCGTGAAGTGCAATTTAAGACTGTGTCATGAAATGATCTGACCGAGTAAAAGAACATATGAATGAAATGGACGGACCGAGAACTGAACCTTGAGGGACTCCTTGCGTGACCGACGTCTCGGAGGATTTATGCTTATTGACAAATGCAAATTGGAGTCTGGCAGAGAGATAGGATTTTGAAAATGGTGCCAGAAATGTTAGTGGAAGAGAGATGAGAGAGAAGAATGTCATGATTCGGCATATCAAGGTCTAGCTGAATAGAGATATCGATTGCACCAGAGTCAGCAGAGAGACAGAGATCATTAGCAACTCTTACAGGAGCTGTTTCAGCTATGTGAATTGAATGGAATCAAGACTGAAAAGGCTTTTTATGACAAAAAATGGAATTTCCAACTGCTCTGAGGTGCCCATGTTCAGAATTGATATTATTTGTGATGTCACCGTCTACAGTAGTGGTTATTTGTTCATATGAAAGTAGACACGAGCTGCTTTATTTCTTTTACCTTGACAACGTAATGAGATTATAGTCTTTAATCCTTTCTTACTGGCCTTATTGACTTATTGGACATTTTCAATCAGTAAAAACATGCAAATTACAAGTCTGTTACACGATTACTCAGGACACTGTTGGGTTTCTGTATGTAGAGTATCATGACTCAAAAAATTGTAAAATCTTGTTTTAGGTTAATTTTAAGCCATAGAGGCTGAGAGTTTCTTCCACAAATATTATGAGCTGTATTTAGAGTTCAGTTATTTGCATGTAGTGAGCATTTTATACCAAACATTGTGTATGTCTGTATTCAGACCTCATTTGTAACTACAATATGTCGTGCTTAAACTGATTTAAGTTTTGGGCTGTAAATACACACTGAAAACTACTGAATGGCATTTGAAACAGATGTATGTAGAAATGCAGTAAACATTTGTGTGTGTGTGTGTGTGTGTGTGTGTGTGTGTGTGGTATTTGGTACAGTTCAGCTTATCTGAGGTGTGTGTGTGTAGTTTTTAGCTCAGTCACTGGTTATTAAGGAGTCTGATGGCTTGTGGAAAGAAACTGTTACACAGTCTGATTGAGAAGGCCCGAATGCTTTGGTACCGTTTCCCAAACAGCAGGAGGGTGAAGACTGTGTGTGAAGGGTGTGTGGTGTCAGCCACAATGTTGGTGGCTTTGTGGATGCAGTGTGTGGTGTAAATATCTATGAAGGAGGGGAGACACATGCAGATAACCGTCTCAGCTGTCCTTACTATCCTCTGCAGGTTCTTGTACTCTGAGAAAGTGCAATTCCAAAATCAGGCAGTGATGTAGCCACTCCGAAGGCTCTCAGTAGTCCCTCTGTAGAACGTGATGTAGATGGGAAATGGGAGATGTGCTTTCCTTAGCCTTCGCAGAAAGTAAAGGTGCTGCTGGGCTTTCTTGGTTATGGAGCTGGTGTTGCAGGATCAAGAGAGGTTCTCCTTTAGGTGAATTTAGTGCTCTTGACAATCTCCACGGAAGAGCTGTTGATGTTCATTGGAGAGTGGTCACTCTGTGTCCTTCTGAGGTCTCACTCTGTGTTCTCCTATTAGGTTTTGTCTACATTCAGAGACACATTGTTGACTCTACACTAGTCCATTAGCTGTTGCACCTCCTCTCTGTATGCTGACTCATCGTTCTTGCTGATGAGACCCACCACGGATGTGTCATTGTTAAACTTGATGATGTGGTTGGAGCTGTGCATTACTGCACAATCCTGTGTCAGCAGAGTAAACAGCAGTGGACTGAGAACACAACCCTGAGGAGCCCCAGTGCTCAGTGTGGTGGTCCTGGAGATGCTGCTACTGATCCAGATGGACTGAGGTCTCCCAATCAGGAAGTCCAAGATCAGGTTGCAAAGGGAGATGTTCAGGCCCAGCAGGCTCAGCTTTCGAGTCAGGTGCTGAGGAATGATGGTGTTGAATGCTGAACTGAAGCTGCTCTGCACATTCTCTGAGCATTAGAGAATTTTCTTCACTTCAGCTGTGGTGTGACTAAGCACCTGGTCATTGGAAGAAGGGGTCTTCCTCACCGTCACATCATGCTGTGCCTTGAGCTGAGCATAGTAGTTGTTCAGTGCAGCTGGAAGGAAGACATCACTGTCACAAGCAGGTGGTGTAGTCCTGTAATTAGTGATGGCCTGGATGCACTGCCACATGTCACTGCTGTTCTTGATGTGGCTGTGGATGCTCTGGCCATGTGTGCTTTGTCTCTCTGATCTGATCACAGTTTTCCCTCACTGTTCCTAGGGCTGCCTTGTCTCCTGATCTGAAGGCGGAGTCTCGGGCCTTCAGCATTGCACGCACCACTGCAGTCATCAGTGGCTTCTGGTTGGGTTGTGTGGTGATTGTCTTGTAGACATATTCGGTGCATTTGCTGATGTTTCTGGTCAACGATGAAGTGTACTCCTCCAAGTAGATGTGGTCACCATCAGGGGCAGCCTCCCCAAACATGCTCAAGTCAGTGTGCTCAAAACAATCCTGAAGACCAGAGATGAGTCCTGCTGCCAGGGTTTTCACCTGCTTCTGAACCAGTTTAGAGCATCTGATGAGTGATCTGTATGCTGGAATTAGCATAACGGGGCTCTACCTTGTACACGCCATGAATGCTTATGTAAAGAAGTTCCAGCATGTTCACCCGCTCGTAGCAAACTCTACATGTTGATGGAATTTAGGGAGTACAGTCTTGAGATTTGCATGGCTGAAATCTCTGGTGACAAAAAACAGTATATTGGGCTGTGTGTTTTGCAGTTTGCTAATAGCCCCACATAATACACAGAGCGCTTCCTTAGTGTTAGCACTGGGTGGAATGTAAACTCCAATAATGAACATAGTGCTGAATTATCTTGGTAAATTAAATGGTCACAAATTCCACTAGCGATGAGCAGTAACTCAAAATTAGCACCGAGTTCCTGTACGATTCCATGTTGATGTAAACACACAAGCCCCTTCTGCCAGTCTTACCACACAGAGCTGCTTTTCTGTCTGCACAAAACGAGGCTGGAAATGTCTAGCTGAATGGTGGCGTCCAGAACTCTGCCGTTGAGCCATGTCTCAGTGAAAACAAAGACGCAGCAGTTTCTAGTTTCATGCCGAGTAGTTTGCTGGAGTCGGATGGATGGGTTTAGTTAGTTGCCAAATGTTGTTGCCATATTCTGCCTCACTGTTATATTCCTCTGGGTTCATTACTGGCTATGTATCTGGGAACAAGCCAGGGTTTTCCCAATAATTTCCCAAGAAGCTTATTGTCCCTTCCTTACCATGCTTTCTGTATTCATCAGTTGTTTGGGGTTTTTTTTAAACCATATAATACTTACCCCATTCCACTGGTTTAGTTGACTTTTTTCTTTTTTCTCATCTTTTGTTTATGTTCTCCTTGTAGATTTGGTCTCAATGTACTTTTAATAAAAGTGTAGCTCAGTGGTTAAGACATTGGACTACTGATCCGAAGGTTGGGAGTTTGAATCTCACCGCTGCCACTGCTGGGCCCCTGAGTAAGGCCCTTAACCTTCAACTGCTCAGTTGTGTAAATGAGATAAATGTCAGTGGCTCTGGATAAGGGCGTCTGCCAAATGCCGTAAATGTAAATGTAATAAGCTCTTGTATTTTTCTTTATTAAGAAAAACAACAAAATATCCCCAATGCATCTTACAGCCTTGAGATCAAAATGACCAAAACTTTTTTTTTCCCCCTCAAAGCCTCAACTTTTTTTTTTCCCCTCAAAGCCTCACCTCTTTATACAAACTATCAAAAAGGTTATATTTTATATACCATTATATCTATTGTATTGATATTTTTAATAAAGGCTTATGTTTAAAAATGAACATTGAAATCAGTGTCCATGCATAAATTTATTTCTAAACCACAATTTATTTTTTAGAAGTAGGTTTTGACTTAAGTAGGTTTTAATTCAATTATAATAATTAAGAAATTATTTTAATTAAGAAAAGCCTGGGTTAAGTTCCCTCATGAAATTGGTTGAGAAGATGCAGAGTTTTATCTTAATTAGGAAAACTGTTAGGAATTAATACGTAAAGTAAAAAAAAAAGATATATCAGATTTGACATATCAAATGGCAGTGATTAAAATGATATTTGAAAGTTTTTTTCTTTTGTTAGGATTACTTTTATTTTATCTATAATTCATTAATTCATATGTTATTGTTAAAGTATGTGATTTTTGTGTGAAACTGTTTAACAGTGAAGTGCTTTAGTAAAAAAAAAAAAAGGTATTACAACTTATCAGTGCTCAATGGTTCAGTATTGCTATCCAAAAGAAATTGCTATTTGTATCATGTCACCTATAGTTATTTCATAGTGTTCACTTTTTTAGTCATAAATAGAAATGATTAGCTAAGATGTCATCTGGTCACTACTTAAGCCTAACAACAGCAATCAGCAGTGTTGATTTGTGCTTGTTAGCATATTCCCTGTGTTCATCATCCAGAAGGCGAGGAGCAGACAGAATGACACAATACATAAACCCGTAAGCGTAGACGTGAAACGGATCCGAGTGGAACAGCAGGTCTGTCGGAAAGCAGGCATGTTGAACAACTGTTCTGTGTAGGTAGAGAGCTGCGTTCCTCCCTGTCAGTGTGCAGGCAGTTTGGCGTCGGCCACCTGTCACGGTCAGGCCCCGCTGAAATCTCAGAGTCAGCGATTTGAAGCCGAGCAGGGTATCACTCAGCGGCTTCACTCCATCCGACACGACAGCTCTGACACACACTGGGGAGGAACGCTCCAACACTCAGAGTGCAAAGTTTTATCTTTAAAGCACTAAGCTTTATATTAGCATCAGCCTGCAGTAGCAGTAAACAAATTCATCACTCTGAGTGACGCGTGCGTTTCACAGTGTTGAGTGGAACAGTGTCACTCCTGGATTTATTACTTATTGATTCGGTGTTTGTGAGGTTTACAATAGCAGCTACGGAGGTCTGGGAAAGGTCTGGAGATTTGATTTGTGATATTTTAATTCATTGATAGATACTTGTTAACGGAACTACGTATGAGGCAAGAGCTTAAGCTGGGAAGACGGGGAGGACATCAGGGTGGGTATAATTTTGTCGTTTGATTATGAATCAATATGACCTCAAATTGAGTGCTCTTCAGTGAGATAACTCATAAACTCTTTAGTGCTCTACATGAAGGATGAGTACATTTCGTTCTCTTTTTTTTTGCTCTTCTCCACCTCGTTCTTGCTTTTCAGTAAATTTCAAATCCAGCGTGAACAGTCTTTCCTTTAAATCATCATTATTAATTTTTATTGGACAAAGAGGTTCAAATACTTCCACACATTAAAACCTAATCCACCAGAGCCTGTTGGTGGCCCAGCCAATATGTTCCAGGAGTCTCGCTCCATTTGTGTGCCAACAGACATCCGAGACACGGCAGCCAAAACAATATTGCAGGGAGCTCACGCCTATACTGTTCTCCCACCCGACACATATGTGCCATAACCCATGCTGTTCTTGCTTCTGTGCACCAGCCTGAGCTCCCAGCCTGCACAATGCTCAAGGGCCAGGGGTCAAGCTACAGATCGTGAGAAGGGAACACTGAGGCGAATACCCTGCAGCGAAATAAAAATATATAAGCGTGCATGGAGGAGATTGTTTCAATGCTCTGGGGATTTTTTATTTTTTTTATTTTTACGTGTTACATAATTGAAACTTTGGAAACTCCTAGGATTAGATTTAAATTCCTCACTTTTTTTTAAATTACTATGTTTTTTCAGTGTAGTTACTGAATAATATAATTAGAGATGAAAAACTGAATAATAATTAATGGTTGTGATAAAAACATCACATATTTAACTGATTACTCATATTTGTGAAACAAATAAAAGGATGAATGTGTAGTGTAGCTCAGCAGTTAAGGTGTTAGACTGCTGATTAAAAGGTCGTGAGTTCAAGTCCCACCACAGCCAAACTGCTACTGTTGGGCCCTTGAACAAGGCCCTTAACCCTCAGTTGTGTAAATGAAATAAATGTAAGTCGCTCTGGATAATGGTGTCTGCCAAATCCCATAAATGTAAGTATCAAAGAACCTTTATGTGATGTCAGATATTACATTTTTTTAAATAATTTCTTTTTAGTTATAATAAGTCATTTTATTTCTATTTCCATTGCACTTTATGTGCATTTTAAGAATCCAGTTCTTTCTATTCTTTTCCTGACTGAAATAACCCCAATGGATTTGCTGAGTCAAAAAATTTCAATTGATCAATTAGCAGAAATTTGGTATTAGTGACTTGTTAGTGATAATCACTATTTTCTCACATATAGTGTTATATTACGAGGGACCTCCAAGTATGTCGACTCCCACCCAAGTCTATTATGTCTGAGTTTTTAGCTTTTTTAAAAATATTTTCATGGCTTGGGGAAAGAGGGGAGGAGGAGCGATAGCAGAAGTGCAGCAACATAAGCCGTGACGAAAATATTTTTCAAAAGCTAAAATCTCAGACAAAATATACTGAGAGTACATATGAGAGCAGAAGAACCTGACTAAAGTTTCTCATCTGATAATTGCAACGGCACATAAATTCCTTTTTTTAAGACTTCAACTGTTTGTCTTGTCAGTAGCAGCAGATTCTTTTCTTCTTTAGAAAGTGTCACCTAATATTCGACTATGTAATTTTCATCACGCGTTCATCAAATATTTCAGAAAAATTACTTACAGATAAAACAAGTATAGATATAGATAAGTATAGCATATAATAAACAACTACAGGCGTAGTGGTAACTCAGTGGTTAAGACCTTAGGCTATTGATCGGAAGATTATAAGATTATAAGTATAAATCCCAGGACCACCAAGCTGCCACTGTGGGGCCCCTGAACTCAGTTATATAAATGCCTTAAATGTAAATGTAAAATACCTGAACCTATTCCTAACCTGCTTGATTCCTTATTCCAGTTCAGGTACTGCATCCTTGGAAGCACACGGTCTACATTGTCTACATAGGCGCATCCTTCGGAGGCAATGTCTGAACTAAAATGAGATGCTCTGCTCTATGTCACTTTTCTTGTTTGCGTCACAGCACTGCTGTTCCTGCCCTTATCGTTTTGCTGCGAAACGTCACTTAGCAAGCATGAAGTTCTTTAAAGATCTTTGATTTTAGTGTTTGTTTGTTTTTTTTTCATTTTATAGGCCTGGGGATGCTTCACTGCTGGCATGTGATGTATCTTAGACTGATGAGAGAAGTCCATGTTTGAGTCGTGTACTGTAACATTAACATTAGTCAATTAACATCCGTTACTGTATAGTGTCAGTTTTACTCATATTTACTCAAATGGTGCTGGAATGTAACGAAACCATATTCTTGATTACACAAACCTCTGCATATGTTGGTTGGCGAAGGATACACCCATTGGACACTTCGTTGCCAGGGAAAAGAAGGCCTCATTTCTCAGATGCATGTGAAAGTGCATTCGAAATCGGACAGCCTAGTCGCCTTTCTGTGACGCAGTCGGACTTCAAATGCAGTTGATGGACGCAGCCCCTGAATTGGAACACAGCTGTTGTCAATTATAATCAAGTGTAGATGTCATCAATTAAGTAAGTGAAAAGACACAACTAGCGTTATATGTTATGTGAAAAAATAATCAAAGATGTGGTTTAGGGATGCTACCAGCGTAAAGCGGATTTACTGTTACCACCCTGAAGTTGAGTATTTTCCTATAATTTCATTAAATACATGATGAGGTGTTTTGTACTCCCAACAGACCACAGTGATTTTTATCATTACAAGTAAACTATATGTGCTTTTTATCCATTGATAGTTGCATTTATTGTTGCACAAACATCATAGCAGCTACATAACAGCCATTCCTTCACTCACATTACTAAACACGCAGCTTATCATGTTCCAAAACTCTGACACTGGAGACTCTTTCCAAAAAATGTGAAACACTCTTTGCGGACAACTTAGAAGTTTCGTAGATTAATCTGTTTACTTGGATGCATTTTCCATACAAGTGCCATGCTTCATGAGCAAGCTGTTACTATGGAAACGTTGATGTACTAGCAGAGTTTACCTTTGTGTATGTGTATGTGTGTGTGTGTATGTGTGTGTGTGTGTGTGTGTGTATGTGTGTGTATGTGTCTAAAAGAAGACACCAAAGTTTGACGTTAACCATGACATGGACTTTTGCACCACTAGTTAAATTGATTCATTGATTCATTCCTTCTATCAGTTTATTCATTCTTTCTCCTTCAGTAAATGGTTTATCCTGGTCAGACTCATAGTGGATCCGGAGCCTATTCTGAGAAAATTGGGCTATATATGTTATGTACAAACAAACAAACAAAACAAATACATTTTCTTTATTTGCATCATTGATTCATTTAGATTTTTGGAGTTACAGTGTGTAGACCATGTTTTTAGATCTTTGTGGGGACCAAATTATGGGGACATTCCTTAATGGGACCAGCAAAGAGTCCCCACAAGGTTTAAAATATCAGATATTCCTATCCTTGATGGGTCATTTTGCTGGTCCCCATAAGGAAACAGTTTTTTGTAGCTTTAAATAAAAAATAAATAAATAAATAGATAAAATAAATAAATAAATATATAAAAGAGCCAAAAAATAGCTTTTTCATTACTGAGGTTAAAGTTAGGGTTAGAGTTTTTTTCTGTTAGGGTTAGCATTAATGAGCTGCATTGATAATTATGTCCATGGGAAGTCCTGCTGACAAATATAGCAATACAGACGTGTGTGTGTGTGTGTGTGTGTGTGTGCGTGTGCGTGTGTGTGTAAAAAAGTGTGTGTGCGGTTGAATTGAATCCCTGCTGGGCAGGTGGGCATCCGCCTCAGACATTGTTTGTTCTTATGAATAATGGATCTGTGGGAATTGACAGATTAAGTATCAGCATGTATTCATTATTTAACAGGCAAATGAAAAGAGCTTTGATAACCTCCAAACAGACAGCCATTTTTTTTCCTGGCTCGCTGCAACGTCTGTGCCTGTGAGTCAGAGGGAGAAAAGGAGCACGCTTTGCTCGCACTCCCACATGGAAGCACACTCAGCTCTGAATGTCTCGTCTGTTCTGTGACCCCGATACGCAACACAGTCCAGTTCGGTGTCTGCTAGTTGTTTATTTCTTCTCTTATTCTCAAGCTAGAAATGCTTTCTGCATGTTAGGTGATTACATTCACTGAGGTCTGGCTTGATCACGCACGGCATATCTCGTTTCTCTACCGAGACCCTTTTGTGGTCAGAAAAATTTACCTTTTGTTTTCTCTGCCGGGAGATTGTATCCTCGTATTTAGATTACATTGTTGTCTTTCAGGGTGTAAGAGTGTACGTCCAGACATTCCAGACACCCCTTAGATTTGGCCCTGAGGACATTTTGACATTTGATTGCCGGTTCCACACAGCATGAAATGTGATGTTTGTTCAGAAGATTACAGGAAACGAGCAGCTTAAGGATTGTGTTGGCTCTGGAGACGAGTGTGCGTGGTGCGTTTCTGTTCTCTGTAAGTTGACACTGGCACAAAACGTCCACAGCCCCACTGCTGATAATGGTAATAATCATTAATCCTTTATGTCCGCGGTCATCAAGTGGCTCGGATCTAGAACAAGCAAAGCACCAAGCAGATTTGAGCCAAAATGCTGTATCAAAGTATAATAAAACAGGCTCAAGTTCATTTTTTTTTCTGTAGCAGATCCTCAATCACTCACTCACTCAATCATTATCTAAGCATCTTATCCTAGTATTGAGTGGCGGGGGCGCTCAGTGAGTGGCAGGCGGAAACTACTCTGGACAGATCACTAGTCCATCGCAGAGCATTCACACACACACACACACACACACACACACACACACACACACACCTGGGGCAATTTAGTATATCTTAGTATCATGACTGACTGCATGTCTTTGGACTGTGGGAGGAAACTGGAGCTCCTGGAGGAAACCCACACAGACACGGGGAAGCATGCAAACTCCAAACAGAAAGGACGCTGCCTTCCCAGACCAATCACATGCATTGTTTTAAATGCATCTAGCGCAAAGTTTTTAGTTCAGAATTTTGTTCTTAAAAACAGCTATAACCATATAGCAGCTATAAACGGTTCTTCTCTCACCAGTCTTTGTTTTTCCTCTTTCTTGAAGTAAATAAGACAAAGCTGCAGCTTTGTCTTGTCACCAACAACCTCTGCCCTTTCCCATGTTGGAAAATGTTCTATCACACTGATGTCTCCTTCCAAATATGCTATATGACCATGAAATCTT
>JAOVVH010000002.1:871982-882071 GCA_028566435.1 Scorpiodoras heckelii
CACAGTTTGTGTTAGTCATCCTCTAATCCTTCATCAGTGCTCACAGGATGCTGCCTACAGGATGCTGGTGACTGGGCGTGACACTGAGGTGTTTAAAAACTCCAAAATATATATTAACTTGAGCTTATATCTGCAGTTTCTGTGCTGAAAGATTTATGATTGTCATGTCATCCTCCAGTAATCTGCGTAATGGATATGACTGGATTGATTTGCAACACTACAGCATTTAAATCGAAATGAGTAATCCAAAACTTTATTACTTTTCTTAAGTTTAGACATATTTGGAGAGTTGCATGCTGTAACATTGTGACTAATAGTATTACTTATGCCTGAATGTCTATAATAAAATTTAGGTTTTTTTTCTGGTTAGTTGTTTGTGTGCTCGTTCAGTGCGAGCTGAATTAACTCTTGATTGCATATAACTTTTACTGAACAAATTGTATAATCAGTGTTGATTTTGTTTTAATGTGTATAATTTGAAGTAATCCTAATTCATTACTGTAAAACCCAGGCTCTGGCCTTTCTTAACAAGGGGCATGTGTAAGTGCAGACACTGTACGTATGATATATAGAATTATTTCTGTTCAAGATGTTTTTCTAAGATTGTGAGACAGGATGGGGGGAAAAATTTGAAATGCATACGTACTATGTTGAACTCATTTTCCATGCAAAAACTAAGAAAAATAAAGAGAGTTCGGCAAGTATACGCTAATTTCATCTAAACTGTAAAAAAAAAAAATCTAAATTTACAGCAAATGTTCAACAGCAAGTCAGTGTAATTCTGTTTTTACAGTATTTTACAGTATTAATTAATGTATCATCGGGCATGCGAAATGCTCACATGAACGTTCATGGAAGATGCGGTAGGAAAATGCCATTTGACATTTAATTCCACATGAAGATCACAGTTCTTACAAAAATTCTCATCATTTTACTGAGGTGTTGGAGTGTGTTATTAACTGTTATCTGCTGTAATAACCTTGAGTCTAAAGACTTTTTTTTTCACCTAAAACAGTCTAACTTCTTCACAGGCTCCCTGACGTTAGGTTAGTCTCCTTCTCATTTAATTGAAATGTGAGCGGGTGACATTTTGCCATGACATTTTGCCTGAGACTGCCAACTACACCAAACGTTGGAATCGCATTTAAAGGTTAGTAAACTTAACATTTCTTCATGTGGTCTAGTAGTAGGTACATTTGTATTCAATTGTATTTTATGGGAGAAATGTAAAGCACAACATTTGTTGGCTTAACCAACATTGCATTTTTATGTCTTAGTTAGCTATGTTAAGAAGCTAGCTAGGGTAATTTCACACGCAAAAAGAAAACCAGGAAGAAACATGAAACGAACATGTTTGACGTGCATTTTATTTATCAAACAAGTAGCTACCGCAGATAATCTGAGAGTCCAGTCGTCGTTTGTGCAAGCTAGCTAATCTAGGTTTGTTTAGATAACCATGCTAACCTGTGGTGTGCATTTTGGCACAGTGCAGCTCTATCATATAACTTATCTTTTGTTTTAGTCCCTACCATTAAGGCAGCGTTCAGCTACACAGTGAGGTTTTATTCATTTTTATAGCTCACACTGAGAAATGCTGGGCACATCCACTAGTCCGTGAGACTCTAATTAAGATCTGGTTGTGGGATGAGAGAAGTACTGGTGATATATTTTTACAGACATGATCTGGGATATTTGGGGGACTTTTGGGTATTATGATATTCAGGAAAGTTTTTTTTTTTTTATTGTTCACTTTTCTCTTTGTATTTTCAAGCTCCAGTGGTTGTGGAGAGGAAAATCAAAATGAGGGTATGTTGTGCTGCTGGTGCCCATGTCGTTAGTATGTGTCTGAGCTGTTGTTTAAGAATGGTTTTTAGTAAAGTGGATTTTTTGTGTCAAAAGCTTTCATGCTGTTTGTGTGTGTTTTTTTAATTATGCCAGACACAAAGTCTCAAAATATGTATCACAGCAGATACATATTCAAATCAGTTATTGTCAGCAGAGCTGTTTTTGTGCTAGCAATTTGCCTTGAAATATGAATATAGTCACATCCTCTTAACATTGCAAATTTGCAATGTAAATTCTGTACGATTACAATAAAAATATAAAGCTACAAAACCATAAAAAGATAATATGATAATAATAAGATAATAAGATGGGACAAATCAGAAAACTTGTTACTGCTACTTTCTTTAAATTTGATTGCAGTTGCAAGTAAAAAAAACAAAAAAACAATACAAGCTGCAATAAACAAATCAATCTCACCTTTAAACCTCATTATCATGATTCAGATGTGCAAAGATCCCAGAAGATTGCTGCCAAAAGATGACTACCAGATCTAAACCTCATTCACGTCTAAATAATTCAAATCAGCTGGTTAGATGAAGGTAAAACTCTACGTATTATAGGCATTATGGCATTTTGTGTAGAGATTTAAGAAGAAATATGGAACGTCATGTAAACCAAGCAGCTATCAAAACTAGTCCAGGACAAAAATTTGCGAATGTATCAATCAGGGCATTTGTCAAAGAAACATGGGGGTGGTAGCATTGTGTTGTGTGGATGCTTTTCATCAGCAGAAGAGACTGCAAAATCAGGCTTGAGGACATGATGAATTAAGCCAAATACAGGGAACTTCCTAGCAGAAAACCTTAGGAAGGGGATGGAGGTTGACCTTACAATAGGAAAACAATCCTAAGCATACTGGCAAACCTGCTACAAAGAAGACCAGAGACTGAGCAATTTGGCCAAGAAGAAAGGGCAAAATAAGTTATCATGATTCAGATGTGCAAAGATCGCAGAAGATTGCTGCCAAAACATGACTGCCAAGTCTAAACCTCATTCATGTCTAAATAATTAAAATCAGCTGGTTAGACAAAGGTAAAGCTCCAGGTAAAAACAGGCTTTGTGGCATTTTGTGTAGAGATTTAAAAAGAAACATGGATTATAGCCATCATGTCTACTTCTAGAAACTATTGGCATTGCCTGAGACACGCTAATAACAAAACAGAAGCATTATCCGGGTGAATGATATATTAGAGCAATATCAAGATCGTATGATTGATGTGTGCTAAGTCTAAAGTTGATAGTTTGTGTGAGATAGTGTCATTCCACTAGTGTCATGGCTCACAAAACTTTTTTTTTTTTCCCTGATGCAACCGTCTAATCATTCTTGCAGTATTGTTGCAGAGTTACATAGGAATTTTTATATCTCTGCTTTTGCAATTAAATCAATGTTCAGGGCTGCTACCTTAGCAGTTATTGAAATGGCTTTATACTTGTGGCATATGGTCATTTATAAATTTTACAGCTGCTCCTATATTTTGGCCATCTGTAGTATTAGTTGCGTGACATTAAGAGACTTCTCCATATGTTTGGATTTATTCATTTAGCAAAGCGATTTGAAATGAAGTCCAAACCCTGAGCAATCGGGGGGAGGGGGTGGATTTACTGGAATAAGGGTCTTGCTCAAGAGGCCAGCAGTATTTGGGCTGCCTTGGGATTTGAACTCACAACTTTCTTATCACAAACCTTACCTGAGCTATCATCTTCCACACGTACCATAATTTGCATAAGTATTCACTGAGATTTTCAATATATTGCAGCTAAACAACATGGAAACTAAACTAATTTGAATTTTGAGCTTACGTACATCATGAACCTACACAAAATAGTCCATAATATTAAAGAGTGGGTGGAAACAGTATAGTTTCCAATTAAATATTTTTAAATTTTTTATAATATTATACAATTATTCACTTCTTTAAAACCCCTAAATTAGTTCTCTTGCAACAATTTGCCGTCAAGTGTCACATGATTATTTGAATGGAGTCCACCTAGGTACAATTAAAGTCTCACATGACCTAAATATAACCTGTTCCCAGATTTACCCAGAGTTTGTTTAGGACACAGAAAAAATAGCATCATGTAAGCAAAGCAGCTGTCAAAACTAGTCCAGGACAAAACCCTAAAAGTATCAGGGAATTTGTCAAAGAAACATGGGGGTGGTAGCATTATGTGGTGTGGATGCTTTTCATCAGCAGTAGAGACTGGGAAACTGGTCAGGGTTGAGGGCTAGATGAATGAAATGAAATGATAAAAAGGGAATTTTCTTGCAGAAAACCTTACTGTACCTTACTGTAAGAAAACAACTCTAAGCATGCTTCCAAACCTGTACTGAAGTGGTTCAAAAACTAAGAAGACCAGAGACTGGGCAATTTGGCCAAAACAAATGGGCAAAATAAGTTATCATGATTCAGATGTACAAAGATCCTAGAAGGATTGCTGCCAAAAGATGACTACCAAGTCTACGAAGCATTGACCCGGGGTGTGTATACCTATTCCCTCAATAAAGATCACTTTTTTTTATTTTTAACATGAAAGTTTGTGAGAGTAAAGAATTAATAAAATTAATTGCAATTCCAGTTCTGTAACACTCCAAAAATGTGGGTAAATACTTTTTCAAGGCGCTGTACATCTCTTGGTAATGGATGATGGGATTCAAGCCCATGGATGCGGAGCACAATGTATAAGCAGATCATCACAGGAGCCTCTGAGCCTTATCATCATTGATACATAGCAGCTTTGAAGAAACCTGGCGCTAAGTGCCTAATGACGCAACCAAGGGTGATGCCTGGAACGAAAAACTCTCAGAGATGGTACAAAGCAGAAACCTCAAGAGAGGTGTCAAGGTTCAAGTTGGAACCCCATCCTGTTCTGCGCTAGTGAATGGGATTAAGCAAAGGAATCTGTCCCTCTTGGTGGTATTATAGGAATGTAGAGAATTTCAAGTCTTGCTAGAATTGATTTAGTGTTTAGTGAAAAAGGAAAATCCATGAATGGAAGCCAGCAATCGATGCATTCTTAATGTAAAATATAGATATTTCGAGGATCTTAAAGATGTAGGAACAAGACTTGCAGTGACTTTCTTTCTGCTCTAGTCAGTAGGACAGGACATTGCCTGGAATTCATTCTGTAAGATAACTGGTAGATCTCATAGGAATTCTAGCAAACAACGGACCTTTAGGACCTTTAGGTGCTTTTTTGCAAACTCCAGATGGGCTTTCATGTGTCTTTTACTGAGGAGAGGCTTCTGTCTGGCCACTCTGCCATAAAGCCCAGATTGGTTTAGTGCTGCAATAATGGTTGACCTTCTGGAAGTTTCTCCCATACCCAAACAGAATCTTTGTTAGAGTGACCAATGGGTTCTTGCTAAAGCCCTTCTCCCTTGATTATTTAGTTTGGTGGGGCAGCCAGCTTTAGCAAGAGTCCTGGTTGTTCCAAACTTCTTCTGTTTAAGAATTATGGAGGCCACTGTTCTCTTGGTAACTTTCAGTGCAGCAGAATTTTTTTGTAGCCTTCTCCAGATCTGTGCCTGCACACAATCCTGTCTCTGAGCTCCACAGGCAGTTGGTTTTTGCTCTGATATGCCTTGTCAGCTGTGAGACCTTATATAGACAGAGGTGTGTCTTTCCAAATCATGTCCAATCAACTGAATTTACCACAGGTGGACTCCAATCAAGGTGTAGAAACATCTCAAAGGTAATCAAGATAAATGGGAGGCGCCCAGAGCTAAATTTCAAGGGCCATAGCCAAGGATCTGAATACTTATGTCCATGTAAAATTTGCAAAAGTTTAAAAAAATTCTGTTTTCACTTTCTCATTATGGGGTATTGAGTGAAGAATAATGGGGAAAAACCTGAATTTACTTTTTTTTACTTTAGCACAAGGCCACAACATAACAAAATGTGAAAAAAGTGAAAATGTCTGAAGACTTTCCGAATGCATTGTATATATACACAAACCCGTGTGTTCCAAATGTTTTATTTGCCAAGGCTGAAGCCGTACAGGAATCTTTATCATTCAGTCCTGCTGAATTGGTATCTGATGGTCACATGATGTGGGCTCCTTTAAAACTCTTAAAGGAATCTTTTTTGACGGAGAATGTTACAGGGAAAAGTTCCATTGTTTCAGACTTTGTCTGTCATCTCCATGATAGAACGTACCAACTGCCATGTCCGCCATGTCACTTCCTTGTTGCGCACTCTTCATTGTCTTTCTGTAGCAGCTCACATCAGATATAAAATCCTGATGCTGGCCTACAAAGCCAAAAACAGTCCAGCTCCTCCCTACCTGATGGCAATGGTCAAACCCAGATGTGTACACAGAGTCCTTCGTGTCTCAATTATGGCTTGATTTGACACACCATCATCCAGGACACATGGAGGGCAAGCGTCCAGACTTTTCTCTGTTCTGGCACCAAGGTGGTGGAATGAACTCCCCCTGAGTGTCCGAACAGCATCTTCAAATACCAACTGAAGACCCACCTCTTTCGAGAGCACTTGAATGAGCACTAACTCAAAACTGTTACCACACTTACAGCAGTTACTGTATTGACAGTGTCTTGTTCTTCTCTGGTTTTGTGTAGTTTAGGAATACTTTTGGATAATAGGACTTGTTTTGTTTGTAGTTTTTATGAAGTATTGTATGGCTCATTTCAACTCAAAGTACCTTAATTTGGTTCTACCAAGACTAGCTTTGAATATTCCAAGTTAATGACTAGGCACTTTTATATGTCGATCTGAATAAGAACATCTGCTAAATGCCATAAATGTAAATGTAAATGTACCGACTGTAGAATTTGGCAAAAGAACATTTAAACATGTCACAAACTACCAGGAAACTGTGGTACAACCGAAAATCTGTTACCCCCAAGTTTAACATAATAAGTCTATTCTGAAACAGCAATTTACTGACACTGATTATGTCATTGCTACACCTGAGTGTATGAAAAATGTACGTGTGTCATGTTAACGTTAAAAACTTATCCAGACCAGAGAATCAGATGTTTCTACATCTTTTCATGTGTTTACAGTGAAGGAAGAGTCTGAAGAAATTCAGAGTACTGATGATGCAGACGATGGATTGCATTTGCGATTTCAGTCATATTCTGGTGCCTGCTTATCTAATACTGAAGCCGTGTCAAAATTATCTTCCATGTTTAGTCATTTATCTTACAATGACAAGACATTTTTCAGTTTCCTGTACTTTTTTCCAGCTGTACCTTCTCAGACAACAGTTTTGCAGAATGATATCAGAGTTGCAACTAGCAGTCTGATTAAACAGCATCCTTACTGAGTTAATTGTACCAAGAGAAACACTATGAAGCAAGAAGTAGAATATCTTTTACAGCATGCTTTAGTGAAACCCAGTGTAGGTCCATGGAGTTCATCCTGCATGCTGGTTCCAAAACCTGATCTAAACTTGCGCTTCTGCGTTGATTATAGGAAAGTTAATGCTGCTAAATTGTCTGATTCTTATCCTTAACCTGGAATGGATGACTGCAGGAATAATGTGTGAGCTGCTAAATTCATCTTTAATTTGGATTTATGAAGGAATATTGGCAAGTACCATTATCATCAGAAATCTCAGCTTTTGTTATGCTGGATAATGTTCTGCAGTATATAGTTATGCCATTTGGTTTAAAGAATGCACCAGCTACATTTCAGAGACTCATTAATACTGTGATTGAAAACATAATGAATTGTTCTGCTTATCTAGATGACTTATTAGCTTATTCATCTGATTGGTCTAGCCATATGACATCCATGCTTACATTGTATGAATGGTTTGAATGAGTTGAACACTTCTCTACCTTGGCAAAGTGTGAATTTGCTTGCACTACTCTTTCACATCTCGGAAAACAGGTTGTAGGAGGACAAATAAAACCGTTGAAAGCTAAAGCAGTTGATATACCTGAAGTTCTACTACAAGGCGAAAACTACACTTATTCTTAGGCATGGCTGGTTACTACAATGGATTTTGTCACAATTTTTGTACTGGGATAGAACCACTAACTAAGTTGCTTAGCCCTTCTGTTGTGTTTCAGTGGACCGGTACCTGTGAACATGCATTTCTGTGCTCCAGATCTTTCCAAACCTTTTCAGGTGGAGGTTGATGCTAGTATACTGGTTGCTGGTGCAGTTTTATGACAGGAATATGAAAATAGAATAATTAATCCAGTATTCATGAAAGTTCAATAAGTCACAATTGAACTATCCTACGATTGCTTTGGCTTTGCTTCTAGCTTTGCAATGTTTCGATCTGCATATTCGATCTGGTAATCGTCCACTTGTTGTTTATACTGATCCAACCAGAACCAACATTTAATGCATTGTGCTGGATATTAGACATAAGAAAGGAAGTCCGAACCTGGTTGCAGATGCTCTTTCCCAAGTTTCTTAGGTTATATGTATATGGAGGATATTTTAAAAAAAAGGATATTGATGGGTGTAAGAAGCTGCTGTTAAAGTAAAATAAAATCTGTTTAGGTAGGATCTGTTACGTGCCGGGATAGTGTGTAAGTTGTTGTTTCTCCTTTTGCAGTATCTTTTGCTCTAATTTCGTTTCCTGTCTATCAAACCTTAGGTGGAGAGCACAGCCAATGAGAAAACAAACTGGGTCTGGGTGTGGCAACTCTTCCCACCACACTCTTCCTACCACATATACAAGGTCTGTCCAGAAAGTAATGAGAATAGAATTCCCACGCTCCATAGGGCTTACACATGGAGATGTTGGTTAAGGGTCAGTGGGATCTCACATAAAAAGAACATATATATATTAGTTAGTGTGTGTTGTGCTTCGTTATACTTCGCTTATATATATACATATTTGCTAGTTAGTGGAATATCGGATAGCTAAACATTTAAAATACAGTAAATAAATGTAAAAAATGTCATATAAATGGTATATATTAACAGTAATAATGTCACAAAGCAACTAAAAATATTACCAATATATTAATATTGTCTTAATGTAAAAAAAATAGTATACTAGTATTTTTTCTTGCATTTTTGTATTTACTTGTAACAACATATACATTGAATAAACTAGGACTCCTGCCTGGTCGTTGAAAGTGAAGCTGTAATAAAAACTGGAACAGCTGATCTCATGACTCCATCCCTCACCTTAAACCACACCTTAACCACAACCACAACTTTTCATACAGTTTGGTTTTTGTGTTTTCTTATGCATTTGCATATGTGAACATGTGTTAGTGTGCAAACACCATTTTGTTCAGCAATATTGAACTACAACAAGACTTTTGCTGTCCATTACGTGCAAGCTTGTGGTACTTGGCGCACTTGTTCTGGTGATGGTGATTATGTGTTATTTACAAGACTAATAGCACATTTCTCTATTATTTCATTCACTCAGGATCGTCTACAGCTAAGCTTAGAGGAATAGCTGTGCAGCCGTGTATTTTCGATAGCATCTGTGAGGTTATCTAGACAGAGTCATCTTTTCAAACGAGGTCAGCAGAGACTACAGGTTTATGAATCCTTAGTCTCTCTGAGTAGTCTTTCTCTATCTTTCTCTCTCTGTGTGTCTTTCTCTTCTGTCTGATGGATGGATCGTTTCTCTGCAGATTTATCTCCATCATGTTCGGCGAAGGCAGCAGCTCAAAGCGCCGCTTCTCTGGAACAAGTGAGATCAGAGGGACATGCACTATCTGCTGTGCTATCTGAAGGGCTTAGCCTGCTTGCCCTGCAGTCTGGGTGGCTTTTCTAAGTCCACAAAACCACAGCAGACGTGTAGAGAACACCTAATTGGCTTCAGAGAACATGGTGCAGGAGCTTGCTGGGCTTTAGAGGGTATTACAGAGCCAGACGGCATTAAGACGTCCTCGCTGCTGTGGACAATTAAGCACTGAAAACCTGAGTGGAGGTGAGACGGAACATTGCACACTCACTCGAGGTTGATTGCCCTCTTCTTTTTAAGCAAGGCCCACGTCAACATATGGAGCTGATAGCTGGAGGATTCCGGCGTCGTTCCTTGGCAAGAGCCCTTTGCGAGTTTGCCTTAGCTGACTGTTCCTCTGCTTCACTTGTAATGAAAGTCTAACGTCAAATGAACTGAAAATAATGCGCTGACATTTTTCACACAGCTGGAGGATTTGAATAATTGAGGCGCTAATACGACAAGTTGAGAAGGCGGGCAGGTGAGGCTCACGCTGTTTAAAACATCACTCTTTTCAGAAGCAATCAACTTTCCACTTATAGAAAAATCACAGACAAGCACCCCCCAACCCCC
>JAOVVH010000002.1:882171-895351 GCA_028566435.1 Scorpiodoras heckelii
CCCCCCACACACACACATACACACTCACACACTTCCACCACATTTCTACATGCTACGCCTTTAAAATAAACACATCTGGCATTACATGAAGAAGGTGGGGTTATGTGAAAAAAGAGCCATCCATGAGAAAATGACGTGAGAAATATAAACACAGAAGACCTGTGAAAGATTAAAAGGTTACAATGAATGAATTGTCTAAAGATCACACAGGAAAATAAATGAACTGTCAATCAATCAATCAATCAATCAATCAATCAATCAATCAATATATTGTAAATGAATCATCTTGTGTGAAAATAAATAATAGTAAATTAATCATGTGTGAAAAAAGTAATATGTGAAAAGAAATGAATCATGTCTAAAAATCACATGTGAAAATATATGAACTGTCAATCAAACAATCAATCAGATCAATCAATAGTCTGTAAATGAATCATCTTGTGTAAAAATGGATCATAATAAATGAATCGTAAAATTCACGTGTGAAAATAAATGAACAGTCAATCAATCAATCAATTCATTAATCAATCAATAGATTGTAAATGAATCATGTTGTATTAAAATAAATCATTATATATGAATCATGTGGAAAAAAAAACATAAATTCATGAAAAGAAATGAAACAAAAATCACAGGTGGAAAATGAACTGTCATTCAAACAATCAATAGATTGTAAATGAATCATCGTGCATAAAAATAAACCATAAAAAATAAATCATGTGTAAAAAAAAATGCAAAAAGAAAAGAATTGCATTTAAAAATCACGTGAAAATAAATGAACTGCCAATCAAACAATTAATCCATCATTCAATCAATATACTGTAAATTAACCATTTTGGTTGAAAATAAATCGTAATATATGAATCATGTGTAAAAGACATACATAAGTACATGAAAATAAGATGAATCGTATAAAAATTACGTGAAAATAAATGAACTGTCAATCAATCAATAAATCAATAGACTATAAATGAATCAAGTTGTAAATAAACAAATAAACAAATAAAAAAACATTCCAGATGAATCATGTGTAAAAACCAAATGTGAAAATAAACAAATTGTGCAAAAATGTGATTTGTTTTTAAATCAATGAAGCCATTTTTAACAAAACAATTGTCTGAAAAAAAAAAATTGAAAAAAAATGAATCAAGTGGGGGGGAGCAAATAAAAAACCTTCCAAATGACACGTGTAAAAACCATGTGCGCACACACACACACACACACACACACACACACACACACACACACATATAATAACTGAAATCATGTTTAAAATGAATGATTAAAGATAAATCACATAAAATTTTAATCTTGTGTGAAAATCACATAAATGAATCGTGAAATCGTGAAAAAAATAAAATAAAATAAAATGTAAAAAACAAATGCATCTCATGCATATCAAGTGTACTGTGTCAAAATAAATTAATCTTGTGTAAAAATCACATATGCAATGAACATAATATATAATAAACCGATCAAAATTGAGAAATCTACAGCATTGTGGTATATTATCTAAATTACCTAACCAAATGCAGTGTGATTAATAGAGATAGCAAAATAAAATGGCAATTCTGAGTCATACAGCTGCTAACATATGTTTCGGGATGCTGCATTCCCACAGGAGCTTTTCCAGTTTGTGTCCAGCTGTTTTTCTGACATTTTAGCTGAAACTATCTGTTACCAAATGCCTTTTTCATCGCAGCACATGCATCTTTACCATTGGGGCCAGAAAATGGCAAAGATATACGCTCACCCAGAATTGCACATAAGCAGATGGTTGCTAGCATTTGCTGCGTGTGCTTTTTTTCCCTTCTACTTCTTTGCACCAAACAGCGAGCCACATCTGGCCCAGGATCCGTTCGCAAACTGGCAACAGATGCTTGCTCACATATACCTGTCAGTCAGGAAGATGTTGTACAGCATAAAAGCGACGTTTAGCCACATGGTGGTCTGAGAACTCTTTTGGATAAAGGACAGCGTCAAAGAAACCAAGGGAACGTGTTACAGCGAGGGGGAGAGATGATACCTACTGATGACTGACAGGTTTTGGAGCCCCTGCAGTTAAAACCCTGACAGAACCGCCGAACCTGCACTCGGGAGCTCGTGCGTGTTTCCTTTCTCCTGTCAAATGTGCCGAAAGTCAGTTATCTCCATTACACGTACTTCTGACTGCTGTAAATCAGTTTACTCACAGCACTGTATACATCACTTGTAAAACAATAATAATAATAATAATAATAATAATAATAATAATAATAATAATAATAATAATGTACAAAAAATAATCACATTATTTTTTAAGCACGTAAAGCAATATTTTTATGTCAATGAATCATGCATGGTAAGAAAGAAAAAAAATCACATGAATAATTTACACATGGTTTTTAGACACTTCATACATTATGCTTGATGAATTCTCCACCTGGAGTGAACTTTCTACAAGTAGAACATGTATGTTTATTGTCACATTATTTTTACACATAGTTTATTTTTTCACATGTTGATCTTTACACATAAATAGTTTATTGTCACTTAATTTTTTTCACAAATATTTTGTTTATTTTCACATGTGATTTTGCATAAAATTAGTTTTTTTTCTGCATGTGATTTTACACATTATTCATTTTCACATGTGATTCTTTTACACAGTGTTTGTATTCACATCTGAATTTTACACATTTTTCATTGTTCACGTGTTTTTTTGCAATTTATTTATTTTTGCATGTGATTTTTACACAGAATTTGTTTTTTTACATGTGACTTTTACACAACTTGGGGGTTTTTGACATGTGATTTTTACACAAAATTCGTTTGTTGTCATGTGTGATTTCTACAAATAATTTGTTTTTCGCATGTGATTTTTTTACTAATAGTGTTTTTGGTTTCACACATGATTGTTACATAGAATTTGTTTATTGTCACATGATTTGTACAAATAGTTCGTTTATTCTCGCATGTGATTTTTACACATAATTTGTTTACTGATTTTTACTGATTTTAACTGTTAAACATGCTGGTGGTAGCATCATGCTTTTGCAGCTTTTGATTTATTTTCTCATGCAATTTTACATGATTTATTTCTTTTGACATGATTTCCCACAATTAGCTTTTTCTCACATGATTCTTTACTTTTGGGTGATTTTGACACCATTATGTATTTATTTATTTATTTATTTAAACATGCAATTTTCACACAATTCTTTTGTCATGTGTGTAGACATAATTCATTTTCCTTTTCAAGTGATATTTAAACAATTCATTTATTTTCACATAACTTTTTTTTACATAATCCCTTTACTTTCATGTTGTATATTTTTTTGTACTACATGACATATCAATTTTAATATGATTTAATATTTTTTCACTTATAATTTATTTATGTTCATATGACAAATAGTTTTTTTCCTCACGTGATTTTCCCACAATAATTTTTTTTTTTTTCAAACAAGATCACATTGCTCATGTGACATCACGTGTTTACATGATTTCAGGGTCTAACATCATCAAATGCACATTCACATGCTTTTATCACACGATCACATATTTACCATTAATAACAATTAATAAGTATGTCAAATATATGATTCAATTGTGATTCATGTTAAAGCGGTAGTGTTAGCTCAGTGGTGAAGATGTTGGACTACTAATCGGAAGGTCAGGGGTTCAGATCCCAGCACTACCAGTCTGCCTCTGTTGGGCCCCTGAGCAAGGCTCTTAACCTGCAACTGCTCAGCTGTATAAATGTGATAACTGTAAGTCACTCTGGATAAGGGTGTCTGCCAAATGCTGTAAATGTAAATGCAAATCATGTGGCAAACACATATTAATTGATTAAAACTGATTTTAAAAAATTTATAAAAATTTTACCTTTTTTTAAATAAATAGATAAAGCACCATGATGTAGGATATAAAGAGGAAATAAAAAAAAGAAAAGAAAAATGATTTTAAAAATATGTGATCGGCATCTAAAATCTTCACGTGTTCACGTAAAAACTGTGTAAATTATATCATTACTCACATGTACAATTCATGCGACTTTTCTGCAGAGACATAATGTAGACAACCGTTTTCATTCCCAAGCCTTAAATTAATGGCATAATTTGGCATTATTGACGTATCAATTTGCGAAAACGGTTGCCAGTTCTGGTGTGACTTTCAGGCAGCAGTGCGCTGCATTGAAAAGGGGAAAATGAATCAATTTGCAGTGATATTAATAAGAAATGAGACAGGTTGCGTATTCCTTAAGCCAAAATACAAAATGGACATGTTATGAAAAACAGAGTTTTACACAGCAGGTGTTAGGAAGATTTCCCAGTTTTAGACACACAAAGCTCGTAAATTAGAGCTTTAGAGTTCTGCTGATTTGTAATTGTGTGTGTGTGTGTGTGTGTGTGTGTGTGTGTGTGTGTGTGTGTGAGCTGAAAGATACTGACACAGACAAATTCTCACTCTACTATCAGCCATGAAGCTGGAGCCATCCTTTAAGCTCCAATGAAAGAGTTGTGCTGTCATTAATTGCCCGGATGGTGGAGAGGTATTGATGCATAGAAAAAAGGCTGGGCTGGAGAAATATGTCTGCTCGTGTGTGTGTGTGTGTGTGTGTGTGTGTGTGTGTGTGTGTGGTGATAGGGATCTATGAGGCTGACGTTTAGAGCTTTGCTCTCAGTCATGCCGGTGATGTAGAGCTGAGCTCACAAAGCCGTTATCTCCAAACCTCAGCCCGTGTTTTTTCTGGCGTCGCGCCTCGAGGAGCTCAAACACAGCGACGACGATCACGTTCGGCTGCGTGGCCTAAACAGCATTTTCCTTCCAGCTAGATTACACTGGTAATACGATAACTCTTCATCTAAGTGATATCCAGTCAATTCGAGTTGGCGGTAATTAAGAGTGGGTTCTGATTAGCCCCGTGCGCTTGCTCGTGCACAAGCGGAGAACTTCCTCCTCGGCACCAGAGCATGAAGTCAGAGAGAGACAGAGATTAATCTCCTCGCTCTGACTGATCCTCGGTCCGTTTGAGTGACAGTGTTGCAAATGACTTCAGGTGGGAGTGAAAATCATATTCGCTGCACGTAGCGACAGGGCCTTGGAGACCAGGCGGAAGAAGGAAAACAATATTTTCATCAGTTATTAGCACTCTTGCATGAGAAACAAATACTACCTTTGATGATGTACAACAGAAGCAGCCCCAATTCAATTCATGTCGCTCCCACCTCTGTACGCCGCTGTGTCTATGGAGTTCTTGGGATTGTACATGCAAACATGACCAGCTGAAAAGGATTTTTATTTCATCGGTCTGTTCAAAAGGAGTTCGGATTTGTCTGACAGGGATTTTTCAGTACTTTGTTATTTTGCTATGGCTCTGTAATGTATAATGAGAATGAAATGCTCCATGGGGCTTATGAATGGGGATGATGGTTCAAGGTCAGTCAGAGTGGCATCTCAGATAAACGAAACACCTTTCAGTTGCATTCCAGCCTTCGCACTGGCCAGAGTTTGGAGCAACAGTATGCGATCAGATTTTGTGTGAAAATCTGTAAAAGTGGATCAGAAATGATATTAAACTAGGTACACCTTGTTAGTACTGGCTTGGTCCCTCTTTTGCCTTCAGAACTGCCTTACTTCTTCAGGGCACAGATTCACCAAGGTTCTGGAAACATTCCTCAGAGATTCTGGCGTGATAGCAGTTGCTGCAGATTTGTCCGTTGTACATCCATGAAGCGAGTCTCCTCTTCCACCACATCCAAAGATACTCTACTGGATTGAGATCTGGCGACTGTGGAGGCCATTTGAGTACAGTGAACTCATTATCATGTTCAAGAAAAAGGTTTGAGATGATTTGAGCTTTGTGACCATCAGAAGATGGATACACTGTGGTCATAAAGGGATGGACACGGTCAGCAACAGTACTCAGGTAGGTAGTTTAAACGATGTTCAGTTGGTATTAATGGGCTCAAAGTGTGTCAGGAAATTATCCCCCACACCATTACACCACCACCACCAGCCTGAACCATAGATACAAGACATGATTTCATGCTGCTTACGCCAAATGTAAATCGAGACTCATCAGACCAGGCAACGTTTTTCCAGTCTTCTATTGTCCAATTTTGGTGAGCCTACATGAATTGTAGCCTCAGTTTCACGTTCCTAGCAGACAGAAGTGGTAGACAGTGTGTAGTTCTACTACTGTAGTCCATCTTCTTCAAGGTTTGATGCATTGTGCATTCAGAGATGCTCTTCTGCATACCTTGGTTGTAACAAGTGGTTATTTGAGTTACTGTTGCCCTTTTATCAGCTCGAACCAGTCTGGCTGTTCTCCTCTGACCTCTGGCATCAACAAGGCATTTTCACCCAGAGAACTGACACTCACTGGATATTTTCTCTTTTTTGTACTATTCTTTGTAAACCCTAGATATGGTAATGCATGAAAATCCCAGTAGATCAGCAGTTTGTGAAACGCTCAGACCAGCTTGTCTAGTGCCAACAACCATGTCGTGTTCAAAGTCACTTAAATCAATGTTCTTCCCCATTCTGATGCTCGGTTTGAAGTTTAGCAGGTCTACATCCCATTACTTTATTATGCTTTATTAACTTGAGTGCAACTTGGTGAACCACGACCCATCCTTGCTTGCAAGGACTAAGACTTTGGAGGGTGGAAGCTCCTTTTCTACCCAATCTTGATGATCTCAGCTGTTACCAGTTACGTAAACTGCTAATTGTGATACCTCACATTGTTACTTGTAGAACGTTTTCAGTCTTATTTTACCTCTGTCCCAACTTTTTTGTGTGTGTTGCAGCCATCAACTTCTAACAAATAGGATCAAGATCATCAATGTAAACATTGATGAACAACTTTTCCTTGTCCTTTTGTCTGTTAAATAAAGCTTCAAGAGAAGGTAACAAATTACAGATTTCAGTTTTTATTGCATTTTTAAAAAGCTTTAGAAAGCAGAAAGAAAACTTTTCTGGAAATGAGGTTTGTATTTAAACATATAATTACATCTGTAATACACATAAGTTGTCGTAATTTGCCCCGAAATAATACATTAAATAAGTATAACAGTACGGATAAAGTTTTAGCACTAAAAGTCTGTATTATTTATATTAAGTATACTTACTTTAATATCCTCCTCTTTTACTAGTGGAGGAAGAATAATACTGATTAGACTGATGAAAATTTCAAAATGTGTATGGAAAGACATTCATATACAGTATATAGTATGCAAATTACTTGTGATAATCGTTTTCAATTATTTATCTCACCATATTAAATGTGAAATTGAAAATCAGTGCAAAATGTAGTCACGGTGTGTTTCCCAGGTTTACAAGAAAATGAGTGGAATGCAGTATATTTTATTAACAGTCAATGGTGGTAAAGGTGCTGTATTTTTCAGAGAATTCATGTATTAATGTTTAATTTATATTACAGAGAAACTTTGGCCTTCTCTCGCAGCCTTTTTGTGCGGTCTCGCTGATGAAAGCCTCCCGCTGCTGCTGTCACTGAATTTAACATGTACTGGACATAAAGTGCACTCCTAAGCGCTAAAGACGTTTACACAGGGTAAAAGCCACAGAGGTTTGTACTTGGATTGGATTTGATTCACTTAGTTTCACTTTGAGTCACTATAAAACCACACGCTTTTTTTTAGGTCTGGGTGTCTGGAACTTTTTTTTTTTTATTAATCATTAGGTACTCCATCTTGTTACAGTCAGCCCTCATGTTATGATAGACACTTAAATCTTCAATCTTTCCCTGCTACAGTAAATGAAGACAATATTTTCACTGCTAATCCAAATTTTAATAATATGAGTAATAGAAGCTGGAAGTGATGAGCTGTTTTAACGGCCAAAGATTTGGCAGGATCTCATTTTTCTCTCACTAATTACTAAACTGTTTTTTTCTCAACACAGCAAATATAATGAAGCATATCACCAAAACATCCTGGTAGAACTTTGCTTGGGGGGGGGGATATGACAAAAAAAAAACCTTAAAAAAACTATATGACTCTTAACACCAGCAGTTGTAGTCATGACAAGCAGCATGTGAAAAAAAGCGTTTTTTTTTCATAAAGTAAATAGGAAATCTAACCTGCGTAAAGAAATTCCTGAGATCCAGTTAGATTAACTGTTCAAGTTGATATACAGTGTCTTGCATAAGTATTTACCTCCTCTGAGCATTGCGAATCATGCTGAGAAAGCTTCCTCCCCACAGTGAAGCATGGTGGTGGGAGCATCATATACACTGATCTACAGATTACAGGGATTTTTTTTTTTCCCTGCCATTGAGAATCTTCAACGTTATGTGACTGACTTACTGGACCTGCACCGATCTACAAAGTCATCTGTGACAACTTAACAACTTAACTTCAAAAATCCAAATTCAAAAACTGCATCAATATTTATGTGAGAAAAGTTGTCCCAGGTCTGATTTCACACATTTTTGGGTTACATTTATAGACTGGTCCCAGTCTTTTGTTTGGTTATTGATTTAACTATCAATTACAAAAAAGTTCATAATTTTTTTGGCAAAACGGTTTGCCACCCCAAAAAGTGCTAGCAAATATAACCAGAGGTATACATAAGGTCTACATAAAGACTTGCGTAAGCAATTCATGAGACCCTTACCTAAAGACTGCTTATTGTTTGATTTACTGTTCAAGTTGATATACAGTGTCTTGCATAAGTATTTACCTCCTTTGAGCATTGTGAATCATGCTGAGAAAACATCCTCCCCACAGTGAAGCATGGTGGTGGGAGCATCATTTACAGTGTTTTACAAATTACAGTGATTTTTTTTCCTGTCTTGATTTCACACATTTTTAGGCTAATTTGTTTAGCTTTTTTTTTGGTTATTGATTTAATAATTCTTTGTTTAAATTTGTGTAAAATGAACACAAATCAGAAAAGATAGACAACAAATAATAAAAGATATAAATAGGTGATTCAAAGGTGAGGAACTGCCCCAACTTAAAATTCATATAGGATAGAATAAGTACATTTTATATTTCATATAAAAAATTTTGAATGATTCACAGTGCCAGGCAGGGAATGGGTTTCCCTACTGAATCTTAGCACTATGTGTTGTTTTTTTTTTTCTTCTTCACTTCACATCTCAGACTGTTTTTCCTTGCCATTGTCAACCATAGGTCTGTATTTCTTGTGTAAAAGCTTCAGCTTGGGTCATGTTCCTTGCTTTCCAGTTCCTAGTGTTCTTAGTTTCTGAAAAGAGTTTTCTTAGTACATTTAAACTTTGTCTGATTCATGTAACTGTCTTTGATAACTAATGTTGTAATTCTTCTAATAAAAAGATTCATCCAATTGCCTCGGAATTTTCTACAGTTCAGAAAATATTTCTCATGGTTCTTTCTTAACAGCCCATGCTGGAAAAAAAAAAATCTGAAAATCAGCCAGAGCAGTGCTTGAGAAGAAGAAAAAAAAAGATTTTGACAAGACTGTTTACTTTAGCAAATGCACACTGTCTTCTTTAGGATTCGCTGTTTATTCATGAGGCGAATGTTCTTTGTAAAAACTCTTTAAAAACTGTGACAAACAACAAAGCCTTCAGTGGCAAATTAAGTATCTTAGAGCCATTATGGAGATGCAGAATGCCTGAATGATGACACGGGTCTTGTGCTGTGTGTTGCACAAAAGTTGAAAAGATCTGAGGGTACAGTTTGTTCGTGAGCACTGATGATGATGAAGGGATTTGCTTTTTTGTCTCTGCTCCGTACAGACCGTCCAACTCATTCCCCCACCTTTCTTATGTGGCACGCCAACAAATCTGCGATTATGATTTCCTCATGCTCAGGCTTTGTTCTGCAACCAAATCTCTGAACTCCACCTTGTAACAAAAAGGAACCAGCGGATGGACGAGATCACGGTGAGGGATTCGTGTAGGTCCAGATCAACCGCACACACAGAGACGCAGCGGCCCAATCACCCAATCACGCGACAGCACCTGGAGCCTCATCAGCTCTAACGCTTTGTGCAGCTCGTTCTCAGCGTGCTGAAAATGTCAAGCTGACGACCAAATTGTCAGGGTGTGCGGCGTCGCGATAATGAAGCCGACGCTTCCCAAGAAACTTGGAGTGAGAACAATGGCAAGCACATGCTCCATGCTACAATATCAATATGATGAGTACAAATCTGGTTAGGTGTAAAAATGCATTTGGGTGGCAGCTTCTCTGTCACAAGGCTGGTGACTTGTGTTTCACTTGTCCTTGCTTTTGAAATCTTTTTTGAGGTGATGGCACTACAAAGTCCCATATCACATTTACGCTAAATTCTTTGGTGTTGAATAATTTTATATAAGACGTGTATCTCTTATAAACATCTCCTTATTATGTTATCATCACAATTTCCATGAACAAGTTTTGCGCCTCTCTGCTTTACACTGGACCTCATCATTCCACCGTGTCATTGATTATTTTATATACAGCTGGGTCAGTGCATCTCCAAACCTGCAGGTTTTTGTGGTGTTCCTGATATGCAGTGATTAGTACTTACCAAAATTAGTCTAACAAAGGGAAACAGGTTTACTGGTGACACTGTCATGGGCAGCCAAGGATCACTGATGCACATGGGGATTGAAAGTTAGTCTGTCTGTTCCAATCCAACAGAAAAGCTACTGTAGCAGAAATCGCTGAAAAATTTTATGCTGGTTATGACAGAAAGGTGTCAGAACACACAGTGTATCGCAGTTTGCTACTAGCTGCAGACTGGTCAGAGTGCCCATGCTGAACCCTGTACACCACTGAAAACACTTACAGTAATTACGTGAGCATCAGACCTGGACCATGGAGCAATGGAAGAAGGTGTCCTAGTCTGATGAATCACATTCTCTTTTACATCATGTGCAGGGTCGGGTGCTTGTATGTCAATTACCTTGGGAAGAGATGGCACCAGGAAGCACTATGGGAAGAAGGCAAGCTGGTGGAGGCAGTGTGATGCTCTGGGCAATGTTCTACTGGGAAATCTTGGGTCCTGGACTTCACGTGGATGTTACTTTGACACGTACCACTGACCTAAATGTTGTTTCAGACCAAGTACTCTCCTTCATGGCAATGGTATTCCCTAAAGGCAGTGGCCACTTTCAGCAGCATAAAACTGCAAACATTGTCCAGGAATGACTTGAGAAGCATGGCAAAGGGTTCAAGGTGTTGATTTGGCCTCCAAATCACCCAGACATCAATCCAATCAAACATCTCTGTAATGTACTGGACAAACAAATCCAATCCATGGAGAACCAACCATGAAACTTACAAGATTTAAAGGATCTGCTGCTGATATCTTGGTGCCAGATACTACAGCACACCTTCAGATGTTTTGCGGAGTCCATGCCTTGATGGGCCAGAGCTGTTTTGGTGGCACAATGAACACACACACACACACACACACACACACACACACACACACAATATTAGGCAGGTTATTTTAATGTTATAGCTGATCGGTGTGTATTTTGCATAATACCAGTTTTTCTGGTACTTCAGTGTATACAGGAATACGAGGAAATGTTAGCGAGTTAGTCACAACAAACAGAAGGATGCTATTATTATGCTTAAGCATTAACATTTTGACATTTCCTGATCATCACTGTCATCCAAACATGGTAATTGTCATCACTGGTGCACATAAATACTTATGCTAGTTAAGAGAATCTGCTTTCTGTCAGTCTAATATTACTGATTTGCTGTCTGATTGCTGCTTTTATCTGGGAAAAATATGACTTTATTTTCCGAGTTCTGTATCACTGTAGTAATGGGTCAAAAATCATGCATTTGTGGATAAACGTGATAAATACGTTCTCCGAGCTGTCAAACATTGTGACAAAGTTTCAAATACGTAGCACTACTTGGTCAGTAGTGGCAGCATCGTGTCCATTTTCTTTGTATACTTTTCTTTACTGATGAAGTTGCTGTAAAAGAAAAAAAACCTGAGGTGACTAAAGACTTTTGATTACGTTGTGACATAGTATGGTCATCTTTGTGATACAGTCTTCATCTTTGCACTGAAAGATTAAACACTGACATGTGAGCAGTAGTGGAAAGGCAAGATTTAGAGTGCAATCCCTGCTTAAGAGAGCAGAATAAAAACTGAATAATTGAATCTTGATAATGGCTGCAATAAACCTCTGACATCTGACAGGGGAGCATTTCACATGGAATCGCTGATGGCTGTTGGCATTGACAATGTTCTCTCGGCTCGGCGCTGCTCTGCCATACGACGTGATGGCACCTCAGACAGATATTCTGTCATTTTCAGCATAATTGCTCTGGCTGTGATCCAAACACTGAGATTGCAATGTGATTGGTTTAGATTTCCAAAGCTATGACAAGTACAGGGATAGACACTTTAAATACAAAAGGAAGACTAGCGTGCAAATATGAGAGGGGTTAATGAAAATGTTGCACAAGTTACCCTGAGTGGGACAATAGTCTAAATCTCAAATATACCACAACCATTAGTAACTGGAAGTCCATAGAACATCATTTGTCCTACTTTCTTTCTCTCTCTCTCTCTCTCTCTCTCTCTCTCATCAGTTAGAGCTGATCATAGATGTATTAGCTCTTGAATACAGAATAGAGCAGTTAGCGCTCACCTCCAGCCGTGTTCTGCTGTCCTGGGATCTGCAGCTGTCTGAACAGATATGGTGGAATCAGGTCTCAGTGGAAGCCCTGACTATCTCAAACTGGCAGCTGCTGTACAAGTATTATAATAATGCAGAGATAGCAACATTGTAGTAATTATAATAATAATAAAATCTTTATTCAAAGTGCTTTACAGAGTGCTTTAAAATAGTGCTGTCACGCGATGATTTTTTTTTATCGCGTGTTAATTGCGGTTTTAATGCACATTTTGATTTGTGTTGTACATGCAGGTTTATCGCTGGTCTATTTTAAGAGAAGCGATTGTTGAACGTTGCCTCATTATTCACTTGACTTTATTTGATAAAGGTGAAATATTAACGATAATTGATGTCTTTTCATTTTTTAAAATAAAAAAAAATTTTGTCTTTCATTCATCTGATATACTGATTAAAGTTGGAGTTTAATTAAAGGCATCGATCCGCCAATTAGAGAAACACGAGAGTTTACGTTCCAACCAAAAAGTTAAAATACATCACATTTATTTCAATAGTGCCTACTGCGTACAGAATGAGTCTGAACAGTGTTGTTTATCA
>JAOVVH010000002.1:953158-963878 GCA_028566435.1 Scorpiodoras heckelii
ATCTTTGTTTGCATAAAGTTACTTCACAGCTGAAAGCAAATCGTGGGCTGTGTGGTAGGAATGCTAGCTAGTAAGGACGGCTGTGTGTTAGCATGTGCAAGGACCAAGGGTAATGCTGAAATTGTTAGAGTTTTAATTTCTACGTAGTAAGCAAATTAAATAATTAGATAACTTTGGATATCTGGGCCAATTAAACCGTAGTAGAAATTGCCACTAAATGTTGTTTTTGACTTTGAATGCATTTGAGTCTTATACTAATGATAGCTAGTCATCTGGCCTGCTGACTGATTTTAACTAGCATTAGCTGGGCTAGCTTGACTGCCCAGTTAACTTCACCTAACTTTACCACAGCCATTGCAAGTTTCACTCACTCCCACTCGCTCAAAATGTTGACCACTCGCACCTGTTCCCAAAAGAATTCTGACCAATCCTATCCACTATGCAGATACTCTTGACCAATCCTATCTGCTCCTCAAGGAATCCTGACCAATCTCACCTACTCCACAGACCCTCTTCACCAATCTCATCCACTCCCGAAGTAATTCTGACCACTCCCACCCACTCAACAAAGTTGACCACTTGCAAGTGTTCCCAAAGAATTCAGATCAATCGTATGCAGACGCAGATACTCTCGACCAATCCCATCTGCTCCCCAAGGAATCCTGACCAATCCCACCCATTCCACAGACACTCTTCACCAATCCCATCTGCTCCCCAAGGAATACATATCATTCTCACCCATTCCACAGAGACTCTTGTCCAAAACAGCATGCTCCCAAAGTAAATCTGACCAATCCTACCCATTCCACAAAGACTCTTGGCCAATCCTGTGCACTCCTGCTGACCACCTATGTCAATCCAAAAGACACTCTTGATCAATGCAGAAACTTTGACCAATCCTGCTTGCGCCGCAGAAACTATGATGCACTTTCTTGGACAGTTTTGTTTTTGTCTTGTTGCAACCTTGACCAGACTAAACCTAATACTGAAGATGACTGAATGAAAGAATGAATAAAGAATGAATTCGTGTCCATGACATGTTAATCAAAGTGGCCTTCTTCATATCTAAGCACCTACTCCTGTGCATTTTTAATGGGGTCCTATTGTACTCCAGTCCTGATGTAATTCAATAACATTCATTTTCCCATTATTTAGTGGATATGCACTAAATGAAATGTGAAGTTGTAGCATTGAAAAATGCAAAATGGCAGCGGTCCATGTTAAAACCTATAAGAGACAAGAAGCATTTCATTCTAAATCATGCCATTGTGTTATTGGACATGCCTTCACACACAAAATGGAGAATATCAAATAAAATTGAAGCACAATTACATGCACTGACTCATTTCCTGACAAGAAGGGACAGAAATGAAGAGGAGATCTGAAAGCTCATTATTTCAAACTCAGTGGTGGCTTTGCTGAACGCAGTCACGTGTTTGACACACCTCTGGCATCTTCCTAATTTCACTGCTGAGTGACCAGACTAACCAGATTTTCTGTTCAACACCCATGGCGCAACACTCACCTAGAACAAATATCAGGATTAATTAAATAATCATCCTGCCATCATGAGTCTCAGAGCTGCTCTGCAGGCAGAGCTGTCTATCGAACAGTGTAGTTTGGTATCACGCTGATAGCTCACTTAAAGATTTCAAATATGCAAGGACTTTAGACTGTGCAGCCCAGACAAATCACTGTGCAGAAGTGCAGCCCAGACAAATCACCAGCCCTTCACCTTGTCATATTCTGGAAGGATCAAAATGACCCATTTTAAAATTATAAGATTCATTTGTCCATTCTTTATCTAAGCCGCTTATGCTCTGCTGGGTTGCAGGAGTTTATCATGGTGCTCATTGGGCAGAAGGCAGAAGGGAAAGCCCCTGGGCAGGTCGCCAGTCCATTGCAGGGCAGACACACATACACCCACTCACACCTAGGGTCAATTTAGTATCTCCAGTTCACCTGACTGCATGTCTGCTGGAGGAAACTGGAGCTCCTCGAGGAAACCACACTGACACAGGGAGAACATGCAAACTCCACACAGAAAGGACTCTCTCCCAGCTTGAGAGTTGAGCCACTCCTTCACCAACCTGTCTTTTTTCTCTCTATTGAAGTTAATAAATGAAAAAAAAAAACAACACAGCTTGGCATACAACCCAGAGACCTGAAAGCGCAATGTCCTCTGACTACGTCTTTACTGAATCTTGAAATATTGTCTCCTTTTCTTCAAACTGTTTATGCAAAGTGTCTTCTTTACAAGCCCCTGTGTAAGTTATTACTATAGGAAAGACATTGCTGTATAACCAGCAAATTAATATGAACGTAATTACACTCCTAACTGCTGTCAGAGCTGCTTAAAAAATGAAATGTCATCATGAGCAATCACATTTTAGAGTTCAAGAGTGCTTGTGTTAGGTGCCAGCTTACTGTATGTTAACGCTTCTTACGACAAATGACTAGCTAGCAAAATACGAAGAAGTAAAAGTACCATAATTGCTGGAGTTGGAAGGCTACGACAAATGCTATGATATGTTTTGCGTACTCGGAGTCTAATGTTATAGAACATCTGGAAAACATGGTCGATCCTGTTATGGAGTGCTTTACATTATGAAACGCTGACACCGGAGACGCCATGGCGTATTGTCAATATTATGAGTCTGATTCAGATCATTTCATAAGATCGAAAATGATGGCGCTTTAGCTGAAGATTAGAATGAATTCTATCATTGTGTTGGCCTAAAATGAAAAGAGTGAGAATTAAGAATCAGAATCAACTCAAGCAGCCTCCTGCAGACTCACTATTGTTTCCTGCCAATATTTTTGGCTTCATCTTGTATGTTCCTCTTTACAGATTTACAGTGAGGGGGAAGCTGAGTTTTCGCAGCCAGGCTTTTCGGCAGGCCGAGCGCTATCGCGTCATCTCAGCCGTTTGGAGGGAGGAAGGGAGCGTAGGCAGCTCGGGCAGGGCACAGCGCTCTGCCAGGCTGCTGATAAGGATGGCAGGAGCAGCTGGCATGGAGTGGAATCATCTCCTGCCAAAGCTGCCGCTTCCAACCAGAGCTTCCTGACAGGATGCCGCTGAGCAGAGGTGCAGCGCTCCATTAATATTCACACAACCGAAATGTCAGAGAAACTTACGTTCCCCGTCTACTCACATGTGACATCAGCAACTAGGCAAGCCGATAAAGCAGAAGGCTGCTGTGAGATGTGTGATGTGTTTGTGTGTGTGTGTGTGTGTGTGTGTGTGTGTGTGTGTGTGTGTGTGTGTGTGTGTGTCTGTACGTGTGTATTGTTGTAAGACCTGTATACTGTATTTTTTAGTATACACTGAACTGCCAAGTGAACTGGGAACTCACTGTACATGGAGAAAAAAAACAATACAAAATGTGTTGCTAGGGTTTTTTTTTTTTTTTTAGGTTACTGCATACTCCAGGTTTAACGACTAGCTAGCAAATATACAGATGTGTGGGCGGAGCTAAATCAGTGCAATTGTCTTGACTTAGCTCAATGAGACGAATATGAAAACCATAAAGCAAGGGATAAAAGGAATCAGGATCCACTTAATTTTACAAGGGACTTCGTTTAGAAATGAGATCAAGATTGAGCTAAGCTGCTTAAATCTAGATGCAGTTTTTTTTTTAGCGTGACCAACATTATTAGTAAATTTTCTTAATATTTAGTAAATCGTAGGGAATTTGGTTATATGGAAATTAGCAACTTGAATGAACGCTTGAAGCTACATCCATTTCAGAATCATGTCATGTCATATATCCCTCAAAAGCTTGTTTGATGCCAACTCTAGGTCGATGTCCAATTAAACCATTATAAAGCACAGTAACTAACACGGAAATTTCATATAATCAGAATAAATCTTTTCAGTTTCAAGATCCATTCATAATCCATATTTGTAAGCAATTCAGAAGAAATACTTTTGACTGTTATTGGATTTACATTACATTTTATTCTGAACAAAAATTAACATTTTACATAAAAGTGCATTGTACATTTTTGATTATACAATAAGTTCCGCCTACTTGACTTCCTGATTTTTACTACCCCGCCTACCTTATTTTCCAGGCAGCTGTTCTTTGCGACTTTCTCTTGAGAAACGATTGTGAAATCGAGTTTTCGATTTCGATTTCTAGTTTTACATTTCGGTTTCAAGTACGCAGATTTTGTTCGTAAGAGTTTCAGCTATGAACTGGTGCAGATTAATTGTCATTTCTGTTATTGTTTTGTTTCTTCTTCATAGCCTGTTCACCTTAGTGTATTGCCTGATGCGAAAGTGCACTTGCACACGTAGTCGATTTTTAACACGTCGTATGCAAACCGTGTTGTTCTGCAATACTTCAAACCCGCTTATATAAAAATGACCCGAGGTCCTGGATACTCTGTGACTCCTCAGGAATAAAATCATGCCGGCTCCTGGAACAGCCAGATCATGGCGTGTATACAGAGAGGAAGACAAAAGTGTGGCTATAAATTACACCGTGACAAGGTATCAGCAAATAAATCACCTCGGGGTGGCCTACACACAGAGAGCATAATTCATTTTGTTCTCTGGAGGTGAGAACATTTAAGCAGGAGCTTTCAGTGCTGCACGATGGATTGTGTCTTTTACAACATTCTCAGTGTTCTATTAAAGTTTAATGTCTGCATTAACTATGGTGTAAAACTCTTTTTTGGCTCAGTTCAGGGAAGCAATGCAGATTTGTAAGCCTATAATGCATTTCCTTTTATGCATAAATACCCTTAAAGGACTTAATATTCGTATTTTATTTTATGTCAATCATAAAAGTGTGGTATTTACCTGAAAGTAATACCCAAGGTGGATGAGTCGGTGTGATGTTATGAGCAAGCTCGGTGAAATCCAGCTATCTGTTCAGTTTTCGGCTGAACGCCAGCTTGGCACATGGCAAGCGTGTTACATAAGAGCGCTTCATTTCCAGTCAAAGTGGGTTTTTTTTGGACACTGCACATGTCTGATCTGGACTTTAATAGATGCCTCCATGCCAGGTTTTTGTCCTGTGCGAGCTCCAATCCTCTCTCATCTCTGGCACGCACTCCACAGGGAAGCTATCAGCAATGTGCTTTAAACTCGACTTTCCTTCTGATGTGTGGCGCTCTAATAGCATCTGAGCGTGCTTTCACTGTGGCTCGCTTGGCCGTGGATGAAGTCCGTGGACGTTCCCGTCCTCCTCTAATGCCCCGGACTGGAAAGATGCCTGCACCTGGTGGCACTGCCAGTCTGTGATCTCTGTTAGATGTTTCCAGCACTCCAAAATTACTCAGCCCAACTCTGAAGTGCACTTCCTTTTACGCTTTCCCCAACAGCTCAATAAACTCAGGCTCTTTGAGCAAGACTCCTTCCTCGGACCAACCGATGACAGCAGGACGATGCTCATACTGTTGTGCTGAGCATCCAAAGCAGCATTTGTTATTCAATTTCACAGAATTGTCACTCAAGAAATAAAAAAAAAACTAGCCTGGGGGTTAATAGTTTACCTAAATGCTGGATGTTGAAGTGTTTAATGGATTTAGGAACAATGGTGTTGCTTTTTGCATGATAAATGGTTTGATAATATCATAAAACTGAAATGGTTCTTATGATTTCACCCTAAAAATATAGCAAATATGGTGAGTATTACATTAATACACAAAGATTTATATTTATAGATATACATTTAAAAGATCAGTTTAACATCTGAAGAACCATTTTCAACATTTCTCTCTCTCTCTCTCTCTCTCTCTCTCTCTCTCTCTCTCTTTCATATGAATTAATTGCTTATCTTTATTTCCAATGTTGCAACAAGTTTGCACTGTTCAAATATGGCAACGTTTATTGTCATTGTGCCTTACTAGTTAAGAGTCAGAGATATTAAGTTAGAAAATTGACATTAATATTGAGGGGGAAAAAAGTTCCTTGTATTCAGAATCGAGTTACGCACATAATATTTAAATATTCAAATCACCTCGCTTCATGCCACTGAGGTTGCCAGATATTTATTCAGTACTGATGTCCAGAATGGGTTCATTGTTTGAGAATTTGTAGGTATATCTGAACATTTCTGTAACTTAAAAAGGCTAGCCGCGGTAGTTAGTTAGGCTCAGTTGATCGGTGTGTAAACCTTTCACTGAGCTGTGCCTGTGCAAGCTAAGGGTTCCCATCGACCAATCACAGATCACACCCTTGTATTTGTTTTTGCTTGTTGATGCTTTCACTTCAACACTTCCTTTATATGTTTTACGTCTAATTCATGGCGTCTGCCAGAAGACACAGAGTTTTCTAAATGCGTTAAAATTTTGTTTTTATTACTGTTACGAGTTGTTTCCGTATTCTGATACAATTCCATGCTGTTGTATTTTATTCTTCTCTATTCTAGGTGTCCTTATAACCTAATTTGTGATTTGATAATATGTGAAGTGATCACGACGAAGCATTGAAAATGCAAAAATTGTCTGTAACTAGTCACCTAGCACCTTCTAGTGGCTAGTAGCTAATTTCTCTGAAACCAATTAGCAACACCGGATGGCTTCACAGGACATTCAGGGTCAGGCCAGTCTCTGTGCATGGCTCCCTGAGCCACACACACACAGTTATGTCTGAGGTCTGAATGTACAGTTTTTCATACATAACTCAGCTCTAAATACGGTGCTTACTGCTTAACTAGGGTTAGGGTTAAGGTTAGGGTTAAGGATACATGTTCTTACTGAGGTACAATCAATTAATCTTGATCTATAATCCTTTCTATCATGGCATGTTGCCATGATCTCCATACAATTAACAGTGAAGGTTCTGAGTGTGAATGTACTGAATCTATTATCAGTGTCATTGCTGTAATCAGAAACCAATAAAAAACAAATTAATAGCTGTAGCTGATGCATTCATAGGATCTCACAACTCATTATTTAGGCTTGGACTTTTTTAAGGGGGCTATTCATGGCTTGTTGCTGCTAATAAAATGTCTCTTCCAATATAGGCTCAAAGCATTTAGAGGCCAACTCACAGAAGCTTTCCAAAGTGTGACTTTTCAATATATTGAGAATGTTGTCTTTATGATCAAGTTTAATTTATGAAGAAGTGTGTGTTTGAGAGAGAGAGAGAGAGAGAGAGAGAGAGAGAGAGATTAACAGGTAAAAGAAACTGGAGTACCCATAGTAAACCCACGCAGAAGACATACAGACTCCACAAAGAAAGGACTCAGACCTCTCCACCCGGGGATAGAACCAGGGACCTTCTTGCTGTGAGGCGACAGCGCTGCCCACTGCGCCACCGTGCTGCCCATTAATAATAATAATAAATAATAATAATAATTAATAATAATAATAATAATAATCACCATCATCATCATCATCATCATCATCCTTATCTTTTAATGAAGAAGACCTAGGTTTCTGGGTTCATCTTGGCCCTCAGTGGTGATCTTGAAACCCATACAAATGAAAAAATGCTGCTTTTAGAAGATCAAATGTTAAAAACCAATACGATGCAGATGTTTTGGTCCAAAGCCCAGCTTTATTTCAATTCTGCTTCTGTGCCATTCCTCCATTCCTCTTCTCAGACATTTCTTGAGCAGAACTGATTCAGAGATGTTTTGGTTTTTCTTTTAATAACATATAGATGTAGGCCACCACTTCAACCCGCCACCCCCCCCCCCCAAAAAAAAAAAGAATATGATGGTATATGAAATAGAAAATGGCAAGGATTAAAATAAAGACGTTTTTAAAAATAAAAATGTTAATATATTGCTGCATGAATAGTCCTTGTTGCAATTACAGCAAAAAATATTATGATGGTGCTGATGATTATGATGATGATGATTATTATTATTATTATTATAAAATTTATTTGTTTATTACAATTTTTTATAACTTTTTTTATGTTTTTAAATTTTATTTTTTTTTATTTAATATCATGTGCCTACACTTAATGAGGCCACAAGGCCTAAATCAATGTGCTCAATTTCAGTGTTAAATCCTCACTGCATACCGTACACAGCCCTGAAACCATACGAAAAAAAACAGGGCTAGTCCATACATTTACACGGTCCTCACCAAGCCCCTCAGGATTATAGATAAACATTGATGTATTACAATTTATCCAGTGGTCATCCATACATCTGGAAGCCCTAGGCCCATCGTGCGAGACACGGATACAACAAAGGGACGCGTTATATAGATTTTTCCTCTGAGTGCACACAATTTAGTGGTTGCGTCCAACTCTAGTCCTGGAAAATAAATATATGGCGCATGCTGGTCTTTGTAGCTTTAAACAGCGAATTCATCACTGTGTGCTGGATATGGAAAAGCATCGCTTATGATGTAGGCTTTTGACTGCTGCGCTGACGTGAAAAGGCTTTGCTGTGGCATTAGATTAAGTGTTACCTTGGCCGAGTGCAGTGTCACAACTTTTAATCTTGTGTAGTGCTGCCGTTGCCATATCTCAATATTTCACCCCTTAATTGATGAACCGTATCTGTCCTTCGACCTACATTCATCCACATTTGAACTCTGAACCTTTTATTTGCTGCACCTCTTTACTGTCCACGCACACACACACACACAGAGAGAGAGAGAGAGAGAGAGAGAGAGAGAGAGAGAGAGAGAGAGAGAGAGAGAGGGAGGCATGCATTCAGGCTCAAAATAAATACCTATGAGAAATGAAGTGCATATCTGTACTGACTGAGCGCATGGCACCTGGCTCAGGATGATAAATGGAGGTACATGGCTAAAGCATCATTGGGAGGTGAAAGCATCAGTGATAAACCAACTAGGCCCCAGACAACATACCAGAACACCTAGCTTGGGTGATCGGGGAACACAGCAGTACAGTATCTGCAAAGTGTGAGTGTGAAAGACAGAGAGAGAGAGAGAGAGAGAGAGGAGAGAGAGCATCAGAGATGGGAGGGGTTGTTTATGTTAGACTCTACCATACATACAGAAAAAAATCAGCCCTTCCATTCAGAAACACCACCCACTTATACCACAGCACAGGCTGAATCCCGGATCCTGATTGGTCCAAAGATGTCGATTCATTTTCTAGGACAGTAGCGTCGGCTGTCTTTCGAATTTATAACAATGCACTCGTTATACGACTTTATCATCTCTGTAGCAACAGCTAATTCAGAGCGACGTGTAGAGAGTATGGTGGACACTACACGTACTCAATCAATAGTCTAGACGTTTTCCACCGTGGGAAAGTCTTCAGGATTGATGAGTTAGTTCTGGTTTCATCTTATTAACTTCAACAGGAAGTAGGTCACAATTAGTCAACACTAGATCTCTTTTGGAAACGTAGGTTGGAACCGGGACCATTTTTTTATATAAATTATATGTGTATATGAAGTACCAGAAAAGCTGGTACACCAGTTAATACTTGGCAGGTCCCCCACGGGATCTTCCTCACATGTTTGATGTTTGTTGAGGCCCCGGCATTGAAACGATTCTTGCCAGACAACACTGGTTACGTTCACCCAGAGTCTTTTCTGGTCACGTTCACCATACGCTGCTGTCGTAAGTTCGAGGTTTAGTCACGCTACACCCTTGAAACTCCCGTACGTGAAAATCCAAACTTTGCTCCTACCTCTGAAATGCTATGACCCATTTCATGAGCTCCAACTATTAAACCGTGTTGAAAATGGCAACATCGTGATAACTTGTCTGCCGCTTTATATACGCACCGGCGGATGCAACCAGTAATATGAATAGGTGGCATTGCTATGTATTTTGCATAGGTACCAGTTTTTCTGGTACTTCAGTATATGTGTATATATGTATGTATAAATGGAACACGGACCTTTTTTTTAAAATAAATACATATATTTCTTTTTTTTTCTTCATTGAACCCACCTTCTATTCCCGCCATTTTAAAAACCACACCCCCAGACTTCCCCGTGGCTTCCCATAGCCACCCATGTTTGTTTTTCCCCCATTATGTTATGATTTCCACCATGTTTTCATTGTGGACTGAAGAGCTGCTGGGGCCATATCTGTCAAACGACTGACAGTTTTCCAAGCAGGTTTTTCCAGCCAAATTATCCTCTCGTCCTGATGCCAATGCTTCAACAATTATTTTATAAGACGCTCTACATATGTTCCACATTACTTGTGCCAGTCAGTGCTTTAAAAAAAAAAAAAAAAAAACCTTTAACCTCTTAACTGCTCAGCTCTCTGCTTGGATCGAATCCTGTCTCATTTAAGTCATTTGCATAACAGTGTCTGCTAAATGAATAATCACATGCGCACACAAAGAAATGTCCTCCCTCTGAAATCACACACATTGTGTTGTATGTCACACGTCGCATGCGGGAAACAATTTGCTCTTGGCGCTTACTTTATCTTTTAAATCATACCGAGTGCTGCCAAGGCTCGTGTGTCTGGGCTGTTCGACGTGTGACATGACTGTGTAGCATATTACACGTGCCTTGTGTTTGAACTGCTATAAGCATAGCAACAGTAACGAATGCCTCTGGCAGGCTTAATTCATCAGATTGCATTAAGTCCACGGAGCAGTTTAGCTAACAGCTCACTAATGCTCAACCTCAATAGTCAGCAATCGATAATAAGATGGCAAGCCTTTCGTTCTTGGGTAGCTTAGCTGTAAATTAGATTGACTGATATGCCATTTTATGTATATGTATATGTACGGGGTTGGACAATGAAACTGAAACACCTGTCATTTTAGTGTGGGAGGTTTCATGGCTAAATTGGACCAGCCTGG
>JAOVVH010000002.1:1023399-1034762 GCA_028566435.1 Scorpiodoras heckelii
CTCAAAGTAGCCTGAATTCAGGTCTACCAGATTTAGCTTTGGATATTCCAAGTTTATGACTAAGCACTTTTGTAAGTGGCTGTGGATAAGAGAGCCTGCTAAATGCCATAAATATAAATGTAAATGAAAGATGGATGGATGGATGGATGGATGGATGGATGACAAGATAGACATAGACACATGGATTGTGTTGGAAGGGTTGGATGGACAAACCGATCTATTGGAAAGTAATTTCTTCTTTCTGGAAATAAATGCCTAGCTTTAAATTATTCAGGGTTTTTTTTAGGTTTAATAATATTTTTGGTGGTTTGTTGTCATCTTAGAATCAGAAATGCAAGCTAAGTTTGTTTTATATTTAGCTTATTCTATAAGAAAATAGGGAAATGTTCAACTATACGTGTGAGCTGAAGTCAACTGAGAATATCAGAAGCAGAAAGTAGAAGTGTTGGAAAATTTTGAGCCGTTTTCAGTTACACCCTCACATTACACTACAAAACAGCACATTATGTTAAATGTTAATACTTTATGTTAAAGTCATTTTACGAATTTATGGAAAATAGCTGATGCAGTGATGATGAAGGCAATTTTCGTTTCATTTGAATGGTATCCAGACGTGCTCCTTGAACTGGATTGAAGCTGCCATTATAAACATGTGCATTTCCACTTTCAGAATTGAATTGCATTTCTTTCCAGGAATAAGACTGGCATCACTTGGAAGAGAGAAAATTGCCTGCATGACTTTTATTACTCTGGCCTTTGAGTAAGGTGACCGAGCGCACGGCGATATTGCTTGAGTTCGCTGCTTTCAGATTTGACATTGGAGCCTCTTCCGTTTTCCTCCCCGTACTTCAGCGCAGCCTGGTCATCCTCAAATATATGAGAAGAACACCAAATAGCTGGGGGTTTTTTTTCTTTAGTTTTTTCTTTTCTAGGGCCCTTTTACAGAAATTACCCCCATATATTGCCTCCATCTTGACAGTTAGACATACAGAATTATTCTAGTCATATCTGAGTTTCTCTTCCAGAAATTTCATTTTCTTCCACAAAATTGAGGAGGAAAGCCTGCTGTAGTAATGCGATATATTTTTCAAAAAAAAAAAAAAAAGCTGTAATACCCCCTCTGTACAGATCCATTTTTGATGTCTTGCTCATATAAGCCTGGCAAATGTTTTATTTGACAAGTGCATTTGCTTATGAGTTTCCACGCTGCATGAAGAAAACTTTTTAATATACGTATAAATCTATATTTTGTATTTAACATTTATTGTTTTTAATGATATATTGTACAGCATGATCATGGATCAAGAGACGATATGGTATTATTTATATTATTTCCCTACATGATGAAGCTTAATGTCTACATTAAGTTCTAAGCAGCAATCTGCGAAGAGATCTCATTACACACCAGCAGTCGGCTGAACCGTTTCTTTGACATTAAGTCGGTCCTAAAACCGTACGCTCAGAAGTTTAAAATTAGTTTTTTTGACACACGAGCACTTAAAGAAATCAGTCATGTACCGATGATAAATATTGATATGCAAGTTTTCCTTTAAGATTATGTTGGAACTTTATTACTTGGTACAGCCATAACTCTTTTTTTTTTTTTTTGAGTTATAGCAAACTACAACTGTTCTAGGAGAGCGTCGTATTTGGTGCGACGGACTTGTGGATAATCTTAACAAAATGACGAATTTCCATGCTGCACCCTGACAGAAGAATGGAAAGGCACGTGTGTGAGGGGGGGGGGATGCTGATGAAGTGGCGAGCTGGAAAGCACGGCAGCTCGTGGAGATAAAATAAACCCCAGCCTTAAAGGCAAGCGCTGAGAGTCTCGTCCTTCATTCCCTGGCTCATTTGTGCCCAGAGGGGCCACTGCTTCCTCGTCTCTCACCTTTCCTTCTACTCTTCGACTTCCTCCATAATGCATGCTTCCTGAGCCTTTTGAAACCCCTCCGTCTCACTTCCCAAACTTTCTTGTTCTGCTCCATTGTTTTTTTTTTTCTTTCTCTAATGAATTTAATGTGCATTCACATGTGTCCACATAAAGTGGCTCGCTGGAGGTTGCTTCAGTGCCATGCATGCCAAGCTGGTGGAGCTGTTCAGACATTGGTGCTGAATCCTACTTCGCCAAGCAACACATCTGCAATTATTTATATATTATTGGCTGAATGTTGTATGCGGTGTTTAAAATTTTATATTATATGGAGCTTTTTAGCTCTGCACCACAATGAAGATTGACATGGAGTCTCCTATCTCCCTTTTTGCAATTTAAATTTAATTCAAACATGAACTTGATGTCGTGAACATTTCATGATGGATGGACAACAGAAATGATCCAAAAATGGCTTAAAATCAAATCTTTTTTAATTAACTTAAAATTAAAGAACATTTTTGCCTTCTTCTGTACAGCTGCAATTTTGAGCATACTTGTTTTTCTTTGGACAGTGACAACATGTAAGTCAATTTATTAATAGTAGTTTTATATTGGCCTGATCAGATGACAGAATTTAAGTCCTTGAAATTTCCATCCATCCGTTATCTTCCGCTTTATCCCGCTAGTCAGGGTCACGGGGGGGGCTGGAGCCAATCCCAGCGTCATCGGGCGAGGGCGGGATACACCATGGACAGGTCGCCAGTCCATCGCATGGCCGTCCTTGAAATTTATTTTATTTTATTTTATTTTATTTTATTTTATTTTATTTTATTTTATTTTATTTTATTTTATTTTATTTTATTTCATTTTATTATTTTTCCTGATATTAAACATCAGTGTAACCCCAGGCCAGGACATTACCCCTCCCAGCCCGTAAAGGTCACAATCCCCATGCTTTGTTCCACAACCTCTGCCAATCATTTTGGGTTTCATTTCCAGTCTTCTCAGTATATAAACACACCTGAACCATTCTTTCTTTGTGAAGACTTGCCAAACATTGCGGTTGTGTAATCGTCTGTGCAGTGTTTGACCCCCAGCCTGATCCCTTGTTTGTTCTTTAAGATTGTCCTTTTGCCTGATTGCACCCTGAGTTCACTTCGCTTGGATTGTGCATTAAAGTGGCACTTGTATTAGCACTGAGCTGTGATTTTGCTGTACAAATTAGTCCGACTTTATCTATCAAGAGACTGTCTGAAGGAAAATCTTTATTTCCCAAACATACATTACAAATATGGTGTGTTTTTTTCTCTCTCTCTCTGCTTGTTATGAAGCTGGGGTCACCCATCATACAGAACTCTTGGAGGAGATCGAGTTAAGGGCCTTACTCATGGGCAGCTTGTCAGTACTTTCACTTGACCTTCTGATTAGCAATCTACAGTCTCTGTCCACATGGAAGAAAAAATATATCCAAGGAGACTAAAATGCACCTAATCCTGTCATTTCATTCCAGATTAGTTATAATTCTGTTGCACCACTCTTCTACGAAGTCTTTCCACCACAATTTGAAGCCTGGCTATGAGGATTTTTGCTCATTCAGCAACAAGAGCATTAAGTCAGGGAACGATGCTGGGCGAGGAGGCAGTGGGTTGCATTCGGTGTTCCAGTTCATCCCAAAGGTGTTTAGTGGGGTCGAGGTCAGGGCTCTGTGCAGGACTGTCGAGTTCTTCCACTCTAACCTTAATACACCATGTCTTAATGGAGCTCGCTTTGTGGGCATACACAGTGGAAGGTGCAAAAGTCAGCACAAAAAAAGACATGGACCGAACAAATTAATAATGATCTGAGGCATCAGAGAATTGACCTGAAAGAAGCCGGGAATGTCACCCTTGATTGCCAAGCATGGTGGGGAATTGTCAGAAAGCCACTGACACCCACAGCCACGGGATTCCGGACAATAGAGGTGAGCTATGTGGATAAAAAAAAAAAACAGCACATTTTGAATATGGTTCTTTATCAATGTAGTGTTAGTTTTTCACAAATCACTTGCTTAAGCGTGCCAAGTGGAGAAAACATCAGCCATAAGATTAACGAACAACATTTATTATCTCATTATATTGGCACCTGTCAAGGCGTGGAATATATTAGGCAGCAAGTGAACAGTCAGTTCTCAAAATGTGTCCAAGGAAGGACAACCAGTGAACCAGCAACAGTGTCATGGGCACCCAGGGCTCACTGACGAGTGCCGGGAGAGAAGGCTAGCCCATCTGGTCCAATCCCACAGAAGAGCTACAGTTATTACCGGTTATGATAAAAAAAAATTCAGAAAACACAGTGTATCACAGGTTGCTGTACATGGGGCTATGTAACAACAGACCAGTCAGAGTACCCATGCTGACCCCTGTCCACCAACGAAAACACTTACAATGGGTACAGGAGCATCAGAACTGGACCATGGAGCAATGGAAAAACGTGGCCTGGTCTGGTGAATGTGGACTTTCCCTGGGGAAGAGATGGCACCACTATGCACTATGGGAAGAAGGCAAGCTGGCAGAAGCAGGGTGATGCTCTGGGCAATGTTCTGCTGGGAAATCTTGGGTCAGGGTGTTCATATGGATGTTACTTTGACAAGTGCTACCTGCCTAAACATTGCTGCAGAACAAGTACACCCCTTCATGGCAACGGTGTTCCCTAACGACAGTGGCCTCTTTCAGCCACACTGCAAAAATTGCTCAGGAATGGTTTGAGGAACATGACAAAACGTTCAAGGTGTTGACTTTGACTTATTCACCCAAGAAGCAGGAGTGTGAATATAGGCACAGTGCATCCATCAAGTTCTACTATGCTACCATAAATGTAATGTAAATTCAAAATAATTTTTCTTGCCAACACTTCAATATATGTGCATGTCACCTGTGATGACTACTTTGTGAGCAATTCAACTGAGAAGAAAGGATGCGAATTCGGAAGGGTTAAACATAAAATTTCTTTGTAACGTCTGTGTCACTGATTCTTCTTCTTCTGCTTCCAGTCATCTTCCAGCCATCTTCCAGCCAAGGTCAATGTACAAATGTGAAACACAAAACAGGAAGTCCATCCTGGGCTACTGTAGAGAAACATATTGCTGGAACATGACAGCATCTGCAGAAGACGACCAGCTTCCGTGTAGATATGAAGAGACTTATACAGTAATAAAACATAATTATGAACACTATATGCCATTTCTGGTAATAGTTCGCCCTAAATCCTACACACTGTACCTTAATATAAAAAGTGGCAGGTTGTTTCTCCTAAAGTTTACTGTATAAGCCCTGTATACCCTGAAGTACCAGAAAAACCGGTACTATGCAAAATACTGTATATAGCAACTTCACTTTGCACATCATTTTTTGCGTCCACCAGTGCGCATGTAAAGCAATAGACATCTCAAGTTATCACGATTTAGCGATTTTCATTTTCATTTCATTTTCACAGTTACTATAAGAATTCTGGGAAAACCTTAAACTTACGACAGCAATGTGGCTGTAAAAAGACTCTGGGTGAACGTGAGCGGCGTCGGCTGGCAAGATTCGTTTCACGTGATAGGCGTGTAACACTGCCTCAAGTAACATCGGGATTCAATGCTGGCGCGTCAACAAACATCAGCGTGAGGACTGTGCAACGTTCCAAGCAAGATCGCATGAGGGACCTACCAACAACTACCTGCTTGTACCAGTTTTTCTGGCAGATCATGACCCTTTAAATCATCTACAGATGATTTTTTTTTTCCCCCCAAACAACTGGATATTTTTTTGGTCTAATGTTAGTTAAGTGAAATATACAGAACTTTGAAAGATTACTTTGGAAAGCCCATGGCAAGGTAAAGGCAAACGTAATCTCAGAAAGGTAACACGGAGTTCATTTTCTCCATTTGCAAAGCAAGTTAGCAGTCGAGATGAGATTCCTGGCTGAAATATGCGTTTGTAGGAAATCTGCACAACTATCAATCATGTCAGATTCATACGTCAATCAGCACATGTGCCGTTTTCAAGGGGGGGGGGGGGAGTTACTGTACTGACAGTGAAGGTGCATCACCTGCCTTACTTAACAAAGTTGCAAGCAAATATAATAAATGGCTTTCTCCTACTGCCCCCTGTTGATGAAGAAGTGCAGTGTGTGGGTGTGTGACTTCTACACATGTAGGTCACTTACAGTGAGATATCCTTCATGCAACAAACCTTCGAGTGTGAAGATAATAAATACGACCAGCTACCTGGAACAGCGAGAGCATACATAGCATCCTGCTGTTAATGAAACCTCATTTATTTCTGCTCCTGCACAAATTTCTTAATGAGCTTGTGCACCGCTTATTGTGTGCACCCACCTCGGTTTTTTGGACCTTCACTTTTTTTTTTTCTTTCTGTCAGCTCATTAAAATGAACTTCATTAAAAGTGGATGCATTGACAGGCTGTGAGATGTGGCTGGCAACAATTAATTGGACATCACCGTTGAGTCACCCGACGAAACTGAATTATATTGGTTGCTTAGCAGGACGGTGTTTAATTATGCATGTGTTAACAGCTCACTTGTTTTCTCACCCATGTGTAAATCCAGCCACTCTGTCTCCAACTCATCGCTCTGTATTTTAATATGGAAGCATTCATCGGGAACATGGAGAGAAAACAGCACCCAAAACACAAAAGTCTCCCAATTGCAAAAGGTTTCCTGGAGGTGGAATTTCTTTCCAGGTAGATGTCTCTATCTCTATGTTAAAAAAATATCAATTTTGAAATTTTGTGTCACACAAAATTCTCAGAAATGAACACTTAATGTTGATGCATTTATGTCTTCATCTTTAGCTGTTGAGATCTCCTTCTGTTGTAGCCCTTCCCGCTTTAAATGTCAATGTGTTATGCATTTTGAGATGCTTTTCTGCACAGCATGGCATGTAAAGAGTGATTATCTGAACTACCCCTTATCCTCTGACATCTCTCATCATCAACAAGGCATTTCCACCAGCCGAAATGCTATACTTTCTGAACTCCCCGACCAGCCTGTGTCTGCATGCTGCTACATGATTGGCCGACTGACTAATTACATAAATGTGCATGTGCACAGGTGTTTCTAACAAAGTAGCCAATGAGCCTATGTTGTTGCTGTTAATAAGTCCTTCTTTCCTCATTCGAAGTACAATTAAATAAGCATTACCACTCTCTGTTAGGCACGTTTCCATACAACACATTTTTTGGAATAAACCGAAAACAAGGCTGCTTTTGTTTAAACCTCTACAGAGACCCCCGGAAGATGAAAAAGGATACCAGGAGACATTTAGTGTCATTTGGCATGGGTCCATCTCTACTGATTGTCTGCGATTCTGCACAGTAACCAGGACACCAGGGCCGACTGGTTGAAAGGGGTGCGCATGGGAGTTAGATTAAAGTGATGCTGTAAAAAACAAGTGAAAGTGGCACTCGGAGCCCACGGGCAGCCCAGCACTCCTGCTGCTCCGATGACTAATCAGTGAATCAGGACAATTTAGCTCAAAACAATTGTGTCATACGCACAGTTCACAAACCGTTCTGATTCAATTAGTCTTTCCTGTTAGATCTTTCCTATTCGTTGTAGTTCATTAGTAACTACGGACGGCACAGTGGCACAGTGGGTAGCGCTGTCGCCTCACAGCAAGAAGGTCCCGGGTTCAATCCCCAGGTGGAGCAGTCTGGGTCCTTTCTGTGTGGAGTCTCTATGTCCTGTGTGGGTTTACTCCGAGCACTCCAGTTTCCTCCCACAGTCCAAAGACATACATATTAGGTTAACTGGTGTCTCGCTTAGTGTGAAAAAACAAAAGTGCCCTTAGTGTGTGAGTGTGTATGCACGTGTGTGTGCCCTACGATGGATTGGCGCCCTGTCTAGGGTTGATCCTGCCTTGCGCCCTATGCCACCAGCTAGGTACTGGACAGGAATAAGCGGTTAAGAAAATGAATAAATGAATGAATGAACTTTAAGCAAGTCTACAGGGAACTCAATAGAGTAGCTCATTAGCAGCTAGCTAGCTAGTTTAAATAGCATTGAGTGTTAATGATGTATGAACGGCATCTGCTAAACTCAACTCAGCATGTCATTTACAATCATTTATCCAACCATGGGCAATAGAAAAGTCAATATTGCAAACAGAGCAACACTGTCATTATTGTGGCCCCTATTAGGCAGGGAACACACTTTAGTGTAGTTCATGGATGAAGTGTGTCCTGTATTTCCTTTTTTTGGGACAGTGAACTAATGAACAATGAGAGAGGGAGAGAGAGAGAGAGAGAGAGAGAGAGAGAGAGAGAGAGAGAGAGAGAGAGAGAGAGAGATCAGTCAACTATAAATCCCGCGCACAGAGAAAACTGATAGGTCTAAATAGCACAAAGAGAGACCAATCAGAATGCTTTCTTAGCTCTCTCTTTCTCTCTCTCTCGCTCGCTCTATATTTGTCACTCCCTGTCTTTGTCTCTTTCGATCTCTTGCTCACTCACACTCAAAAAATCTACTTCAGGTATATTGTATATAATTTGCCGGCATCAGGGAGCTGGGAGACTCTCAGAACGTCCGGAAGAGGTGAGATGCCTGTCTCACAGTTCCTGGGTTCCTGGTTTCATCCTGAGCTCAGGTTACTATCTGCATCAGCTTAATCCAGTTTCCTTCCAATAATTAATAAGTTACACTAATGAAGATAATGGACGATTTGAGTATCACTGTGTTTCAATTAAAGTTCAAGCTCTGAAATTTTTTAATACAAAGCTTTTCTACATGAGATACGGATTGTGGATGTCTATTCCAGGTTGCTCCTCTATACACTCAGCCATCAACATCTTTGCCAAAATCCATGGCAGCAGGAGACTGCAGGAGATTGCACAAGAATGGGCTTTTAGCAAAATGGCTTTCTTCGGGGTCTTTTCTTCCACTGATAGTGACAAAGTAAATTACAGCTCAGAGTCTGCTTTCCCAAAAACCATGAATGGCAGTAAATGTCACTTTGTACTTTCTGATGGCATTAACGAACACCCAAGGCTAGCGTTCTACACTCAGAGCGTCAGTGGGGTGCTGCCACTATTCACAATAATTCTGACCTATTTCCTTATATTTTATTGCATATGATGAATGCAAGTCTTTTTTTTATCATTCATTCAGTCATTCATTCATTATCTTAACCGCTTATTCCTGTCTCCAGGGTCACGGGAGAGCCGGTGCCTAGCTGACGGCATAGGGTGCAAGGCAGGATCAACCCTAGACAGGGCGCCAATCCATCGTAGGGCACACACACATGCATACACACACACACACACTCATACACACACACACACAATAGGGGCACTTTAGAGACACCAGTTCATGTCTTTGGACTATGAGAGGAAACCGGAGTACCTGGAGGAAACCCACTCAGTCACGGAGAGGACATGCAGACTCCACACAGAAAGGACCCAGACCACTCCGCCCGGGGATTGAACCCGGGACCTTCTTGCTATGAGGCGACAGCGCTACCCACTGCGCCACCGTGCCGCCCAGTTTGTCCATTATGTGTTATAAAAATTAAAAACCCTTAAAATAGTGTACTTTACTCATACAACAGTTGTTTCCGGTGTACTGGTAAATAACATTAATGCAAGACACTCTGCATAAGGGCATGTGCATATATGCCATAAATTGTAAATGTAAGTAATAAGAAAGAATAAGCAAATATTGATAATATTGATACATGTCATTTGTAAATGTGAATCAGAGTCTTAAATCTTTGTTCTGACTCTTTATCAGCTTGATAAGTGGAATATTTGAGTAACAATGAGTTTTGGGCAAATTCATTATTCAAGGATGTTTAATTTCTAATCAACACAAGATGAGATTTGATTCTGATTTTATGTCATTTTCAGCATTTGAGTCCCACAAAATAAGGATTTGTTTATTTGTGGTCTTTGTTAAAGAAGCTCGTCTCACCTACATTAATACACAAGTCTGTAATTAGACCTGACTTGCCTTAAATCTGACCTTCTCAGGTTCTAGCATTAATCAAAACATAGCTATAAATAGAGTTCACAAAACTATCCACTGGTGAAGGTTTCGGCTTTTTTTTTTTTTTTTTTTTACATCATTCTGGCCTTTAGAATAAATTAGAGTGCACTTTCATAACTGTCTGTATTTGCAAAAAAGCAGCTGGAACGTATTATTCCCGGTCTCTGTTTACTTCTTTCCATGCATCTTGGATAGCCTGCTGAAATCAGTTCCTTTTTGTCCCGCTGTCAGTGCGTTCCATGTAAATTAGATGTATATGAGGGTACGTCGAGGCGTGTTGTATGTCAATAAGAGATTAGTGGGTGGGAACTTGTTTCCACGCTCAAATCACTGCTCGTTTTGATGTCGTGTGACAGTTTCATGAATGAGACGCATGAACCGTGAATCAAATCTGCACTCATTTCTGTGACACTTTGATAAATTAGTGACGGCGAGCAACATCTCTTCGGGGGTTTTCCCTCACGAATCGTACGTATAGCGAGTTAGGTAAAGTGAAAAATGGAAGAGCAGACTAGAATCATATGTAAAGTGTGAAAGCATTTTCTTCATTCACAGACTCTGGTCCGTATTAGGCTACTTAAAAAACTAAAAAAAAACAGAATTAGACCTAGCTGAATAAGAAGCTAAAGCCTGGAGGGAAAGAACTAATTTTAAAATAGTCCTGAACATATAATTTAGAATTTTCAATTATTTAATCTTTTCTCTTTTATTCCCAGAGTCATCAATTAGATTTGACCCGAGGCCAGGTCACCTCACACACTTTAACACACACACACACACACACTCCCTCTCTCACAATCATACTCATAACTTTTCAACATCCAGTCACCCACTGCCCCAAATCACATACATGCTAAAACTGCAGCGGTGGAAAATAATAATGGATTTATAACGTGCCAACATAGATAATTTTTTTTTTACTTTTTTAAAAACTAAAATGCAGTCTACCTCGGGTCAATCATAATTGCCTTATACACCCTAAGTAGTGTACTACCTGTAGTGCATGGCATTTAATATTCAGTGCTGGAAGAATTGCAGTGGAAAAACTAACCTAATAAAACTGCTTCTGTTGTTCCATACTTAGTCAAACAAGATTAAAATGATTAATCCACACTAAAATTTACAGAAGCCCTGAACCACACAATGTTTTTTTATTGCCATGTCATTATTTTGACTGACTTTGTTGTTATTTTGACTGAATAATGAAATACTTAGTCAAAATAAAGACTTAGTAAGTCAAAACAATGACTCAAGCTCTATTTGGATTGGTGTAGTTTTACACGGGGAAGTGGGGTAATGTAATTTTACCACAGGACATTTTTATGAACGATTCGCATGGGATAAGAAATCTGGACATACAGGGGTTGGACAATGAAACTGAAACAAATGGTTTTAGACCACAATAATTTATTAGTATGGTGTAGGGCCTCCTTTTGCGGCCAATACAGCGTCAATTCGTCTTGA
>JAOVVH010000002.1:1073399-1086723 GCA_028566435.1 Scorpiodoras heckelii
GACTCTGAGTTAAATGGATTGTAGCATGAGCTAAGGTCATGAAATTGTAACATGTCTGTGGCATGTAGGCTATTTTATCATGCTTCAAAGTCACTATTTTGAGTTGTTTAATTGATAAAGCAAGGTCAGCATTTTTGTAAATTCAGTGTGCCCTCCTGTAAAGGAAACACGCCCACAGTTTGAAACATAGTCTGGCCATACACTTATCTACTTTGCATATAGCTTAGATTAAGATAATTCATTTATGAACTTTATTCGTAAAAGTTGAGATAAACAACTTCTCTGATTAAGACGCTATTTCCTCTGATGACCACTGTGAGAGAAAAAACCTACTAATTCACTGATAGTGTTATATTTATGTGCATAATTTCAGCCCCAAATGGCATTGCAAAGTTTCTGAAATGTATTTACAGCTGCTCATAATTTGCATAAACACATCTCTGTTTATGCAAACTCCACCCCATGTACATAACTCTTGCGTAACTTTCTGAACAGTGCTCCAGTATGGAGTTACACCTGAGGTCTGACTATTGATCTGAGCAATTTTGATATTAATTCCTCCCTATGCATGCTGAACTCAACTCTGAATACGGTCCATCAATTTCATTATTAGCAGCAAGTTCAAATGAATACTACACTGATTCAATCAGTCCTACTCTCTCACAGAACAGAACAGTGCCTCGGCACATTATCTTTAACGCAATCAATTCAAGTATTACTTTGAAACCTTGATTCAAAGAGAGAATTGGCATATATTTCACAAGAGATCAGAGCTCAGAAATGATTCTTTTAGAAGAACAGGAGGGGAAGAAAAAAAAAACTTTTCTAAATTGGATGGGCCTGAAATTGAATTGAACCCAATCGTGCTGTGCGAGATTGAATTCAAAGCGTAGCAGTGAGGACCTTTCACACCTGAGCACGGCAAACTCGGCTCTATCAGCAGCACTGTGGCCAGCTGAGGCGCTTACAATCCACACGAGGGGCTCCATCTCAACATCATAACTCATATTGCTCTATTTCCTCTCACTGTGTTTATGGCAATATAGAAAACGAATGAGCCTTATAGCTCGGATACAAACGTCTAGACCAGTACGAAGAAATGTTTATTTCACTGTTTCTCAAAAACTAATCGGAAATGTCACTCAGTGTGTTATTCATTCAGAAAGGCATTATTTAAACTCGTGGCTAGGTTTGAGGACGAATACAAGGAATCATCCCTTGTGTAAAGAAAGCTCAATTTTCAGTCTGATTTGTATTCATGACTTCATGTGTTGTCACTATTAATACGAGATTCACGCACCATGACGTCGGCACGTTGGGATTTCTTTATGACAAACTGAAAACGTGTAAAACATTCACACACGCAGTTTTGTAGCAATCAAGGACGCCAGATTAGATCAAATCCAAACTCGGCTTAAAGCTTTCGCGGTTGACTGAAACTGATTCAGATTACATCAGAATGAAATGATGCATATCACATGAAGGTGATTCGATTCCGAGCTGGTGAGTGCGAGATGGACATCTACATTTCTCTAACGCTGCTTTGTGACAATGTAAAAGCAGCAGACAAATAAAATGGAGTTGAAGTGCAGGATGAAACATGAAAGCAAGTAAAATGTCTAATGAGGGATACAGTTGCGTACTCTACTTTAACAGATTATTTAGTCATTTATTTACCTGTCTATTTTGACTTTAGCTTGAATGTCTTTCTTACACGCCGTTTCAGCTAATATCATACTGTATACTTCTACTTATTGTGTGCTATGTATTATTGTCCCTACTGCATTCTCCAAAGATGCGAAACCAGACAAACGCTTCTTTTCACGCAGCTGCTCATCCTGCATCACATGCTGCTATCCGCCCTCTTCTACATACATGAGCTCTCAGACGCCGACAATCTTCTAGTGTCACTGTGATTGACAGGGGAAGAGAATTACGCCATCCCTCCCAATAAATAAGGAATCTTAACTGACAAAAACAGCTAGAAAATAATTTTTTCATTTTAAAGCACTTAGGAAACAAATACGGTGTATAGCAGTGTTCTGGATTCTGATTGGCCAATAGGTATTGAGCTCATTTTCAGCAGCTCTGACAGTAGTTCCTGACGGATGCAAGTTGGCATGGAAATTCACATCCCTTCTTCCTGGTTAAATTGCTCACAAAGAAGTGGAACGCATATCAAATGAAATGGCATGGCTTGACCTTTCGGATAGTCCTAGCTGCGTGTCTATACAACAGTGCTGGCGTGAAAAAAAAAAATCACCATTTCGTTTTACACCATTACTTTTGTTTGAATTACTCATGAACTTCTCGTTGCAGAGATATGGAACAAATGTCACAAATGTCACAGGAAAGAGTGAAATCACAGCTTTGTAATGATGCTAGGTGCATATTTGTACAGGCCAAAGTACAAAGTGTTAATTTCTTCACCCATTTTCCACACTGCTGATTCTCGACTGAATATCAAAATAAACAGCAAAGCATACCCTTGCTGGTAATACTACTGTAGGTGTTTCTCTGGGCAACAAAGCATAATCCGTTTTTTGAAATCCCAACGAATATCTGCATTGTCTCCAAAATAGGGCTGACATTACATCCCAGTCTGTATGAAAAAATCAACACAAAATGGTATATTTAGCTTGGCAGTGCACTAACTGTGACTGTGTAGAGTTGCCTCAAGAGAACATTTCAGTACTTCAAGCATTCTCACTTTAGAGAAGTTGAAGTATTTATTTTCCTCCTTGTTCTTTATTTTCTTTACATTTTATTTGCATGAGCTTACCGTCACTTTTTTTTTTCAAATGACTACATCCCACAATCATGGTTCTGATATTTCCAGATACTAGATAATCTCCTTTACACGATCATAAATAGCTGTCTCTACTGCCATCACTGTATGGTGAGGTGCAATGGCAGTTCAGTAGGTGAAGGCTCTGGGTTATTTATCAGAAGATCAGGGGTTCAAGCCCCAGCACTGCTAAGCTGCCACTGTTGGGCCCTAGAGCAAGGCCCTTGACCCTCCCTGCTCCAGGGTTGCTGCATCATGGCTGACCCTGCACTCTGACCCCAACTTCCTAACAAAAACCTGGGATTTGCAGAGAAAGAATTTCACTGTGCAGTAAAGTATATGTGACAAATAAAGGCTTCAGATGTAGTAACATTTACAATTTCATAAGACGCATTTTTCCTTGATATAAAGACTAATGTTAAAAAAATTCTACAAGTGTTATCATGTCAAATGATGGAAGATCTGGCGCTCCCAAGTGGTCGCCCGATCATCCAGAGATCGCTAGTTCAATTCAGTGTGATGCTATAGCTGCCCATATCCGGGAGCTCGCTGAGCAAAATTGGCCGTGCTCTCAGGGTGGGATGGGTAGCATACGCTCTCTCTTATGTCAATCAAAGTGACACTGTCCAATCACTGGCGTTTGTGAGCTCATGCATACAGAACATTGTCGGGAGTGCTTTCCTACAAGTGTTACACCGCTCACAGAAGTTACATGAAGTTCAAAAAGAGGCGGCGGCCGGTGTCACGTGTTTCAAAAGTAGCATGTGATAGCTTTGCCCTCCCTGACTGGCAGCTCGTCGTGTGACATGTGAGAAATACAGATGGGTGGGAATTGGAAAAAAAATCCAAAAAATAGATGATGGTAGATCTGGATAGACTAGACTATTCTGAAAAAACCCTGATACAGCCTGTACAGTATGCTAGCCCTTATAATGTCCAAGATACACTCAATTGTGTAGTATGCATTATGTCTGTCATGCTATTGTTTCTATAATAACAGATTAGTGACATGGGAAAGTGGTCTGGAAATGTAAATGAATAACCAGTAAATTAAAAAAAATGGATTCACGTGTCATTCTTTGCTTGCTAGAACTGGCAAATTGTTGCAATATAAGAGGAATAAAACACTCTGTGACGTGCCATGATTGAAACATAATCAACTTGAGGGTTGTAATAGGAAGCGCTTCACGTCAGGCAGCATTGCATGACTTTTTGTTGATTATTTTTCCATAACAATATGCCACCAAGCACTTTATTTCGTATGCAATAAATAGGGTCATCTGAAAGTGTTTTTTAATTTGCAAATATGGATTATTTCTGCTATCTTTATTTGAAAATGAGATATGCAAAGAAACAAACTTTAGACCACTACATTATTGGGTAAAGGTCAGATTTTTAACGCGTTTTCTTTGTACTGAACTATTCCTGAACTATTCCTAAGATGACTCTTACTATTTAAATAGTCAGCAGTGGCACTAATCCTTAAATGTCCAACCTCGCTCAATGATTTCAAACATTTATTTTAATGTATTACAATTAATTCAATTACAATACTAAAACAATTGTGAATGGTGGCCTTTAGGACCTTGAGGACCTCTCGTTCCCGAAGTCGCAGTGCACTACCGACACCTCTTTTTTTTAATAAGTAATTAATGTTTAAAGCTAATATAATACAACATGCCATTTAAAGGCTGTAGCATCAGGTAACGAGGATTTTATCACACGCAAGGAGATACACGAGGGTTCGTGCTGTGCTCATGTCGCCGTCTATCTAGTCACAGAGCCTGGCTTGTTTATACAGTTTGTAATTGCTGAGCACAGTGGGAGAAGATTGGATTTACATCAAGACGTCTTTTTTTTTTAAAGCCTAAACCTGGATATGAGTAAATATTTACAGCCAGGTGAGACAAAGAACAGAAACCGAGGAACCTAAAGGCCCCAAACTAATTAGTGACTGTCACGGTACATTAAGCAACCTTAAGCAAACAAGATTATTTGTGGAAATAATACTGTTCACTTTTCATTTATATTTACGTTCTGTTTGAGTTTACCCACTGAGCCACAGCAGAGAACCCAAGACCTCATTAACATCACCAATTATTAATTAGTAACAAACAAGTAACAGGAAGGAAGGAAAGGAACACAACGGGGTGTATTTTTAGAGGAAATTAATCAATGACAAGGTGGTGTGATGACACTGAGTACTTTCCACATCACATTAAAAGGTAGATCATTTTTGTATTAGTAAAATTAGGTATTGTTTTATGTTATTTTTATGACTAATTAACAGCACATCCTGAAGTATTTCGCCAAAAATTGCAATTCTTAATTTACGAATCAATGGATGACATGGTACTTTTACACTTACATTTAATGTGCAGCTATAGCAATAAACTGTCATTCCGTCTCCAGCCTTTCTCTCTCTCTCTCTCTCTCTCTCTCTTTCACTCTCTCTCAAAGTTAATGAGACAAAACACAGCAAAGCGTGAAATCAGAAAGCCTAAAGAGACTGTGAAATGGCCTGAGAGCCATGATTTGATTGACGCATTTCCTTTCAAAACAGGAAGTCAGGGAGCGAGCGCGTTCAAGGGCTTGATTGATTTCCAAAACAGACAACGGCAATCGAGATACGCTACACCCAAGTGCAGCTTGACAGGTTGTTGAGGAAGTTCCCTGTCTTGGAAAACTTTACATTACAGATTTAGCTCTGAGTGTTTAAATGTACACTGTACACTGGAGACCAGTCAGAGTGCCCAGGCTGACCCCTTTCCACCACCTAAAACACCTACAATAAGCATATGAGCATCAGAACTGGACCATGGAGCAATGGAAGAAGGTGGCCTGGTCTGATGAATGTGGAAGGCTGGGTTTGTGTGCATCACTTACCTGAGGAAGACATGGCACCAGGATGCACTATGTTCAAGGCAAAGAAAACAAGCTGGTGGAGGCAGTGTGATGCTCTGGGAAATGTTCTGCTGAGAAACCTTGGGTCGTGGCATTCATGTGGATGTTCCTTGGACATGTAACACCTACCTAAACATTGTTTCAGACTAAGTACATCCCTTCATCTCAACAGAATTCCTTAATGGCAGTGGCCTCTTTCAGCAGGATGATGCATCTGGACAGACGGCAAAAATTGTTCTGAGGAACGTGACAAAGGGTTCAAGGTCCTCACTTCCCCAAATCTCAACTGGACAGACAAGTCTGATCCATGGAGGTCCCAGATCACAACATACAGGACTTAAAGGAACTGCTGCTAATAACTTGGTGCCAGATACCATAGCACACCTTTAGAGGTCTCGCAGAGTCCATGTTCAGGGCTGTCTTACTGGCACAAGGGGAGTAAGGTGGTTTTAATGTTATGGCTGATCAGTGTATATTTGTAGTAGCTTTTTTTTATTCATAGTTATATTACCTTAATTATATCAAGTAGCATTTATTTCAAGTGAATAATTCTGACTACATCTAGTTATGTTCTGTGTACATGAATCAATTATGTAGATGAAGTCAGAAATAAAACGTCAACTTAATCTAGGTTCATTACACTGGAAATGTCAGAGAAGTTTACTTTTAAAACAGTGGCCCCTGTGTGGCTTGCATTGGCTTCAGTTTCTAAGTAAAATTAACTTCGTTTAATTTGAAGTAAGATCCACTTGAATGAAATTGTTATATATTGCACGAATAAAAGGTGTCAATCAAAATCTTGCTCGCTTCTCAAGGGAGCTTAAATAAATGATGTAGAAAAGAAATTTTGAAAACAACCCTTTCATAAGGTTCAAAATGAAATCATTGTCTCAGAGCAAATGCAAATCGAGGTCATAAGCCACCCCCCCAACCCCTTTTATTTTTTATTGCTGATTATTATTGCATCGAACCAAAAAACATTTAAAGAGAATAGACAAAAATAGCTAAATCTGAGTGTCTTGTACAATATACTAAATGTTATTCATTATTATTAATTTGTTTTTCAAATTACAACCTATTAGAATGGCCATATTAATAGATTTCATAGAAATTACTATTAACTATTAATAAAGAAATTACTTTCAAAGCTGTTATAGAAAATCCATCAACACCTTTAAACCATTTTGCTGTGGTTTACACCAGTGATCAACAATTACCCACATTGCTGCCACCATTTGTTTGGGTTTTTTTTTCTGTGAGCTAGTGCTATTTCTTATGCATGGTGCACTCTGGTTCAAACAGCTGAGGCTCATTTGTGGAGAAAATGTGTTTGCTACGTTCACAATCAGGCTTTTTGTTGATTTCCCGGGTAATGTTACACTCGCTTAGCTGCTGAGCTTTAATTCACTCATGTTCATAGATCACACAGTGTCCCAAAACCACATCACTGAAGAACCAAACAGCGGTAAAGAAGTCTTGGGGAAAGTGGTGTGCAGTTGATGCATAATGTAGATATATAGTTATAAAATGAAATGTATTATGCTTAAAAGCAGGCATTTATTTCTTTTCTTTTCTTTTTTTTTTTTTACTCCTCTTACCGAAGCATGTCAAATTGAAACTCAGCAGAGGTCACAGTTTTGGATTCACATACGTGTTCAGGTTTGACCACGCTTGTGTTCGTTTCATCTCTGGATTGTTCGCTATACTGTACTGTAAATATGTTAGACTCTTATTTCAGCTGTGATACAAATGTAAGTGCAGGACAGCTTGTCCAGTAAATATTTGGTAAACATCCAGCATCGTGTTAGCACTGGTCATCTGGTTTTTTTTTTCCTTTTGCATATCAGATCCTTCTTTTTAATGTCACGTTAGGACAAATTCGCCCACGGTGTCATGCACCCACTGTCATTAGCAGTCTGGGCTTCTTGCTAGCACCCTGCCTATGAAAGGCAGGCCTGTAATTGAAAGTGCGATGTGCAGGAAATGAACAGCGCCCAGCGCGTGGCTTGTGTGTGACAGGGCTAAGAGGGTTTGCTCTCCCGTCCTATCCAGAGACAGCACCAATTAAAAGCGACGGGAAGCTGGGACGCTCTGAAAAGAGCCACTGTCTTTGAGTGGAGCTGGCCTGCATTATGCTAATGCTGCTGAATAAGTGGCCAACACAGGCTTAATAATGTGCTACTAGTTGTGTTCAAATATTGGCTTCTCGGTTCTGACCTGCAGAAGCCAGCGATGATATTAAGGATTCAACGGTTGGCTCATAAATCAGATCTTGCCAGGGGTAAAAGGAAGTGGAAATAAGAGGAGGAGGCAGAATCTGTGACTCCACAGTGCCACCTTGTGGGCCACTAAATAAATAAACAAATGAATGAATGAATAAATGAATAAATGAATGGCTCGGTCACAGCCTCAAGTTGGAGCAGGTTTTGAAAAAGAAGTGACTTAAACCAAATACCCCAGACGCGTCAGACTCACATTCCTCACTCGTAACTTGTAACTCGTAACTATTTAGAGGATGCTAAACAGAAAAGATCATTCACAGGGCAAAAGAAATGCTCCATGTTTAACAGGAGATTATTTGAATTTTGTATTGTAGTATGTTTCACTCTCTTTATGATGAAAATCCGTGCTGATCCATCTTATCTAATTCATTACAAAGTGTAGTATATGTGTAAGTGTAAGGAATAAATCACTGTAGGGTGTGTTATTATAGAAAAACAATCGAGCATTGAGTGGTACAAAGCCATTACCGTACAATTGTAATTATTATTATTTTCCAGTAAAAACCAATCCTAAAGTGCTTGGTTGTACTTTTTATCGATTTACATTTACATTACGTTTAATGCTGTGGAACGTGCGCAAAACAAGGTCGTTCCTGTAATCACTTACGTTAGTAGCTATAACCGTTATAGTCGTTCCCTCAGCAGCCTCTGTTTTGTTCTTTACCTTAATGTAAAAAAAAAATACAGCTTGTCAATAAACCAGATAGCGCAAAGTCGTCTGTGGTGAGGACTTTCCTGTGGTGGAAAAAAGCACTGACACTGTAGAGTCCTTCCATAACTGTAAACATAAACGTCTGCTTATACAGAAAACCTTATGAATGATTTCTTATGAATTTTTATTTGCACTTTTTTTAAACCTGTTTTTTATTAGGGCTAAGATTATGTTTAGCGTGGTACGAATTATCTTCGACTTTGATACTGCAACTGAATAATACATCAAAATGTTAATCTGTAGCTACAAAGATTAAGCATGTCGCCTCAGTGGCTCCATCATTTGTTTTGTTTTGGGTTTTGTCGTAGATTAGGGTCATTTTAATGAGCCCTGCATCGCTGTGCTGCTGCAGGTAATTGCTGACGGTAATGGATTGTCATTATTTTTACTAGTGGGAAGTTTTGAATAGCCGGCACATAGGCACATATGTTGATTAAATCAGCTCTAACCATCATCTCTGTGGGCAGACACAGGGCGTACTGCAGCATACATCAGCGCCCCTGAGGCTCCGCTCTCCAGAAATCACCAACCACTCGAAAAACCCTGCCAGATGTTTCACATCCTGAGGCATAAATATTCTCGACGCGCCTTTCAATTTCAACCAAGCCTGGAGGTTATACGGTGAAAAAATATATATATATCAGCAGTTTCTTATTCGAAGTTTTCGGCCTGATCTGACGCAAAACACGCTAGCAAAACGTACATGTAACAGTTGGTATTTTTTTATGCAGCTGGAGACACAAGAGAACTTTAGTATTTTGGCAAATAGGTGTTACTAATGAAGTGGGGGTTTTTAATTGTGCTACAGACTTGCATCCTTTCAGACATTTCAGACAAACCACAGAAAACTCATCTTCCAACAGAATACACTCACCTTCCTGATAAATGGTTGCATTTTGCTTTTTTTAGCACACACAATATGGTTAACTAGGATCTGTACCAATGGTGTGAGGACATGTAGGGCTTTTTAATGCTTCACTCAAATCTTTTAATAATAACTTACAGTATTTTCAGTCTATAATTTGACTAACAGGCTTGTAGTTTCAAAGTGACCTAAACTGTCTCAAACTATCACTGAAAATAAAGGGAAAAAAAGAACGATCTTCCTGTGATCAGGAAATTTGGATGATGCAACTTCCTGCTGATTCATGCAATATTCAGAATGCTGTTTTTGTTCATATAGGGTTTAATATTAAAATTGTTAAAAGTTGTAATAATCAGGAGAGGAAGACAGGGTAAGAGGATGCGCCTCTTAATCAATGAATTCAGGTGTTTCTGGAGTCACATTGCCACAGGTGTATAAAATCAAAATTGGTCATACTAAAAAGCTCAAGGAATTTGAGTGTGGTGCTGTAATAGGATGCCACCATTGCAACAAGTCAGTTTGTGAAAGTTCTTCCCGCTTAGATATTCCACAATCAACTGTGAGTGATATTTTTGAAACCTGGAAGCTTTTAGGAGCCACAGCAACTCAGACATTAAATGAACAACCACGTAAAGTTACAGAGCGGGGTCGCTGACTGCTGAGGTACATAGTGCATAATAGTCACCAACGATCTTCCAAACCTCCTCTGGCTTTAACATCAGCACAAAAGCTGTGCACCTGATGCTTCAAGGTATGGATTTCCATGATCAAGCAGCTGCATGCAAGCCTTATATTACCAAGCACAGTGCCAAGCGTCTGATGGAGTGATATAAAGCGCGTAGCCACTGGACTCTGGGAGTGTTCTGTGGAGTGATGAATCACGCTTCTCTGTCTGGCAGTCTGATGGATGAGTCTGGGTTTAGTGAATGCCAGGAGAACGTTACCTGCCTGACTGCATTGTGCCAACTGTAAAGTTGGGTGATGGAGGGATAATGCTATGGGGTTGTTTTTCAGGGACTGGCCAAGGCCCCTTTGTTCCAGTGAAGGGTAATCATTAGGCCTCAGAATACCAAGACATTTTGGACAATTGTATGCTTTGAACTTTGTGGGAACAGTTTGGGAAAAGCCCTTTTGTGTTCCTGTATGACTGTGCCCCACTACACAAATCAAGCTCCTTAAAGGTACAGTAGGGTGAGTTTGCTGTGGAAGATTTTTACTGGCCCACACAGAGCCCTGATCTCAACCCCAGCGGACACCTTTGGGATGAACAAGAATGGAGATTGTGAGCCAGGCCTCTTATCCTACATCTGTGCCTCACCTCACAAATGCTTTTCTGGATGAATGGGCAAAAATTTCCACAGCCATCTGCAAAATCTTGTAGAAAGTCTTCTCAGAAGAGTGGAAGGTATATATATGTCAGAAATGAAAGGGAAAATGACATATCTGAATAACCCAGCAAGTAATGTATGAGGGGGCCTATCTTTTAGGCTGTGTCTGGAACATGGCCGCCATCTTGAAAGCCTCCATATTGGATCAAGGGCAAGTTTTTCGAATGGGAGTGTGGTCATGTAGCATTTCAAATTGTCCAGACCAGAACTGTCTCAGAATTCGATTGCCGCAACAGATTTGAAATATCTCTTGTGGTTCAAAAGTTATCAACACAGAAAGTTGCAACAACAACTGGGAACGTTGCCTGCGATGCACAGCTATTTGACTTTTAATTTACTAAGCAGCCACAGATTTCTTTTCCATTTGTAAGTAAAGTTCATGTCATGTAGTGTCTGCTACACAAGTTCCTTTTACCCCCTTCCTTAATGTTCATCTTCACAAAAACGCAACCAAACTTTACCATGGCGGAAAACGTACTACCGAAACCGGAGACTCCTTCTATAAATGTTTAATAAAAATCTCGTCACACAAGATGATGTCATTATATCAGCAATTTTCTTCATGAAACAAAAGCACATTTTTAATCTGTTCTTTATTAGTTCAAAATTATGTATTTGTCTGCCATGCAACTCTCTGTGAATAGCTGTTACCGTAGAAACAATGAGATATTTAAACAAATGTGTTAAGTGTATAAACTTTTGATTTGTAGTACAGCCAAAACTATTCATTATTGTGTACAAAGTAATTCAACACCTTCTGATGAATCCAAACTGAGAATTCAAGTGCTATCATATTATTAAACCGTATTATCAAATAATCTTTGCAGTAAGAAATTGCAGTATATGACTGATAAATAACAGGATGGAGAAACCATTCTGTGGATGCTACTGCCATCTTGTGGATGATAACCACATTAATGTGGATTTATTTATTTGCCTGTCAGTTCATAACTGCCAGGAGTGACAAAGTTCATTTTGTGCGACTCCACATGCCAGTGTGTGGCTTTGTGAGAGAATGTGTAATAGTGTGAAGCAGAAGTGAGAGGTTTTTAATTAGTGTCCACGGGGTGCGAGGAGTTTGGATTAGCTCACGTCCCGAGCTCACTCCAGGGTGCACTTGAACTTTGGAGAACATGCCGACTTGATTACGGCTTCATTTGCATAGCAGCCCCTGACTTTCGGCTCTGGAATCCTGTATTAGGTTTCAGCTGGGAACTCTGGCAGCAGAGCACCAACATTTCTCTCTGGCAATGGAGGATGAAAACCACAGAGCTACTCATTCTGACCGGTAGATTCCCCATCTGCAGTCAGGCCGTGAGGCCGTGCTCCCAAATATAGCACAGCGGAGGCTGGAGGGATTAAAGGCCAATATTTAGCTTGTCCATCATGGATAACTAGAACAACATTCCGGATGTTAATTTAGCTCCTGTGTTGTTTGTCACGTACAACTTGATGAGCCTTGATGAAGAATAATTAAGTTTTTGTGTGCTTGACAGATCATCCTCTTTCCCACTTGTTAAGTCGTAAATTAGGCTACAATTAGGCTTAGTGGTTCAACAAACCTGATCTATGGTCTACCCCGTAATTACTGGTACCCCCTTTTCAGAAAATGTGTCCTCTAACAAAATGTAATTAAACCACATAGCCTATTATGTAATAAAGATTTTAACATTATATATAAATATCACAACTCCAGGGTCTTTGGCTCAATCCTAAACTTGTGAGTGTGTTAATGTTCATGTGTGGTGCATTGCGATGGACTGGGTAAACTCAATCCAGGATATATTCCCACCTCGGTATTCCCAGGACAGGTTCCAGATCTGTCATGAACCTGACCTTGAAAAATTGCTTTCTAATATAAGAATACATTACGATCCTGACATAACTATGTCATACCTATGTGCTGTGTATAATAATTCTGAGGTGCCTGTCATTTCAAAAAGAATGCACTACGTCCAGTAGAAAACTACTGACATTTGGGAATTGTGTTTGAATAAATATTAGTCAACATGTTCCTGAGCTCAGACGTCACTCAGGGTATGTGTTCTTAATTTTATTTTAGATATTTTTTTAGCTCATTTTCATGAAGGGTGGCAAAACCTTTGGACTGAATTTGAAATATTAGTTTCCTAAGATTTTTTCCAGTAAAAAATGTACTCAACGCAACCAAAGGTTAGAGATGTGACTTTGTCTGTACTTGCAATGATCGCTAATTTGTAAATATTTTTATAAATATATTTAAAAAATTAATTAAAAAGTTACATAAATTTTTTTAAATAAAATAAAATAAAATAAAATCCCGGGTTCAATGGAGTGGTCTGGGTCCTTTCTGTGTGGAGTCTGCATGTCCTCCCCGTGTCTGCGTGGGTTTACTCCGGGTACTCC
>JAOVVH010000002.1:1303959-1314558 GCA_028566435.1 Scorpiodoras heckelii
ATCATCATCATCATCATCATCATCATCATCCTCTTCGTCGTAATATCCAAACAAGGCTTCCTGCTGCACGGCTGCTGGGCTGTACTGCGTGGTCATTTTTTCCCCCTTATGGTCGGTGCAATTTTGTGGAAAAAGTCCGCGCACGCAGCCCGACTTGGCCACATTTGTCACCTGATCAGCGCAAGCCATGGTGACCTTTTACCTCCCTCCCTCCTGCCCTTCTTCCATTTTATTTACACAACAACCCCCCCAAGACAAAGTCCCCCCCACCAACAAGCCCCGGTACGAATCACCAAACACCACGCAAGGTGAGATTTCCCAGTAAACAAAGTGCCGGTGCAGAAAACAGCCCGAAAAACGGCGCCTCCGCTGTGTCTGTGTGTGTGTGTGTGTGTGTGTGCTGGGAGTCCTGGGAGTCCTGGGAAATGTAGTTGCTTATCTCACTCCTTGGACGAGCACATGTCCCAGCATAAACACGAATTAAAAAAAACTATTAAAAAAATAAAACAGATGAAAGATGTGCTGCTGAAAATGTAACATGAGCTAATTAACTGCAAAAGTACTGTATGTAGCAATGCTTTTCTATGCAAAAAAAAAAAAAAACCAAAAAAAACCCACCAAACAAAATAGACATTTTTCTTACTTCATTTCAGGGTCGCCGCTTGAAATCTTGGGCCCCATGAACGATTAGTCGTGGTTAGCACTGTCGCCTCACAGCAAGACGATCCGGGTTCGATTCCCGTGTCGTGGAGTTTGCATGTTCTCCACGTGCTTGTGCGGGTTTCCTTCGGTTTCCTCCGACAGTCCAAAGACATGCATGTTAGGTTGATTACTCTAAATTGCCCGTAGGTGTGAATGTGTGTGTGCGTGAGTGTGGTGTGTGTTGGCCATGCGATGGACTGGCGACCTGTCCATGGTGTACCCCGCCTTCGCCCGATGACGCTGGGATCGGCTCCAGTCCCCCCGGTGACCGCGACGAACGTGATAGAGCGGAAGATAATGGATGGATGGATGGATGGATGGATGGTATTAATGAAAAATACACTGATCAGACGTAACATTAAATCCACCTGCCTAGAGGTTCCCCTTGTGCCACCGAAAACAGCTCTGACTTGTAGAGACATGGACTCCAGAAGACCTCTGAGCCTCATTAGTGGCAGATCCTTTAAATCTTCTTAAAAAGTTCCAAGGTTGGGCCTCCATGGATCTGGCTTGTTTGTCCGGTACGTTCCACAGATGTTTGATCGGACTGAGATCTGGATGAACTTGGAAGCCAAGTCAACACCTTTGTCATGTTAGTCAAACTGTTCCTGAACGTTTTTTTTTGCAGTGTGTCAGGGAACGTCATCCTGCTGAAAGAGGCCACTGCCATTAAGGAATACCGTTACCATGAAGGGGAGTACTTGGTCTGAAGCTTGGTCTGCAATAGTGTTACATTTAGGTAGGTGTTAGGTGTAACATGAATGCCAGGAGCCAAGGTTTCCCAGCTGAATATTCCCCAAAGCATCACACTGCCTCCACCAGCTTGCCTTCTTCCCATAGTGCATCCTGGTGCCATCTCTTCCCCAGGTTAGCAACACACACACACATGCCACTTGATGTAAAGGAAAATGAGATTCATCAGACCAGGCCACCTTCTTCCCTTGCACCCTGGTCTGCAGCTACGCAGCCTGATACGCAGCAAGCTGTGATACACTGTGCGTTCTGACACCTTTCTATCATGACCAGCATTACCTTTTTCAGCAATCTGTTCTACAGTAGCTCTTCTGTGGCATCAGACCAGACGGGCTAGCCTTCACTCCACATGCACATCAGTGAGACCAGAGCGCCCATTACCCTGTCACCGGTTCACCGATTGTCCTTCCTTGGACCATACCAGGAACACCCCACAAGACCTGCTGTTTTGGAGAAGCTCTGATCCAGTTCTGTAGCCATACCAACCTGGCCCTAGTTAAAGTTGCTTGGTTGTTTACACTTGCCCATTTTTCTCACTTCCAATGCATCAACTCTGAGTATTCACTGTTACTCACGGCCTAATATATCCCACACCTTGACAGATGTCTTTGTAACCAGACAATCAATGTTATTCACTTCAGCTATCATTGGTTTTAATGTTATGGCTGATTGGTGTAAATTCTATCAAAGAAGTTTTAATTTTATTTAACTTTTATTATTTTATTTGCAATTAATGAAAATAACTAATTGCAAAGAAAATGTAAATAATAATTTTAAACTAAATTAATAAATTTAATTTTCTTACTTTATTTATTCTGTTATATTTTGAAAATGGTATTAATGTACATTAAAAAAAGACATAAATGAAAAATATATTATAGCAAAGATACACTTCCATACAGCCTATTTGAAAATAAATTAATTGTTTTTAATTTAATTAAGTATTTTAATAAAAATAATTATTTCAATAATTGTTGCCATTAATTATTTTATTGTTATTATTTTTTTTATAAAAAGGTTTTTTTTAATAATTAGCAATTAATAAAAATAATTGCAAAAATTATGAAACAATTTTTGTAGTTATTTATTTAATTAAATAAAAAATAATCAATTGCAAAATTATTTTCAAATAAGCTACACTGAAAGTGTACAGTAAGCCTGTCTTTGCTAGAAGTTATTTTTCATTTATGTATTTTTAAAAAAATAAATTTTCTTACTTCATTTACTCAATTTTTTGCAATTTTATAATTATTTTCAATTTAATTCATTAATTTAATTTAATAAAAAATATACTTTAAATATTTTTTGCAATTAATTCTTTCAAAATGAATTCTTTTTATTTGCTTTATTTATCGTTCAATAATGTCATTTCAACAGACATACAGACAGACAGACATATGTACATGAACACACAAGAAAACAAAATTGCACATAAAGTAAGGGGAAATTATTGGGCACAGAGTATAAATTAATAAAATAAAGTGCTGGCACTGGATGGCGCTGTAGACCTGATCTTTAGTTGTTACTTTGCTCAGTTAAATGACTTTAATAACAACCAGGCATTTAACTGCACTAAGAAACAGGGAAAGATTGAGGTGACAGCCAAATATAAATAATAAAATACCTTTTTTGTAGAAGAAACATGTTGGAAGGAAGGATCTCAGATTTAAAGGTCTTCAGAACATAAATCTGACTTCATTCATAATCTTCACCAGGATATCTTTTCATGGCTTTCCTTTTGGTGCATTGACATCCAGTGCATTCAGACTACTCAAGTTTACTGCATTCAATAAAAACGATCCTTTTAAAAGATGTCAACTCGGTTTGGTATTCGCTCAAGCCACAGAGCTGTAGTAGAAAAGCAGCATTCAAGCTAGAGAAAACATGAATCAGGATCCTGGGCTGTAAAAATCAAGAGCAATTTGGCCACCAATTCTTATAGCAGCTCCTACAGTTGAGAACCTGAAATTGGTCTGTTCAAACTCCCAACCTCACTCAAAACATGGTGGAAATCCTTAAAGTTCTGGGAATTAAATTCATCTTTTAATGAGGTTTCTGTCAGACACTTCCAAGCAACCCAAAGTGCTCTCCAGGGTTTACCAGGTAAATCTGGCCAACACCTTGCGTGATAAATCCAACTTATCACAAAGCTGTTCTCACTTGACATCCCTGGCATGCTCTTTATTACAAAACACATCCACAAAATTATGAGCACTATGGCCTTCCATGCAAGAATAAAGAGCTGGTCCATTGGTTCATGGCCTGGGCAGTAGTAACGTTCGGCTCGATCCGTAACCTGTTGGGCGGATTCATGTAAGCTCACTGGAAAAATATCATGGTTTTGGGTGGGGCAGGTCAAAAAGTGACAAAGCTGCGTTTCGACTAGGTTATAAATAATTTACAGAAATATCACAGTGTTGGCGGTTTGTGGTTCGGGAATGGTGCATTGATTAACACATTTTTTGTGGGTTGGGCGGTGAGGGTTGGCTCTCTTGCAGGTTGTGTGGGTGCCAGACCAAAGGCACTGCCTTAGATCTCCATGGAACATTGAGGAGGTTTGTTAAAAAACACAACCCTAACCTTGTCCAGTACCTTCAATTTCTCTGGCTTTCTCTCCCGGAGTACCTCAGGGTACTCCGGTTTCCTCCTACAGTCCAAAGACATGCATGTTAGGTAGATCGATCACTCTAAATTGCCCGTAGGTGTGAATGTGTACGTGAGTGTGTGTTGGCCATGCGATGGACTGGCGACCTGTCCGTGGTGTACCCCGCCTTCGCCCGATGACGCTCCCCGTGACCCCGACTAGCGGGATAAAGCAGAAGATAATGGATGGATGGATCAAGTTACATTTTGTTACTACGAATTTCATGATGATGGATTTTGTTTTTTCCTCCGAATAAATTTATTTCAATTAAAGGTTCTATTACTTTGTAAGATTAAGCCAATTCAAAAAAAAGTGGATTTTTTAAATAACCCTTTTTACTCATCCTTACCAGGGGTGCCAGTAATTCTGGCCATGACTGTATTTGTTGTAGGGCAAAAATAGTGTCTACATAGCATATAATTAAAGGCTTACATTGCAATCATATTGATAACAAAACTACAACAACCAACCCCCCCTAATCGCCCCCAATCCTAGCTGATTTGTCTTTCAGTCAGTAGCATTAGATCTGATGGGCATCCACATAGAAAAAAAAACAACGAGCTGATCATTTTCTACAAATCGCTGTGAAGCTGTTGTATAAGAGGTCACCCACTGTGACCTCTGGCACTCGGGAGGGAAAATCAAATCAATCCTTCATTGACTCTGTCAGAGGGTGATGGAAAGCTAATTAAAAGCCTGAGGCATGGCTGGTCGTTTTATGAGTGTGTGTCCAGCATAGGGTACATCAGGATAACAGAGTCACTTGCACACATTGATTTGATGGAGGTTTTCTCTTTTTGTTGCTTTTAAACACGACAGAGCAGCCGTTTTTGCAAGTGCAATTGAAAACAAATTCCTTGAAACAAATCTACAGTTCAAAACAGTACAGCATTGCGCCAGGATTATGTTAAACAAATCATTACGGCAGTGACGGTTGCCTGATTCAGTTCAGTCCAATGTCTTTTTCCAACAAAGAAAATCAAGTCTAATCTTCTGCCTGTGACCAACACTACCAGACTAAGGTCATAGTTCTGGACAGCTAGACACCCAGATGGACAATTCATTTAATTTTTGAAACTGAACATTGACTAGCTTGTCTTATTGTTTTGTCTTGGTTTACAGATTATAAGTATATATAAGTACATATAAGTATATCTGAGCCACCATACTAATACAGATCACAATGATATAGGACAAATAGAAATTGTTTGTGGAGCACCATGTTGTAAGGGGTGCATTGTTGGTTGGCATCTGCCATTGGGCATTGTCCGGGTCCTTTCAGATCAATTTCTTCATCCTGTAATCTCTACATCCTGCAAGCGTTTGGAGCATTCACTGTAGCCAGCATTATGCGCAGGGAAAAGCTGTGTTCCTAAAAATAACAACTCCACAGTTGTGACTTTTTTTGCAGAGAACATGAGCATCTTTCTACCAATCAAGGTAAAGGACAATACCTGTTGATACCTAAGCTGCTTATTTTGGTATATAAAAATGGATTTTGTCTAGGATTTCTGAACCATAATAATTTTACCCTGAAGATCGTCCTTCCTGTTTCACCATGGAACGAAGACCTTGTGTTGTTCACAAACCGTGATGGATGGTTGTTGTCTGTTAAAGATTACGACAAAATCCAGTTTCATTCTTCATGATGAATCAACAAGTCGTTGAGGCAAATCTAGCGATACATCAAGCTTTATTGACAGCAGACTTTATTCTAATATAATCTGAACATGTGGCTGTAAAAATGGGAGACTGGAACTTGTTGGGAAGCATCTTGGAGGAGGTGCACATTCACTCCACCATCATGGGCAAAATCTGGCTCACCATCCTGTTCATCTTCCGGATGCTTGTGCTCGGTGTGGCGGCAGAAGACGTTTGGGTGGATGAGCAAAGCGAGTTCATATGCAACACGGAGCAGCCAGGCTGCAAGAACGTCTGCTACGACCAGGCATTCCCAATCTCACTCATCCGCTTCTGGGTACTGCAGATCATCTTTGTCTCGTCTCCTTCACTGGTGTACATGGGTCACGCTTTGTACCGTCTCCGAATTCTGGATAAGGAAAGGCACAAGAAGAAAATTCAACTCCGGGCTGAGCTGGAAGAGACAGAGTTCTTGCTGGAGGAGCACAAGCGTCTGGAGCGAGAACTTCGCAAGCTAGAGGAGCATAAAAAAATCAAAAAGGCTCCTCTGAGAGGCGCTTTACTACGCACATACATCATCCATATCCTTACTAGATCTGCGCTGGAGGTGGGCTTCATTATGGGCCAATATATCTTGTATGGAATAAGGCTGGATCCTTTGTTCAAGTGCGACAGGGTGCCTTGTCCCAACACTGTGGACTGTTATGTGTCCAGACCAACAGAGAAGACCATCTTCATGGTCTTTATGATAGTCATTGCTGGGGTTTCTCTGTTCCTGAACCTCCTGGAAATATCTCATTTGGGAACAAAGAAAATCAAACAGGCTTTATCTGGCTTGCAATTCACAGAGGACGACAGCCTTTGGAAAGCAAAGCAAGAAGCAATGGCAGATTTATCACTGAGGAAAACAGCAAAAATTAGCATTCAGTCTGGCCCAATGGACCCTCTGTATTTGCCAAATATGGGTTCAAGTACCATGATAGCTGAGCAGAGGCATAGCATCTTTGCAGGTGCAACTCTTCCGGTGTCTTGCATGATCCAGACACGTCAGGACAGCCAAGGATTTATCCGCAATGGGCGTCTTCAAAGTCTTACAGAGCAACATAATGCCGAGGATGATCAAAATGATGTCCTGCCCCCGGAAAGCAGCACTGGTTCATGTGGAGACAGCAGACTTTCAAACTCGGGCCAACAATCAAGTCATGAAGGTCAGCTCACTCAGAGGCCAAGCCATAGTGAGATACCAGGCTGCATTCGCAACACTATACACCGACCAAGCCATGTCCCTGAGCCAAGTGAGGATGGCACAGACTCCTCAGACAGTGACTTCTACCCACACCCCAGGAAAGCCAGCTTCATGGCACGGATGCCTTCAGAGAGCGCCTCGGCCAGCCCTTCCTGCCCCAGAACCAGGAGCTCCGAGTCTGAACTCGGCTCACTTAATGACCTACCCATGAACCCACCACCAGGAGGACGGAGGATGTCAATGGCAAGTAGAGCCAAAAGACACACGGCTACTGACCTGCTGGTTTAGAGGCTCAAGCTCTTGTAATTCAGTCATCTGTGAGTAGCTCGTGACCACTGTAAGACAGAGGAGTTTCATAACATAAATTCATAAATACAAACCGTTTGCTGTTCAGTTATTTTTTAAGGGTAATAATTTTCTCAGGGTTGTTTTTAATGGTTAGTCAGGAAACATTGTTCAGTCCAAATCTTTAGTCAAAGTGGGCCTGCACAAATAGGGACAAAAAGTTTGATTTAATATCAAAACCATACGCATTCCTAATAACTCAGATTAGCCTCAAATATTTTTGTATCCTGATATCCTGAACATCCTATTTCAGATCATCATTATGAGCCTGAATTCCATCAAATGTATAAGGCTTTGAATCAAGTGAATGTCCTTAGTTATATTAACATAACCAAATTAATTCTCTTTCATATGAACCAACTAAACTAAGCAGGCTTAGGGCTGTGTTAAGAATTTGATATTCAGACTTAACTCCAAATGTTATGTCAATACTGATCTGGGGAAAGTTACGCGTATTCAGATTTGGGTTATGCACCAATCTAAGTGAATTTTCTTTGCTCCTTCTTCAAATGAGTAAAATTTCCTGCAATATTTGCCAGATTTTTCATGAGTACAAACATGCGAGATGGGTGTCTAGATGACCATGTTCAAAAACAGGCCCTTGCCTTTAAGCCAGAAGAAAATCGGATGTATGCAGGACTCGGAGTCTATATGTTGCTAGTATATTGCTGCATGAATAGTTTTAGCAATATGGCTTGGTATATTTATTGACTCATAAAATAACAATTGATCCAGCACATTCTACTGTTTTCCTTTTTGTGTGCTGTTACTTGGGCAGAACGTATACAGTAATGTGGCCATGAGATACTAAATTAAGGTCATGAAGTTGTATAGGTGTTATATTTTTATATTTTATATTTAATATTGGCCTCAAATGGCATTCAATAGGTTTTTGAGTGTTTTTAAACCTTGGGACATACAGTTATGCTAGGTTATTACTGATCCTAGCTCTAAATGGGAAAAAAGGACATAAATTCAAGGTTACATAATATGAGATGAGATTCAAGACTTTTTCAGCAGACTCCATAATTCTCTAAGAGGGCTTATGTCCGTAATTTCTGTTCAATTCTCACTACATATGCAATGCATAAATGCATATTAGGCAAGTAGCTAACTTTAGCGAAACCCACCAATATCTGAGTCAGTTATGATTCATTTAAACTGAGGTAGACAAATATGTATTGATTAAAAATAGGGGAAAGAAATCTGCTGAAGGATTATGCATAATGATGTCTATATTATTTGGTCAATACCCCCACCCCCCCCTTACACTACATTTTGTCTTTCAGGGTGTATTCTTGGATATCTCTTCCATCATGAAAAAGTGACAAGGATGACAAAGAAAAGAACCCAGGACCAGAAGAAAGGCCGCTCCGGTATCAGTGATGTTTAATATGACCTTCCTTTTCTGATAAGATGCACCTGTTTCTAACAAGGGAAAGACTTGAAGTGATGCTGACACACAGACATACTGTACATTTTATTCATTTTTTTTAAAGCACCTTATATACCAGATTCCAGGTCCTGCAAAACCAGATAGGTTAACGCAATGTCTATGGAAGAAGGATGGAAGAAGGTGTGAACATCAGAAAGGTCTCCATGATGCGCTGTACGGCTCTTGCAATTCTGAGCACAATAAAATGTTTTAGTGGATAAATATATTTTATTTTTTACTTATTTGTCATAAGCATATGCATTATGTGCATTATATATATATATATACAGTACACTCACACACTACAATGACCACACAAAAGTGAAAACACAATACGTTAGATACAGTAATTACTATATTTTAAGTGAAGAATGTGTTTCTTCACCTTGACAGAGAAGAATCTGGAAATAATATTCTGCTTACAGGTAGAAATTTCATGTTCGCATTCTCCTTCAACCTCTAACACACACCAGGTTTTGGTAGTTAAAGGATAGGTCTGCTAAATTATACAGCATCAGAACAATTTAATGGTGATTAGTTTGATTCGTTGGTATTTGAGTCTGACCTGTAATTAAAAAAAAACATCAGTAGGGTTATAAATATGAAATCAATACTAAATTATGCATTGCTAACTGTAATCTAATTATATGTGGCATGAAAAGAAAGGGATGACAAACTATTAGAGTACACTGAAGTACCAGAAAAACTGAGCCTATGCAAAATACATAGCAGCGCCAGCTATGCGCGTCATTCGTTGCGTCCGCCAGTGCATATATAAAGCGATTAGGGTGTACCCTGACTACAAGAATTCCGGCAAAACCTTGAACCTTCCAGCGTGGTGAACGTGGCCAGCTGCCAAGAATCGTTTCACGTCATAGGCGTGCAACACTGCGTCAAGTAACACCGGAATGCGATGCTGAGGCCTCAACAAACATCAGCGTGAGGACTGTGCAACGTTCCCTCCAAGATCTACCAAGGATGTACGGGTATACCAGTTTCTCTGGTACTTCAGTGTCTTTCTTCCTTGTTGTAAGCTTTGGTCCATTAAAGCTATGGGCCAAACTATGTTTTCTTTGTTCCCAGCTCTGGTTTTAGCTTTGGTGTGCAATACAGTGCAGTTCTACAAAGATTTAGACATGCATTTCACCCAGTGATAAACTGGTATTTATAAGAGGTAGGTTTTGTGACGGGCATCGTGTTTAAATGGGATGTTTCACCAGTGGGAAGTGTCCCTTTATCAAATATAATCATGTAGAAGATTAGTAGATTTTTTTTAAAGCAATGAAACATTTTAAACAGAATTTACACATGGGATATTTATTAAACAGTGTATCGCCGTGTAACAGGTCTAGTTGCAAAGAGAGGAGCGCATTGTGTGTGGGTGTGTATGTGGGGATTATCTGTGGTGTTGAAATATACAGAAACACGGAATACTAAAAGTCTGCACACTATACAATGGTTAAAATGATCATATTAATGTACATAGTTTATGTACAGTATAATGGTTTTAAAGCAATATTATGACTGTTGTCCACAAGATGGCGTTGCAGTCTCACGTCTACTGTATGTCTGTAAATCTGGTTAAAGGTTTTCTGTTTTCATGATGGTTCTTCTTTGTTTACAGGAAGTCTAAAAACCAAATTCCCATCATGCTCTCCTTACTATAGAAGTAGTTCATTAGCCAGGTGTGTGCGGTTTTCTTCAAGGCTAATGTAGCTAACAAGTGACGGAAGCATAAGCTTGATCAGTTTTTAACATTGTGCTAAGAACAAAAAACAACCTTTTTGCACAAGCAGAATTGCTGAGCCAGTTGGTTTCTCTCTCTCTCTCTCT
>JAOVVH010000002.1:1324974-1337757 GCA_028566435.1 Scorpiodoras heckelii
TATATATATGAGTGGGTGAGTGTGTGTGTGTGTGTGTGTGTGTGTGGGATAGGTAATGAAATGGCTCATGCACTCATGATAATGAAAATGCTGTCGGTCGGTGTCATGCTCTACAGTCATTTTTTCCCCCCCTTTACCAAAACCACTGCGAGCCTTACATGCATGCCCCAAATACTGCACAGAAATGTGCATTCGCATTTACGACAGCCGGGTTTTCACTGCAGTGTGAGTTGCATGTGCCTTGTATGCAACCAGGCATGAGGTGAATAAAGACAAAAGGCAAATCTGCACGTGAATGAATAAATAAATCTGTCACTGAAATATGCAGCATATGCATATCCCCATAGATGAGTGATTGTTCCATGGTCAGAAAACCCAGAGAACTGGGTCTGGGGTATTACCATGAACCGTGCCGTCACCTGTGCATCATTTGTATGGTATCTTTTGCATACCAGGTCTTATCATATAGTCACGTGGCAGCGGCGTAATGCGTAAAGTCATGCGGACCGGGCTGTAGGTCAAGAGCTCCGGTGGATGTCCTGATGTCCTGGATCAGAATGGAAATGACATGTCAGCATGACACGCTCGTCGGTGCCCGGTCTGAGGATGTCAGAAAGATTCATCCTGCCAGAAGATCTGACACATAAAACTACGATGAACAGCCGAACAAATACAGCAGCTGTGTGACAGTTGGTCCGAGTGGTTCGAACGTAAAGGAAGTCTGTGATCACGAGTCGTATCCAGCGTGCTGAAACGTACCGCACGTCAGCCTTAAAAGGCTAGAAACAGTAGGACAGCAGCAAAACAGTTCTGCGAAGCGGTTTGTGAGGTTTATGCTCTTTGCACATGAATTGAAACCTTTTGTTCCCCATTTGCTGCATCGCCGGTGTTCCTGAGGCGACTGATAAACCAAAACAGGTCATAAACCAAATGCAGCGAATGTCATTTCATCTTTTTAATCCGTCGAAATCATTTTTATAGTCATCCTGTCTGTAGTGCAGAGAAATTTTGCGAATCACAGAGCAACACCGGGCCGTTGCTTATGTTGAACCTGTCCTGCAAAAAGAGGACTTCTCTTGTGATCAAGATCATTTGGACCATGACATACCAGTAAATTCTATTCAGAGTACTTGTTCAGGTATTTGCACAAAGTACACTTTCAGGAGAAAACGTGAACTGGGTTAGATGAAGTGCCTTGTACGTTATTGTTGCAACACTTGTCTAACTACATGCTTCAGCCAATACTGCACTTCAGTGTGGTTGCTTGCAACATATTTTAATACGCAGTGTGTCATGTTTTGTGTCGATGTGTCGATTGGTTACCGTACCCTTTTTGCACAAATAGGATGAAAACAGATCCAGAAAGCAGTACATTGTAGACAGTTACGTGAAGAAGCATTCAAATGCTTCACTTCCTTTGCAAAACAGTGTAAAATTTGTAGTAATATTAGAGAGGGCCATCAGCTGAACTAGTAGCCGAGAGCAGGATTGTGTGTGATTTTTCGTTTTGACACACACTGTTATTTTTCCTCCAGTCTACACACAACTGATCCTACTCTCCCCTACGATCTGTGCAAAAATAGCACCAAGTACTAGGATAAGCGGCTTAGGTAATGAGTGAATGAGGGAGTTTGTTGCCTTTTTTCACTCGCCATATATCCATTTCTCAATGACTGCAAGCCAGACATAAAAAGACACCAACCTAAAAAGGCTACAAACAACAGTAACGTGCCATGCCATGTATCAAATCTGTCTGCCGAGTGGTTTCTGAGGTTTATGTTCTTTCCACGTAATTTCCTGTGCTGTCAGTGTTCTTGAGAAAACTGAGCAGGAAGATATAGACCTGAAACAGGTCACGGACAACATGAAGCGAATGTCATTTCATCATTCATTTGTTTAATATTGTTTAGAAATGCAGTCAGGTCATTATACAGTGCAGTCTGTTTGTATCCGAAGATTCCCATTTACTCAAGTGAAATCAGTTTTGTCATCCCACCCTTCTCGATGTATAGCATGCAGTGGAATATTGAGAATCACGGAGCAACACACCAGCTCCAATATGCACTCTGTAAACAGACCCGACCTGCACTATATAATATTTAAGAAATAAAACTTCATAGCCATGCTGTTTATTTAAAAAAAAAGATCAAAGATTATACGCGTTGTTTCCAACCGTTTTGGAAATCTGACGTCTTCGGGTCACATTTCAGATCTCCCTGAGCTGTTAACAGCACCACCAAATAGTGATTTGTTTTCCCTGTAAACATAGCACCTGGTTTCCTTTCGATAAATCTTCAAATGATCCAATATCTTATAAAAAAAAAAAAAAAATTCAAGATTAGGTAACAAATCCTAAAACACAAAGCAGATTTCTGTTACAGAACCGTTTTTGCTTCTTTCCTGTCCCATTAATCATTTCACGACCCTGTGACGATGATACAGGTGTCGCTGTATATAAAACTGTATAAAGTAGTTGAAACTAGCTCCACGTCCAGCAGCTACAGCATTAACAATCTGCTTGCACACTGATGCTTTGGTATTAACAATTGAATGTTATATATATATAAGAATGTATCAGTCAGATGGACCAAACCAGTACTTTTACATTAATACTTTAGCTACATTTTGCTGCTAATACTTATGTACTTTAACTTAACTTAAGTAGATTTTTCATGCGGGACTTGTACTCGAAATGGAGTATTTTTACATTGCTCTATTGGTACTTTTACTTAAGTAAAGGATCTGAATACTTCTTCCACCACTGCACGTAATGCTAGTCAACCATAAACAGATAGCAAGCTGGCTGCATTTCACAACTCTGTCACAAGAGACAACGTGATTGGCAACAGAACCACAAATGCTGATCATACAAATTACGCAATTTAAAATAGCTATACCGTGGCTTGTGTCGGTGGAACAATTGGAAACTCCAATTCTAGCAAATTGCAAAGCTGCATGAACTCTATTTAGAGGTGTTTAAACACTGTTTCAGAAATGTAGAAGGTGTATAAATGCCAATTTACATGCATTTTCCCTCCACTACAGCCCTGTCTAGGTATATTGATTGATTAATGATGCTTTCTGTAAGGAGATTTTTATTTGACATTTACGGAATGAGTGTAAAGTGTCAGAACAGTTTCTGCTATTTGAAAGTCTTCAAGACAGACAGATGACTTTATATAACTAACTTACATATAGATTGACAACAGTATCTCTGCTTCACATCATTCTACATGACACTACCCCTTTATTTTTAATAACTTCTTTTTTTGTCCTGTAACAGCTGACCTGTCCTTTTATAAACTTATTAACCAACTGAAACAAAGCTCTTTAATGAATTAAACTTATTCTTAACTTATTCTCTATTAAACTTATTCTTCAGTCCACAGATTATATCTTGTCCTGAAATGCTTAGTGTTACATTCTGTTTGATTTCCTGTTGCAAACCGAGTATATGCAAGTGTGTAGGCATGCAATTGCAGAGAGCCAAGCAAATGGCAGCCTTCTCAATATACAAACCCCATTGCCAGAAAAGTTGGGACACATTTTAAAAATGCAATTAAAAACTGAAATCTGTCATTTGTTCATTCGCTAGAGCCTTTACTTAACAGGCAAAAAGACAAAGTAAAGATTTTCAGTGTTTTCGATGACAAACTTAATTCTTTATTTGTTATATATAAACAAATTTAGAAATTGGTGGTGGCAACACACTCAAAAAATGTTGGGACAGAGGGAAAATAAGACTGAAAAGGTTATATAAGTAAGACTGTTCTGGAAGTTTCTACAATTAGTAATTTACCTGGTAACAGGTGAGGTCATCAAGACTGAGTATAAAAGGAGCATTCACTAAAGGGTAAGTCTTTGCAAGCAAGGATGGGTCGTGGTTCACCACTTTGTACCAAACTTCATGAGAGAATTTTCAGTCAATTCAAATACAATGTTTCCCAGTACAAGATTGCATTTATAATATCATGATGATTCAGGGGAAATCTTGGTGTGTAAATTCCAAGGGCGGAAACCGCAGCTGAATGTGCGTGACCATCGAGCCCTCAGGTGGTATTGTTCGAGAAACCGCCATGCTACCATGATGGACATAGTCACATGGGCTCGGGAGTACTTTGGAAAATCAATGTCACTTAACACAGTCCATCAAAAAATGCAACCTGTAACTGTATTATGCAAAGAGGAAGCCAGATATTAATTTTGTGCAGAAATATTGGCTAGTTCTCTGTGCCCAAAGTCATCTCAGATGGACCCAAAGACAAACAAGACCATGTTTCAGCTTGCTTTTGGAAAAAATGGGCATCGGATTTTATGTGTTTTTTATGAAAAAGACCATCCAGACTGTTACCAACAAAAAGTGCAAAGAAACGACATCTGTGATGACATCGGGATGCCCATGGCATGTGTGATCTGCATATATGTGAAGGTACCATTGATGCAGAGGCTTATATTGCTATTTTGGAGAAACATATGCTGCCGTCAAGACAACATCTTTTCCCAGGTACTCCATGTCTGTTTCAGCAGGACAATGCCAGGCCTCATTCTGCATGAGGCTTGACAGGCCTGCCTGTAGTCCAGATCTGTCTCCTGTTGAAAATGTATGGAGCATCATGAAGAGGAGAATCAGACAACAGTGACCACAGACTGTTGAGTAGCTCAAGTAGCTCAAACGATTAAAAAGTATAATTAAAAGAAAAGGTGACATGACCCAGTGGTAAACACGCCTCTGTAACAACTTTTTTCAGTGTGTTGCAGGCATCAATTTCTAAATTTGTTTACAATTAACAAACATATTTAAGTTCATCAGTGAAAATAGTGAAAATCCTTTCTTTGCCTCTTTGTCTGTTAAAGTCAAGTCAAGGGGGTTTTATAGTCATTTCAACCATATACAGTGTGTACAGTACACAGTGAAACAAAAGAACGTTCCTCCTGGACAGATGGTGCTACATATAACTAAAGATTGATGATGTGATGATGATGTGATTTGAGCTGCACATTACTGCACAGTCATGAGTCAGCAGAGTGAACAGCAGTGGACTGAGCATGCAGCCCTGAGGAGCTCCAGGTCTCAGTGTGGTGGTCCTGGAGATGTTACTGCCAATCTGGACAGACTGGGGTCTCCCAGTCAGGAAGTCCAGGATCCAGTTGCAGAGGGAGGTGTTCAGGCCAGGAGGGGGGCAGTTGGGTCTTGATGTGCCTCATAACGAGCCTCTCGAAGCACTTCATAACTATGGGCGTGAGTGCGACGGGATGGTAGTTATTGAGGCGGGACACTGAGAACTTCTTCGGCATGGGGATGATGGTGGACACCTTGAGGCATGTAGGAACGATGGAGCTGCTCAGAGAGATGTCTTGGAGGACATCTGCCAGCTGGTCTGCGCATTCTCTGAGCACACTTCCAGGGATGTTGTCTGGTCCAGCAGCTTTCCGTTGGTTAACTCTGCGTAGAGTTTTCCGCACTTCAGCTGTGGTGAGACGAAGCACCTGGTTATCGGGAGGAGGAGTGGTCTTCCTCACTGTTACCTCGTTAGGGCCTCGAACCGAGCCTAGAAGTTGTTCAGTGCGTCTGGAAGGGAGGCATCATGGTACAATCTTTTGGGCTTACACTTCCAAGATAAAACGTGCATTGACATTTCTGTCACAGTCTTAGGTAGATTAGACCTTACCAACTGTAAGAGTCTTATTTTGGAATGGTGTTTCAGCCTCAAATAAATGATATCGTTATTTTTTCATCTTTTAAACAGGAACCTTCACTGAGAAAACTTTTCAAGACATTTCCACATCTGGATCAAATGAAGACTCAAATGTGTTTATCTCTTCATAGCAACCTTTTGCTTTGTTACTGTTAACAAAAAAGCAAAGAATTGCTTTGCAAAATCCTTTCTGAATGACTGCAAAACTACCAGGTAAACATTTAGCAAATTACTTGCACATTTCTCATTTATCACATGAACTGCTATAGTAATTTTATATTATTGTAATTTTTTAAAGGCCAGAGTATGCCATCTGCAACGACACACAGGATTCTGCGACCCCTCCTGCTTGGCACCTTCTTACTGGGCTGTTTTGTGACTCTGTTTCTGATGTACATCAAGCCGTCCACTAGCTGGTTATCAGGCCCGGTTGAATCAGAAACATCCACGGCTCGAGTAAAGAGCCTCCTGTCCAACAGAAGTGAGCAGAACCAGACCACAGTGCTTGTCTGGCTCTGGCCATTTGGGGAAACCTATGACCTGAACGTGTGCAGCTCCCTGTTCAGTATCGACAACTGTTTCATCACCGCTGACCGCAACCTTTATAACAAATCCGATGCAGTCGTCATCCACCACAGGGACATTAGCACCGATCTGTCCAACATGCCGCCAGCGTATCGGCCTCCTCTGCAGAAATGGATCTGGATGAATCTCGAGTCGCCGTCGCATTCATCGCAGTTACCCGGCATCGAGAACCTGTTCAACCTGACCTTGAATTACCGTCAGGACGCTGATATTGAAGTGCCTTATGGTGCCATTGTCGCCTCCCAAAGTGAGGAAGCTTTTGTGCCACCGAGCAAGAACAAGCTGATCTGCTGGATCGTGAGCAACTGGAACCCGGATCACGTGCGAGTGAAGTACTACAATGAACTGTACAAGCACGTGGAGATCCATGCCTACGGCCAAGCATTCGGTGAGTACATATCGGACCAGGACTACTTCCCGACCATCGCCAGCTGCAAATTCTACTTGGCATTTGAGAACTCGATTCACAAGGACTACATCACAGAGAAACTCTACAATCCACTCTCAGTTGGCACGGTGCCAGTAGTTTTGGGCCCACCGAGGGAGAATTATCAGAATTTTGTGGAAGGCGATGCTTTCATCCACGTGGATGACTTTTCCTCCCCAAAAGAACTGGCTGATTATCTTTTATTACTGGACAAGAACGAGGAACTTTACTTGCGGTACTTTGACTGGCGTAAACACTTCAAGGTAAAGAAAGCCTATTTCTGGGCTGAACACACATGTCTTGCGTGTGATTATGTCAGAAGACACAATGAGTACAAGGTGTTTAATAATCTCGACAAATGGTACTGGGTTTAATCAGGATATCTGACAATACGTAGGTTGGAAGTGATATAAAAAGTTGATACCATATTTTCCAGGCTATAAGACAAATTTTAGCCCTTTTTGAGGTAAGACTTATACAACAAACTGCTGTTCATAGTATAATATATCTGTGTGCCCATTTGGGAATGTTTCTCTGGTAGACCTGCTACTCCAGTTTTTCTTCATGAAAATGTTACATTCCCAGTGTTAGCTAAGAGCACTGGTGTCCAGTCTTATCCGAGAAGGACCAGTGTGGGTGCAGGTTTTCTTTTCAACCAAGCAGAAGCCACACACTACTGAAAAACAAGATCCGTTGATTAGATCCATTAACTAAACAGGTGGAACGAGGTGTGGCTCCTGCTTGACTGGAAGGAAAACCTGCTCCTACACCGGCCCCTTGTGGATAAGGTTGGATACCCCTGGCTTAGAGTTAACATAGCAGTGAGGATGGATATAAGTCTGTTTTACACAGTGTGATTTTCATCATGAAATGCAAACAGAACAACACAAAAACTAAACTTGTTTAATACAAGCTCCATTTCAGAGGTTATAGACTGTATTTACATACATGAAAATATGAGGGTCAGAAATGATCCGCACTCTGGCTGTATAATGTATTTTAATCAAAAATACATCATTTTTCGAAACAATCTCCCTGCTTTTTAATACATTTTGTCCATCTGTCAAAAACTTTCATATTCCCTCCTTAAAAAATGTTTTAGGCCAAGAGAAGCTTTAATATTACCCAGAGTGCGGATAATTTTTGACTCACGCTCGTACAATTAAATTGGTCGCTAATTTAGTTCTGCTTATACAATGAAGTGAGCAGAATGTTAGGGATGCGTCTCATACCTAACTGGAACTTATTGTCCGTAAAATATGGTAAATCAATACGATCGAGGATCAGCATTATCTGCTTAGATTGCTCTGGTTTATTTTTGTAAAATGAAGTGGATATTAATTTATTTTGATAGTCATGCCGAGCACTTTCCATATTTATTAATTTGAATGTGCAAAACATTTTATTTTATTATAACCTTTTCTTTGGACCCTTTTGTTGTCTTAATGCCTTATATTTCGAGTTTCACATTCGTCGATGGCGTTTTTCAATTCCCATTCCACGTTCACATCCAAATGAATAATCGTAAATTACTCCGACAGAAAAATTAATCGTTGAATAGGTGATATCTGTGTATTATTTATTTCGCTATGATATAGTGTGTAGGTGTGGTATTTGTCACATATGCTGTGTTTACAGAGCTGGGAATTGTGTATGTGCAATGTGTCCATTGCTGTAACTTGTGCAGTGTCTGAACTAGAGTTGGTTTTTTTTTTTGGCCATAAATTATTATTTTTTTATGTTACTTGCACAATCATGAATGGCTAATGACATTGCTAAAGCATCAGCGCACTGTTATTATTTTGTAATCGTGCACTTTCATCACCAGCACTAGGGCTATGCCGTCATGTCATATCGATATATGTAGAAATGCGTAATGCATCATCGTACATCAGAAATGTTATAATTTGAAATATTTTAAATTAGAAGTATATGGAAAGTTAACAGTGTGCAAACCAGAAAACCATAAAAAAGTGCGCAACATCTCATACCAGCTGACGCGATGTGACTTGCGCCTAGTACATACGGTCGAACAAGAACAAGCAATAGTTCATAGAAATCAGACTGCAAACTGTGCTTTGTGAAAATATCAAAAGGAGAAACTACATCATCTTCGTACAATACAAGTAACCTGATAAAACATCTTAAATATAAAAATAAGCACAAGGAGTTCATTTCTAGAAGCACATAGCAACACTGCTGTAAATGATAGCTAGGGCAAAAAAAAATTATACATTAAAATAAACATTAAAACAACAAATCATACTTTACTTACATCTGCACAGCTTTTTTGGAAGTGAACCAAAAACCCACCGTTCTTCTTTATTGCAGTCATACTGAACCTACAGTTACGAATGTAGGTGGCTAATTCATTTAAAATCAGTTATCTAACATCATAAAATGCAAGTGTAGCAGGTTAAGTGCATGAGTACTGTATGTAAAGCAGGAAAACAAAAACAGAGCTAAATAACATGTCAGGTGATGTCCATGACTGATTAATGTTAAGTACTTATTTCAATATGATTTACTTATTTCCTTGAAAATTCCCTCTAGCTGCACTAGTCGGAAAGCAGATTTGTATTGCTTTTAAACTATACACCAACCAGCCATAACATCAAAACATCTGCCTAATATTGTATGCTGCCAAAACAGCTCTGACCCATTGAGGCATGGACTCCACAAGACCTCTGAAGGTGTGCTGTGGTACCTGGAAGCAAGATACTTTAAGTCCTGTAAGTTGCACGGTGGGACCTCCATGGATCGGACTTGTTTGTCCATCACATCCGACAGATGCTTAGAATGAGTTCTGGGTTATTTGGAGGCCACCTTGAACTTTCTTCAGACCTTTCCTGAACAATGTTTGCAGTGTGTCAGGGAGCATCATGCTGCTGCCCTGAAGGGGTCTACTTGTACAATGTTTAGGTAGGTGGGGCACGTGTCAAACTTAACACCCACATGAATGCGAGGACCCAGGGTTTCCTAGCAACATTGCCCAGAGCATCACACTGCCTCTGCCACCATGCTTTCTGCCCATAATGCATCCAGGTGCCATCTTTTCCCCAGGGAAATGACGCACACGTCCTTGGCTGTCCACATGATGTAAAAGAAAACATGATTCATCAGACCAGGCCATCTTCTTCCATTGCTCCATGGTCCAGTTCTGATGCCCATTGTAGTTGCTTTCAGTGGTGGACAGGGGTCAGCATGGGCATTCTGGCTGGCTGGTCTGCAGCTACAGAGCCCCATACACAGCAAGCTGTGTGTTCTGACACCTTTCTATCATAATCAGCATTAACGTTTTGATCCGCTTCACCTGTTAGACCATTTTTTGTAGGTACTAATCATTGCATACCGGGAACACCACACAAGACCTGCCGTTTTTGGAGATGCTCTGACCCAGTCATCTAGCCATCACAAAGTCAAAGTCACTCAGATTCATACTCATTGCCTATTTGTCCTACTAACAAAACACATCATCTTTGAGAACGGACCATTCACTTGCTGTCTAATATATACCACCGCTTGGCAGATGCCACTGTAACAAGATAATAAATGTTATTCAGTTCACCTGCCAGTGGTTTTAATGTTATGGCTGATAGGCGTATATCATTGTCATTGCTTTAACAAAGGGAGTGCCTAGTTGGTGAAGTCATGTTTAGGGTATTCGTATATATGCTTAATTTTCCAAGGTGAAAATACCGTCTAAAGGTCACATTTTTGTTTTGCTGCTCATTTTAATATTTGTACATACTGTATGTGGCAGATGGCTATTGATATTTCTTGTAGTCGCTGTGAATTTTGGTCGTGCAAATTAATACTACATCTAAATATCAGCATAAACATTGGGGCTTGTGCCGCTACCATGACTCAAGCAAACTATTTCGCTTTTTAACGCCTACCAACCTACCATTTTCTTTATTTCTCTCCATTCTGGCATGTGTAATCATGCTGTCTATTCCACGGACACCGAGCATCAAACCACAGTACACCAAAAATCTGTATCTGAATTAGGGTCATGACAAAAATTATAGATTGCCTCTTCCATTAGAACTAAATGCATTTTCACGCTGCGCAAACATTTGCTTTTCTTTTAATAGCTTAGATGCAGTTTAATAAATCGATACATTTTTCACCTCACTGAACATCAGAACATCAGAACAAACTGGTTTATTGACCTTACTGTAAGGCATCAGTAGTATTTGTAGATTTGAGCTATATAATTTTATATTTTCTCCAATAAAAACGAAGTACTATATTGTTACTTAGCCTAATACAGCGGCACCAAAATTTAATAGCATAGCGCTGGAATAGCGTAACATTTCATGTAGCATTTTAGATTAGATTTTTTTTCCACAGTATACAATCACACCACTCCATTAAACGCTGTGCTTTTTTTTAAAGTGAAAAATATGAAATCAAGAGCACAAGTACATTATGCAAATGTATGCATGTGTGTTGGATTGCACACTACTCACACACATTCGTAAGCGTTTATGATATGGGGCCCTGTTTTTTGGGGGACATTAATGAAAAAGTCCATGGACTTTTACTGTAGATAGTGTTCTTAGAAAGAGAGAAATGTAGCGCTCTACTGCTCTGTTCATAACCACTAGCTTAGCAAACATTCTCAGTGCCAAAGCTCTTCCCTCGATTGTTTTTCTCTGATCTGCTTTTACTGTGAAAGGCCATTTGTGCATAAGTGTAATCGATTAAGTACTGTATGATAAATGTTCAAAGGAATATCATATGAATGCTTGCGCATTACTAAAGCGGTGTTCATTTTAGCTCACTGCTAATGGGGGATTCCGTGATTGCGGTGGTGTTTATCCTTTTTTCATAATTGGACCTAGCAAAACATGCATCTGAAAAATGTGTTAACCCATGTCAGGCAACGATCCTGTTCTGGTTCTGGCTGCATTATTGCTTGCTTTGAATCTTAGAATTGGCAAAATATGGTTAACTAGCATCAAGGAATGTTATGGACTTTCTAGTGATTGGCTTAAATTTCAAGTAAATAATTTAATCTCAGTCTCTAATCTCTGTACCAGGATTGTACTTGTCAAAGCAACCCCGTCAATCAGTATCACAATATCATTCAAAAATTAGGAGAGAAGAATGAGGCTTACACTTCTTCTTCTCGTGAGCTTCAGGAACTTAGGTGATTACTTCCTGATGAACATGGGACTTTGGTACATTCCAAATTATTTCATAGAGGTGAATGTTTTACTGGTAACACAGCTGGATGAAATGTAACCTAAATGGATTATTAATGGAAAAGGATGTTCCAAACATCAGATTCATGCACTAATGCAGAAATGCTGATTTTTGAAGTGTATCATTGACTAAATTTTTAGGTTATGTGTAGTTATAGTGTCCTGAGATGGGCAAAAAAGCATTTTTGTGGTGCTGGGGTGCACAAAAACTCTGTTTTGTTGGGCTGAGTTGGGCAAAAACACTGATTTCTTGGGCTGGGTTTGGCAAAACACTGTTTTCTTGGACTGGGTTTGGCAAAAACTGTTTTGTTGGACTGGGATAGGCAAAACCTCTCTTTTGTTTGGCTGGGATAGATAGAAAGTCTCCTTTGTTGGGCTGTGATAGATAAAAAACTCTCTTTTGTTGGACTGGGATAGACAAAAACACTGTTTTGTTGGAATAGGACTGGCAAAACCAATGTTTTGTTTTGCTGGGTTGGGCAAAAACACAGTTTTCTTGGGCATAGGCAAAAATGCTGTTTTGTTTGGTTGAGATAGGCAAAAACTCTGTTTTCTTGGGCTGGGATGGGCAGAATCTCTGTTTTGTTGAGCTAGGATAGACAAAAACACTTTTCTTGGGTGGGATTGTGCAAAACCACTGTTTTGTAGGTCTGTGACTGGCAAAAAATGCAGTTTTGTAAGTTATTTATCTGAAATATTGGTCGTTGTAAAGGACTTTTTTTTTTTTACCATTGCTCATATCTAAGAATGCTCTAAGTATGTATAAGTGCTTTGTCCTGGTGTGGGCTTGTGAATGGTTGTGTGTCTGCCACCTAGTGGTGGATGGTGCTCTGTCCTGGGTGTTGTCCTCTCTCCCTTCCCT
>JAOVVH010000002.1:1393321-1406513 GCA_028566435.1 Scorpiodoras heckelii
CACTATGCAACATGCTCAACAAATATTTCTAGAGCCCTTTATAGTAATGTGTGGAAACTAATCACGGGTCTTAGAGGCAAACAGGCATCATGAAGTGCCATGCCGAGATTGGGCAGATCTGTCTCTTAATTACAGTGGAGCTGAGTGGAGGAGGGACTCGTGTGGTGGGTGCTTTTTAATGAGACATGGGCCACATAGAGTATAAAAAGCGTGATCTTTGTGCCTGGAGAGCAGCAGATGCTCTAAGGTGCTCAAGCCAAGAGGATATACAGCAGTGGGAGCTGCATTGGTGCTGACTTTATTTATTTGGAACCCAAGCATGCCAGTATGTATCCTGTATCCTCTCTCTCTCTCTCTCTCTCTCTCTCTCTCTCTCTCTCTCTTTCTCTCTCTCTTCTTAACTAGGCCTGACTTTAACAAACTGATTGCAGGTTATGAATAATACCATTGTCCAGGTCTATACTTTAAAAATAATTTTTGGATATTAAGATTTGCCTTCTATGCTGGAACAGTTATCTGAATCAGTTCCCCTTTATTTTAGAGGATTTCTAAAAAAAATAATAATAAAAAATAAATAATCATCTTATTATTTGCTTAGAAGAATTGCACTGTTATTTATCATCTCTATCTAACTGGGCTCTATTCCATCCACACAGATTTAACCTCAGAAAATGGACCTACGAGTAGCAAGCATTCTCCTTCTCCTGGTGGCCCTGGTTGCCGGCCATGGCGAGAGATATATGGTGAAGAAAGTCGTGAAGGCTCCTTATGCCGTGAAAGGTCATGGTAAGTTATACGCCATTATACGCTTTCATTAATTTCTCCGATTAAAATGCATGTGCATTATACAGTCAAAGGTTAAAAGGAAAAAAAAAACCAAAACAAAACAAGCATGGCACATTTCTGAGTTCAAGTTGTGAGTGCGTTGCGGTGATTGGTTACAGCGATGCACCGATTCGTCCAATGACGAGAAGTGTCTTGCTTCCTGTTCAGAATATTGGCACAGGTTATAATATTGTAAGCTTCACTTCAAAAGCAGCTGCGTTGCATTGCAATAATTAGAATAACTTGAAATTAAATAGACTATAGTATCACAAGTTACATATCTCAATTTTTGGAATATATTTTTGCATTTTTGTTTTTTGTTGAATATTCTTTGTTATATTCTTAGGCTTTGCAACAGGATTCATAGAATATCTGACAAAGAATATAATAATAATAATAATAATAATAATAATAATAATAATAATAATAATAATAATAATAATAATGTCTTCGATTTATATACTAAATTATAAATGATATTTATTATAATAAATAAAGATACATTTGCATGATTTTTTCTGCCAAGTTATCACTGTGTGAGCTTTACAACTGTGAACACCAAGCATGTTCCTGGAGCTCTAAACTCCTTCCTAAAGTAATTTGTTCGTGCTGCAAATTAAGGAAGCTGAAGCACTAACGAGATTAATTAGCTGAAGCAGGTGTGTTGCATTCACTGGGACTGCAGGTTGGATCTGATCTCCAGGAACAAGCTGGCTGCGTTACAGGATGAAGGACACGATCCTGAAATTAAACGATTGGATTTGTGGTTATGAAATGCAAACGGTGTGTTAGAGAGTCGATACGGTGGGCTATATGAATAGCCTGCACGCTACACTAAGTCGCTTTGCACATGTTGGAAAGTGATTTGTCAGGGCGTGTCATGTTTTGAGACCTCACGCGGCAGTTTTGGTCAGAATGAGACAGGGACTGTGCAGTTTACACACCAGTGGATGTGACCACATCAAGGCAGCCATAAAACACAATTTCAAGCCCACAATTTCATCATCCAGTAATATAAGTACAGTGAACCAAGTGTGTCCTGGGATTATTGAAGGGTGTAAGGAAAAGTCATTGTAGTATGTTTGAATATTCACTGTGACATGGTACTGAAGAAGAAGAAGAAGAAGAAGAAGAAGAAGAAGAAGAAGAGAAGAATCTTCTTCTCTTCTTCCTCTTCTTCTTCTTCTTCTTCTTCAGTACCATAGTACCTCAGTACCATTCTTCTTAATATTATTATTACTGATGCAAGTTATACACAAAAAAAGTCTTGAAGCTTTGAAATGATAAAATGGCAATAAAACAATCACTGTTGTTTACTATTCTTTACTATTTACAGTGTTAGGAAAGCACAATTAAATCTAGCACTGGTGGATTTCTCCAGAAAAGCAGGACTTTTGAACAAAAGCCCTTCATCCACTGTGCAAGCAAATTTACTCAAAAGCTGTAGGACAGGAAACCAGTTGATATCTTAAACAAAGTTTTATGCTCACTTTATCATGTATTAGGCTTCAAACTGATAATGCTATATATTCATCAACTGAGCAGTTCAGATGCAATTACAAACGTCATAAAGTGCCTGATGAGCCATAATTTTGAAATGAATGCCTAGCCTAGCATTGGTCCAGGAACCCTTCTGTTTAACCTCTCCTAAAAAGAGATAGGCCAAACGTCTCCTTAAACCCCTGTGGTCAAAGCAAAGGCTTGAACCTGAATCCCTGTCATAGTCATAGTATATCTCCAAACCAAAATGCTAGCCCTTGACATAATGTTTACTCCTTTAGAACCACTCATCCTATCCAAGGTTACAAAATCAAGTTGAAGGATAGACATAAATAAACATTCAAACATTATATAACCAAGGTCTTCCACTGCCTATTTGTTAAAGTGTTTCTTTGTACCAGTGCCTAAGTGGATGCAAATATTTTGCCATTTTAAACACAACAGCACATAGATTCCCAACCCTGGTCCTGGAGTACCCACAATTTAGTGTACACTAATATGTGTAGGACAGGCGGTACTCCTGCACCAGGGTTGGAAACCTGTAGACTACTACGTTTAACCTGTGCAACAGTTCACAGAGCTTCAAACACCACAGTATACCGATTTAAAATAGAATACACTTTAGTATTTCCCTTAAATATTTCACTTAACTATGACATTTGTATTGTTATGCTTGGAATGTCCATTTGATACACACTGAAATACCTTTATTTTTCTTACAGTGGTTTCTGTAGCTGGAGAACCAGGTATCCCAGGTGAACCTGGACCTCCTGGACCTCCTGGACCTCCCGGACCTGCTGGCGACAGTGCTGAAGGACTGCCAGGGCCTCAAGGACCACCTGGCCCACCTGGACCTGCTGGCTACTCAGCACCTGGAAAGCCAGGCACTCCAGGTGGACCAGGCAAACCAGGTGCACATGGTGCACCTGGACTCAAAGGAGATACTGGTGCACCCGGTCTTCAGGGACCAAGGGGTGCTCCTGGACCTGCTGGCAGCCCTGGGCCTGCTGGTCTATCTGCCACTGGCAAACCTGGACCATCTGGATTGCCTGGATCAGTGGGACCGAGGGGAGAGCCAGGTGCTAAGGGACATCCAGGTCTTTCTGGTGCGCCAGGACAAAAAGGAGACAGAGGGATTGGCATTCAGGGGCCAGCAGGTGAGACTGGTGCAACTGGACCTATGGGACCTGTAGGCGCACCTGGTCAACCTGGTGTTGGTAAACCTGGTAAACCTGGTTACCCAGGTGAAGCAGGTAAGCCAGGTTCAAATGGTCTTGATGGGGCACCAGGTGCTATGGGACCACCTGGACTTAAAGGCCACACTGGAGCTCCTGGAGTTGGAATTCCAGGTAAACCAGGTGAAAATGGTGCTCCAGGTTTGCCAGGTCCTGTAGGCCCTAAAGGTCATCAGGGGGCAACTGGAGCAACTGGTGCTCCTGGTGTTCCAGGTTATGGTAAGCCAGGTGCTCCTGGTTCAAAAGGTGAGACAGGTCCAGTAGGTAGCCCTGGTGCAACAGGTCAGAAAGGTGAGCCAGGTGCAAGGGGGGCAACAGGATACACAGGTGCTACTGGCCCAGCGGGTCCAGGTGGTTCTCAGGGTCCAAGAGGTTTCCCAGGTGAGAAGGGAGCTACAGGTGATAAGGGTGAAACAGGTCCAGTGGGGCCGCAAGGCTTTAAGGGACATAAGGGAGAGCAGGGGCCACAGGGACCTGAGGGCAAATCAGGCTACCCAGGTGCAACAGGCCCACAAGGCCCAAGGGGAGCCACAGGTGCCCCAGGTAGCAAAGGAGATACTGGTGAGGCAGGTGCAACTGGTGCTCCTGGAGCAACTGGACCTGTTGGACCTAAGGGTAATACAGGAAATCCTGGATCACCTGGTGAATCAGGGCCTGCAGGTGCCACAGGGGCAAGAGGAGCTACTGGTCCTTCTGGTCCACCAGGTGCACCAGGGGCTAAAGGTCACCCTGGTCTTCCTGGTACACCTGGTCCTGCAGGTCTTGCTGCTAAAGGAATTCCTGGACCACAAGGTCCACCGGGACTTCCTGGATCAGATGGTGCCCCTGGTGAAAGTGGACAACCTGGCCCTCCTGGCCCACCTGGTCCTCCTGGTGAGGTTATTTTTGCAGAAACTAAGGGAACCTTTGTTAAGGAACCTTTTGTCAAGACCCCAATGTCAGCTTTTACTGCCTTAACTACAACGCCTTATCCTCCAGCTGGTAGCCCAATTAAGTTTGAACAAATTGTCTACAATGCTGAGAATCACTATGATCCCGAGACCGGTATCTTTACCTGTCAGATTCCTGGAATTTATTATTTTTCATACAGCATGCATGTGAATGGAGCTAATGCTTTGGTGGCACTGTACAAAAATGAAGACCCAATTATGTTCACTTATGATGAGTACAACAAGGGCTTCCTGGACCAGATGTCCGGTAGTGCTGTCCTTCAGCTTAATGAGCAGGACACTGTCTATGTCCAGATACCTGATGATGAGGCAAACGGTGTCTTTGCTGCTGATAATGTCCACTGCTCCTTCAGTGGTTTTCTGATTGCTTCAACGTGATGCAATCATCCAGCTATACCATAACTTCTAAAACCTTCTTACTACTTCTCAAACAACGAAAAATGTCCAAACAGGTTGTTCTTTGGTTTTGAGAAATAGAAGTATCTTGACTTGAAAATCCCAAACAGTGGGTGCCAAAAAAGAAGGACATAATTTATGTAACAGGCTAACAGGGACATAAAGGCAGTTAAATGCATAAACAGTCATCTTGATTGGCTTTCGGGGTGGAGAAAGCATGTTTGAAAACAAGTTTAATAATTATTACATGTCCTGACAATTTGTTGTCTCTTTTTTTTTTATAATTGTTTTCTAATTTCGAAAGGGTAATTTCCATTTTGTCTATTTTTTAAACCTTGTTTTTGGTAATGTTTCCTTATTACACAAAAACGATGCTGTTCCTGACATATTTGCTTCTGAATTAAATATTGTGAAATGGTCATACTGATTATTACAAAACCATGCAAGACATCCAGACCAATTCCAAATGTTATGCATTAAATCTTAACTGTACTTTGTAAACCATAATGATGAGAATAAACCGTCAAAGATATTGGTTTTGTTGTGTTGGTTATTTGGCTTGCTTTCATAACCAAAAATGAGTTCTTGCAGCACATCCAGCTAAGAAAATATTCCATTCAGAAAAGAAAAATACAGAAATCACGCAGTAAATATTTATAGCATGTCAAAATTTATGGTGGTAGCAGCACCAGTGGCGCAGCACCTAAACCTTTAAAATACTGGAGCAAGGTAGCGTTGCCACTTTACAGCTTCAGAGTCCATGTGGGTTTCCTGTGGTGTTCTCTGGATCCCTCCAGCCTCCAAAAAAGATTCAGTAGGATTGGATTAGCTACACTAAATCACCCCTAGATGTGAATGTGTGCTTGGTGTGGTGTCATATAATGCACTCTTGTCCTATCTGGGATGTATTCCTGCCTTATGCCCAGAGTTCTTATGACAGGCTCCAGTGACACAAAGCATTTTTCCTAAAACATGAATGAATAAAATGAATAAATACCCGACCTAAAATCTACACCTACAATTGCCAAGATAGTTGTTTATTCTTGTTGGATGCACAAACCTTCTTTTAACAGTAACCAGAACCTTTAAGAACTCAAATGCATGGTTAGAGTTAACTATGTGTTGGTGTAGGTCATGGACAATAAATACACAGTGTATTTATTGCTCCGGGTTGAGTGCATGTAAATATTTGGGAAGATATGGGGAGTGTCCTTTAGTAAGCGTGTTAAAAATAAAAAGTTACTGGTCGGTCAGACAGTCAAATAGAAGCTGCTGGGTGGGGTTTAACCAAGCAAGTGGTAGCCACAAGCCACAGGAACCTTAATGCACTGCCATCATGTGGCTGACTTGAAGGACCCCTGGGGTGGGAGGAATTTAGAGGTAGAGGTGTCCCAATCTAGAGCAACCAAGAAGAGATTTTCATCCTTGTGAGAATAACCTGAAAAACGGCCAACCAGAGTGAAAGCCACAAGCATGACACAACCCTAGGTTAGCATCCAGAAGGCACATTGACTGCACAGGAATATTGCGTGAAAACACACCCTTCTTGTGGTCTCCAGCGGAGATGTAGGATAAATGGCATGGTATAGAAATGGCATGGTATGAAAATGCTGTGGGAAGACTAAAATCATCCCAGTGGTGTCTGTTGTCATCGCATTTATACTTATATAAAGATCTTGGGTTAAGATGTTGGTTTTGTACAGGAAAACGCTATTCCGATGATATATTAGCACGTCAGTTTGAATTATGGCTTAAACGTTTGTGGAGTCTGGGTATAAACCCTAAATTTATCTCAGAATGAAACAATTTAATAAGGAAATAAGGAAAAAGAACTTACATTTAGCCCTGGCTTTATCTCTAGCTAAAGAGTGATCCAGTGGAGCTTTATGACTTTAGTCCATCCAGCTCTCGCACATCCATCTGAGCCAAATCTGTGTCGTAAATTCGCGCCGTTATGTTGCACATCTGCACGGCATTCTGGAACACTGAATTTGCATCCATTAGATAAGAATCTGCAAAAGCTTTTAGGAGCAAAACCTGAAGTTTATAACTTATAAAAAAAAATTTCGACTATAGAACTCCATTGTAAATGAACTAGCAATGAAATACAGCATCAAACAACTACAAACTAGCATTAGGGCCACTAAGCACATTAGGACACTTTCAGCTTAAACATATTTGAAGTGTTTCACAGAGGAGTTTAACTTAAAGGTGGATAATAGAAAAAAAAAACTGCAAAAGATGGGATATGAATTTATTCTATATGTCCGTTGGTGCTCATAGTTACTGCATTTACTCCTTAATGTTTCACTTTGGCTCTTATCGTTCTCTTGGTGGAAATGTAAATCTTTCTATCTATTCATTTCCGTCAGCTCCTTAAACAGCTCTTATGATTGCAACCGATTTCGATTTTTTTGTCCGTTGGCGCCGTTTCCTTAGATATTTAAGGTCTGAAGTTGCATCCAGGATCTGAGTTAAGTCTTAATCCTCATATTCCTCATGCTGACACAATCAGCAGCACCACATGGTGGAGCTGAAGTGCATATATCACTAGACATCTACACTACAGCACTATGCCAAAGTCCTAGGCACCCTATTGATTTTTGGTATCTGTGTTCGTTTATGACATTGAGCTCTGCATTAGAGTCATTATTGATATAAAAAGTTTATATTTCATATTTCTATACTTTACTTTTAAAACTAAATATTAAATGTTACACAAAAGTGTTTGCATGTCAGTAACAAAAGCAACACATTACAATTACATAACAGAGAAAAGACATAATGAAGGCTGCTGGGTTTTGCATGCAAAAAAAGAAGTACCGTAAGTGCGACAGTCAAAGTCTCCAGAAGAGCTCTGGCAGATTCTCCAAGACGCTCAGTAAAACTTAAAAGCTGATTTCCTTATCAAACCGAACACATTGTACCTGGGAACACGGTTTAATAACAAAAAGGCACAGCAAATATGGACTTCCTTTAGTTTATTACTCTTTACTGCACTTTATAGTGTTTTGTTTTATGTAGAAACATCATTATTTTCGAAGGCGTCTTTGCTTTACAGCGAGTCTTTGCATGTGTCTAAGACTTCTGCATCGTACTATACAGTAATTAGCTGTAAGTTTTACTTGGAAAATTGATTTTTTGTTCTAAAAGTAGCATTTGGAAATATAAAACCTTTTTTCACAGTACTGTCTATTTAGAAATTGTCCAAGGTTCACATGTATCTTATAATAAAATAAATCACTGGCAAAACCACTCCTGGGTGTGCGGTTATCGGAAAATAACCAATGACAGGCGGGAGTGATGCGGCCCGTTCTGAGGTGGAGTTACTGTTAACGTCATGCACGTTAATTCAATTCCAATAACACCATGCCCCCAATTTATTTTAGTTCTCATATTGTACAGCAATATCTCAATCATCACACTTGTATTTATTAAAGCACAACACCCTGTATTTTTTTTTTTATCCATTTAGAGATACTTTTTTAACTTACAACTTGTTCCCTTCTTATAGAAAACCTCAAAACATGGCAAACCTCAAAACCTCAAAACATTTCAACCTCAGAGTGTCCCAAAGCACTGACACTGATCTGATTACGTGGAGTGTTAGCTATACATGTCCCTGTGAAAGAGCTGTTACTGCTCTATAGTAACAAAAAACATACATCGCCCCTTAACAGAAAAGGTACTTCCTGGTCCAGTGACACGTGGTGTCAGTCAGTACTATCAACATCTGCATAATTTAAGATGTGTTACTTTACACGCTTTCTAAAATATAAGGGTTTAGGTGTTTTTTTTTTTATTTTTAAATCACAAAATATTCTGTTAGAACCTTCACAAGTTTGGATTTATTACAAATCTGGGATTAAAAAGGACTTTCTCTAGTGACTCAAAACTGGCATGGGGGTTCAATCCGGGACTAGATTTAAGCCGGGTTAATGCATCAGGCACTTTCCTTGACCACAGTCGCACCCACAACCAGCATTCTACAAAGCCATTGTAGAATGCTGGTTTATATTATTATCATTATTAATGATTTGTTTATTTTCATCCATTATCCGAACTGCTTATTCCTGTCCCCAGGGTCACGGGAGAGCCAGTGTCTAGTCGGCGGGATAGGGCGCAAGGCAGGATCAACCCTAGACAGGGCGCCAATACATTGTAGGGCACACACACACATATACTCGGGGCACTTTAGAGACACCAGTTAACCTAATATCCATGTCTTTGGACTGTTGGAGGAAACCGGAGGAAACCCATGCAGACACGGGGAGGACCCAGACCAGTCCACCTGGGGATTGAACCCGGGACCTTCTTGCTGTGAGGCAACAGCGCTACCCACCGAGACACTGTATCACCATATTTGTTCATTTTATTCAATAAAATTTTATTTAAATATTTTTTTTGTCATAATTATAATTATTTGACCAAGTTATATTTAAATATTTTTCTTTTATTATTATGTACACAATTATTTCTTCATAAATCTACTGTTTTCTGTGACAGAATGCAAAAATAATTATAAAAAAATTATTTAAAAAAAATTATAAAACCATTACTGACTTTCTCAAATACGTGTCATTTTCTAAATCTCTTTATCTTGTAATCTTGTCAAAATTTCCTGCTATACTATTTTACTATACATTATTCTTTCAAATTAAGATTTTGCATTGTCCCACAAATTTAAAAGAAAAAAAAAATATGGACCTAACGAGAACACATGAATTGTTTAAATCCACACAGACACCTTTTTTCTTTTTTAATCCTTTATTTGTGTTTTTTTGTGCCTGCTGAAGTTGAATTCATACTTCTGTACGCAAAGTTACATTCTGTTTAAAAACCAGGTAGTGTCAGACCTCGAGTATTTACAGCAAACTGTAATCTATTTGATTGCACTGGCAACGTTTATATATACTTGCACAGCATTGTAGGAAAAACAACAACAAACAAAAAGAAAAACTGTATTAGTCATCACAGGTCAACATGTTGGATCTACAGCAGGGTTAGAAGAAGGTCAGACTTTACCTATAGGACTGAAAAAGGTTTAAAAAGATTAAAGACATGACGAAGCCTATACAAGCACACAGTGCTGCCGGATTTGTGCGGTGCTGCTGGTGTAACATCTTAGCACCCATTCGGAACCGTTCAAAAAAAAAAAAAAAATGTAAAAAACTGATAATAATAATAAATCGGACCGTGATTTGATCTGTGACTCGTCTACACACCTCGTTTGCTTTTTGGTAGCACCGCTTTCCTAGCACGCACTGGAACGAGACAAAAAAAAACAAACAACAAAAACTAAATAATATGGCACCAAATACTTCAACTAACATTGCGATTTCCTAAAAAGGTTTACAGGTATGAAAGTTGAAAGAAAGAAAAATAAAAAATACTGCATCACACACATAAGCACACATCACGCACACAGACGCAATACTGTAACAAACACAGCTGTAGGAATTGAAGCACGGTGCCTTTCATGCTACAATCAGAGATCCTTCCTTGGAGCACCACAGAGACGCATCGGATGGAGGAGAAATGGGTTAAGGAATGATATTAAGACAACGTTGAAAGGTCATTGGTGTTTTGTTTTTGTACAAAAAGCCTCTGTGGTTCAGCTCCTTATTACTTCATTATAAAGCCGCCACCGTGTGGTGAACCTTGTTACTCTTCAGCAGCAGCAGGTTGGGCGTCTGAGCTCTCGGCTGGCACGGGGGCCGGGGCCGGGGCCGGCTCTTCTGGTGCAGCTTCAGCCGGTTTCTCTTCTGCGGCCGTCTCAGGCTTCTGCTCTTCGCTCGGCTGGTCGTCTTTGGCCGCCTCGGCTGCTTCCTCTTTCTCTTCTCCTCCGGACGCCTCCGGCTTGGCCTCTTCGGATTCGGCTTGGTCTTTGCCTTCCTCGGCCGGAGCGGCTGCCTCGTCCGCCTCGGCTTCCTTCTTGGCGCTCTTCTTAAAGGAGAAGCCGCTGAGTTTGAACGGCTTTTTGAAAGAAAACCGCTTCTTCTGCTTGGCGGGCTCGCCGCTCCCTGACGCCGAGCCGTTCTCTTCGGGTTTGCTCGAGTCCTCCCCGTTGGCTACCGGAGCACTCTCGGCACCGCCGTCCTCCGCCGCCTTCTCGGCCGCCCCGTCTTCGGGCTTCGCCTCGCCGTCTGCCGAGTGTTTGCCATTGGCCTGGACCTCCTCGGCGGCTCCGTCTGCCGTCGGGGAGGCGTTGCCGTTTGTCTTGGCGTGCCCGTTTTCCTAGAAAGGAAGACAAACACAGTTCAACTTATCAGCTCACGACCAAGTTTACTAGACGTGTTAGAGTTGAGAAATAAAACTATGTAGTCCATGCTAAATCTCCTGACAAACGTTCAACTGCATCTCCGTTGGAGCTGCTAAAACTCCTCCAGAAGCCGTAGTTTCAACATCAAATGGTTCTTCCAAAGTTTATACCCCGTAAAAAAAAAAAATCAACCTTTTTCTTTTTTTTTTTTAAATAGTAAGACAGAGGAGGACAAACTGGCTTGCTTCGCTGTACTAAAAGCAGTGATGAATGCATTCGTTGTACTTCTTGCGCCGTGGAGAATTTTGGATTGCAAGTGGTTTGAGGGAACGGTTGAGGGAACTTACTCGTAGGAAACCATTTCAGACACCTGAAACGAGTCGGATTAGGGGTGATATACGGCCTAATATACAAGACTGCTGGAAGATCTCACCTCCAGCAGTCACGCTCCAACCCAAATGGTTGCTAGAACCACCCCCACCACCACCCAAATCCACACCACCCTCCATGTTGGAGCAGTCAGACACTGATAACGATTCATGCAATTCAGTAGACTTCATGTGCAACACAGAACACACAATACACAACACAACACACAACGGTTGCACGTTTTCAGGACCGGGTCTGATCCGGAGCAGTGCATTTCCCCGCCACGTGGGTGTCTGGATGGAAGCCCCGACTGTCTGGATCGCGAAATGCAAGATGGAGGGTTAAAACCACAGCAACGACACTTCACCAAGATCCACTGTGCCTGAACGATCCGAGGCTCAGTCTGGGACAAACCTGTGGCGTGAAACAGTCTAAAAGCTAAACGAGAGTCTGCTCCAAAGACTCTGCACCCTTTCATTTCGGAGACTGGGGTTCATTCCGAAATGAAATCAAGGCGTGGTGCTTGCATGCATACATGCATGGCTGTGCACACGCGACGCCACACACAGGATGAACAAAAGCGACCGAGATGCGTGTGTTGTTTTTTTGTCTTCTTCTAAAACAATCATGCTCAGATCCCAGTTTGATCAGACACACAAGGGGGAAGGATGCATGATTGTACAGATACATTTGTGCATGAGATGCATACAAAACAACATTAAAAAAAAAAAAAACACACACACACGCGCTACAACAATGCAAGTTGGAAATTATAGGCTGCATAAATAAATAAATAAATCCATCCATGCACGCGCTTAGTCTTGGCACAAAAACAACAAAAAAAAAACCATCATTGGCCATGCTTTTTTTTTAAAAATGATTTTTTTTTTCCGCTTATCAATAAAATACTGTTAAACACTGATTTTCTTCACCGAATCTTCATTGTTCAGTCTTTTAACGGATGCTGCTTCCCTCCCATCGCCCACACACTCTTCGGGTTAAGATCAACACACTAAGCACATATTACTGTTTTTTTTTCCATTTTCTTTCTTTTTCTTCTTCCTTTCTTCCTTCTCTCGGTGTTTATTACCTGTCCGTTTGCTTTCTCTGCAGCAGCGGTGTCCTCTTTCGCACCGTTTTTCGCCACTTGAGCTCCCATGCTTGCACCGACAAAATTCACGCACAACAAAGGGGGGAAAAAAAACCCGAATGAATGAATGAACGAACGAACAAAGAGCCACGGAGCGACCGCGCGAGCGCCTTCTTCTCCCCCTTCACCGCCTTTTCAACAAAATTTTAAATATTTTTTTTTTTTAATTTTTAAAAAAATTTAAAAAACAACAACACGTGCAAGCTGGAAATTGACAAAAAAGGGATAAATTATTTAAAATAATCACACAGGAGCACAGGTTGCAAGCATTTTTCTTTCTTTTTTTTTTTTAAAAAAAAAAAAGAAGCTCCCGAAATCGCTTCTTTCGGTAATGAGATGCCCTGTACAACGCCCGAAAATGTCGTCACCGCGTGGAAAAGCGGTCTCAGCCAATCAAAAGTCGGATTTTTAAAAGAGGGCAGGGTTTCAGAGTGACATAGGAGGAGTAGACGCAGGGCAGCAACTTGTCATAAAAACTATTTTTTAAATTTATTTTTATTCTTTT
>JAOVVH010000002.1:1473285-1483871 GCA_028566435.1 Scorpiodoras heckelii
CATACATTTATACATATATTTGTCTGACACATGTTGGTGTGAAATATATGTACATATATTTGTGTGACATATATTTTTTGGGCCAATTTCAAATATTTCAAAAATATATTTAGAAATATATTTCAGAAATATATTTAATATATTTTTTTCCGTATGGGGCTAGCTAGCGTAAGTAACTGACTCAGAGAGCTAGCTAGCTAGGTTAATGTATTAGCATTTTAGTCTGAAGTGGTTTTGCCCACAAGTTTCAACAACTTGAAAGCCGAATTATAACACTATAAACACGTGAAATTCGGATCATGCTGTTTTCCTAGTAAAAGATTTCCTTCACTGTCCTGTTTTCATTATCTGCAATGAGTTACCTTGAGTTTTTCATCTGACCGAATTAGCCAGGCAGCATCTTTAGCGGCATTACGTATATTTAGCTAGCATGGCCTACATTTCTCCGACGGAGGTTCGTTCAAACCATTACCGTCACTGGCTCTCTGAGTGATCTACGTAATCTAGTTATTTCATTTCATAAATACAGATTGCGTTTGCATACATGTTGAGGAGTAACATGGCTAATTGCGTGCGCAAATCCACAATCTTTTAGACTGTCAAGTAATCAAATTCTTCATTCATCTTTAAAAAGTGGCGTTCTCATTCCGCCATATTTCTTGTCATCATCGTTATTATTTTTAAACATGGCATGTTTTTTGAGCAAAGTAAAAGGATCAGGTTGCAAAGAAGCCGAGATGGGGTCATTGTCCAGGTTAATTGTGAGTGAAAAAAAAAATTACTGCACCTTTAAAAACCGAACCAGGATTAATAAACGCCAAGGCTAATACGACGCTCACTTTAACCACGCTGTAATCCGCATCACCGACATCTTCCATGCTTTTGCTTTGAAGAGTCACGCGATTTCACTAAATGCTGGAATGTTTTGTCCCGAGCCGAACCTCAGAACCGAAAGCCACAAGGCAGCGGAGTAAATATGCTTTTGTCAGTGTTGACAGAAAGACCAGTTGAAAAAAAGCCTTCTGCAAATCAGGTTACAATACAAGCTGAAAGTTTTTAATGTGTCGGAATGACATTTTGGCCCATGGATGTTTATTTTCCTTCCTCATATGCATACAGTAAGAATTCATTCAGGACCCGCAGTGCTCAGTAGTTATTTATAGAGACACCAGTGTGGTCATTAATGTAACCAGGATTACATATGGGCCATTTAGCTATGTTTGACTCAGTCCAATCCCCCTTATTTAAGTGCTTGTTCAGTCCTAAGTGTAAGCACGCTCACGTAGAAGCAGACTGTACTGTTTCCAATTAGGCTTCTAGTCAGAATGGCATGTCCGGCTGGCTGTGATTTACATGCCGCCAAAAAGAAAAAGACAAAAAACAAAAACAGGCTGGATAGGATTAAAGAGCAATGTTACAGGTTGGAAATGAGGGTTCTATTGAAAAATCCTGCTTTTGTGATGGTTGAGGCTTTGCTCATGCAGCTAAAATATAACAAAAGGAAAGATTTCCTTTCTGTCTTTCACTCTAAACTTTCTGACTTTTCACTTTCACTCTTCAGCGAGGGCTGTTCGTATTAGACGGGAAGACTGAAATCTAATCTCGAACAATTGCTCGACAATGAAAGAATAATGGTACATCATTTGCCCGATGATGTCTAATCGTAGGCATGATAAAATAATCAGGGTGAACAGTTATACTCACTCATACACGTACAGGCAAACAGGCAGCTGCGTTTATGATTTTGAATTTGTTTCAAGCCAGTTATGTCTTTCTGGGTTCGTGCCGTGTTTCTTCTGAACACCATACATGGTAAACAGAAACCTCGTATCCCTTTCTGCATATGCTACGCAGCAATCAGAGAAAATTAAGAGCAGCTGAGAGAAAGTGGAGGAAATCAAAACGTGATGCTGATCTCCTCTGAGTTCTGCTCTGATGTGATCGCTGAAAGCATCTGCATCTGATCCGTAACATTTTTTGATGACCTTCTGATGACCTTGCCACCTTTTTTTTTTTTTTGGTGTGAAGGTTAACAAAACCTGCCAACCTTTCCTACACTACCCAACCCTTCTATACTATTCAATCTCCATACCATATTTCTCCTGTGTTTACAAAACAGATCCGGCAGATTCTCGTGCCCAACAATCCTACCACCCTCCCAGTGCATTCCATCCCCTTTTACAATGATCCAGACCACCTGGAAAACCTCCTAGACTTCATCATTTCCATCCTACGGACTCCATAACATCTGGTCATGTATCCACTGTCATCAAAACAGCAAGGGTTATTTCCATCCTGAAATAGATACCCCAGACATCAGCAACTATGACTTTTGTCCTTTCTTTCTAAAAATTTCTGAACCTGCTCCATTCGATCAGTTGCATCTATCTTACCACCGAATTATCTCCAAGTTTCTAACCTAATCTGGCTTCAAGGTAGCACAGTTCACAGAAACTGGTCTTGTTACTGAGAAGGCTCACTGCACTAGATCAGTGGTGTCCAGTCTTATCCAAGAAGGGCCAGTGTAGGTGCAGGTTTTCTTTCCAACCAAGCAAAAGTCGCACACTACTGAAAGTCAAGATCCATTGATTGGATCCATTGATTAAACAGGTGGAATGAAGTGCGGCTCCTGCTTCACTGGAAGGAAAACCTGCACCCACACCAACCCTTTGTGGATAAGGTTGGACACCCCTGCACTAGATCATCAACTCTCAAAAGAATTACAAGAATCTCTTGTCCATCCTTAGGAGCCTTGGAAATAGTGGTAAAGTACGGTGGTGGTTTGCATACCTCAAGGACTGGCCATACTAGGTGGCATAGAGGGGATCTATATCTGCTCCATGCAGACTCTCTACTGGTGTCCCACAAACCTATACCCACTCTTTCAGTGAGGTCATATCCTCACATGGATTTGCGTACTGATGCTATACTGATGACACTCATGACATCATCTTTTTTTTCTTCCCTCAGATACTCGTATCTGGCAGACATCTCATTGTAGGAAATCTCAGCACAACTGAGCTGCTACATATCCCTGGAGAAGCATCACCACTTCAAGCTCCTGTGATCCTCTTAGACAACTCTCAGATCACACCATCCGCATCTGTTACTGCACACAATTTTGAGGAAGTGCTGAACAGAAAACTGACCTTTTCTTCTTAATTTTCTTTCATTAATGCAGGTTTCTCCTTACAACATTGGGAGGATCCAGCCATATCTACCCACAGAGGCCAATCAGGTACTTGTTTAGCCCTTTGTCATCTCAAGATTGGGTTGCTGGAAGGTCTTTTACCTTGTATGGTAAATGAACATACCTGGAAAGCATAGTAATGATGCATGCTAATGCCAACGCTCAAGCAAACATGCAACATCTCCTCTACTGCAGCAAACAGCTGGAAACAAAGCTATTGGGTACCCTCATAATGTACACACCTGCAGGGTATTTACCTGCCCATATTCTACATATCTGTCTACTTTGCTCAAGTCAGTTACCCAATTCAGAACTATTGGGAGGGTATTTAGCAGAAAAAACCCTGTGAGTGAAACTCCATATCATGGCTCGTGTATGTCATCCTACACTTCCAATCGATCAAGGATGCAGCTTGTTTTCAACTTACCGAAGTTTTCCCATAGCATGCCATTACCGCATACCATCTACTGGCTTAACACAACTGTCTGCATCTGATTCAGTAACGATCAGACCCAACTGTGCACCACAAGCCTCTAACGTGACTTGACTGGACCCACGATCCGTCCAGGCTCAAGGAAGATATATGCATCCAGAGACTCCTCTGTCCTGGCAACCAGGTTGTGAAAAGAGTTTAGCAGATGCTCTGTGTGCCTGCTTTGTTACGGATGTTCCAGTGATGCAGGCTGAGAAATATTGTTCCATACTGAGATGGATCAAATTTAGGCAGCTTTGAAACCATCAGACATGATTATCACAAATGTACAGTCTGGGATAGATAGAAATCAGCCCCAGCTTTGCTTCTTCATTGCATTCTGTCTACTAATTCAATCCTTTTCAACTTCCAGAATCACTGATCAAATTGTTAAAGGGTAAGATCAGTCAATTACACGTTGACAGCTGCCAGGTTAATGAAGCTAACACCATCATTTCCCTGAATATGACACAATGCTTTGCCCTAATTATACAAATGTAGATTTATGTCAGGTCATTATATAATAATCGGCTGATTATTATGTCTGCTCTCTTTGTATTAGAACTGATTTCTGGGCTGAGAAAAACAGCTTCCAGAGTTTTATTTAGCTATATCAATCCAAATTACGTTAAAGTGAATGGATATACTGTTTGTTGTTACTTACTGATGCTAGTCATTGAAGTAAATTATGATTGATTCTATAACAATTAAATTAAATCAAATTGCATTAAATACGTCTGGGCAGATTATGAAAGAAATATCCATCTATCAGTTTTGGCTATCTGCACAGATCTCATTTGAGCTCCTATTCAAGTTTTGTAAGTCTTAAATGTTGCATTCATGAAGAAAGAAGTAAACTGATGAAATCTCTCTGAACTCGGAGTCCAGATCCAGCATTCCATCAAAACACAAATCTTTTCTTGGCTTTTCTCTCCCATAAACCCCCCCAGCCAGTTTTACTGCAGCTCAGATTTCTTCCTAGGTTCAGCCTAACATACTGACAGTCTCAAAGGAGATTAAAAGAGCAAAGATCCTACAAACTCTGCTTAACAATAATAATAATAATAATAATAATATGAATAATATGAATAATATGAATATGAATAATAAGGAACCCAAAAGTAAATAATTATACATCAGTCGTGAGAGATTTGCTTTTCTGAAAAAAAGGCATCATTATAAAAAGCATCATAAAAAATAAAAAAGAATATTTTTAAAGAATATATTTATACCATAGCCTTGGTGAACTTGGCAATTTATTATTTTACAGTCATTCCTATCTTTTTTATATTAACAATGTACAGGTAAAATCCGTAACTTTAAATGTTCCGTCGTGGGAAAGTGTTCGGGAGCGAGGGCTTTGTGGTTTCTGTCTTATTAACTTCAAAAAAAAAAAAGAAAGAAAGAAAGAAAAAAGAAAAAAAAGAGAGGCTGCTGAGGCAGTGAACTGTTTATAAGTGCTATAATTATAAATGGTAACAGGATGTAACTTGTTTTCACAGATGTTCCACGACATTAAAAATAGCTATAAATGGACAAAAAGTCCATTGACATGCCACTATTTAACAATTAACTCTTGCCAAGTCAAAAAAAAAATTAGGACTGTTATAGGAAAATAATCCATTTTGAACTGCCAAATGTAATTCCACTTTATCATAACAGCCCACTGTTGATTATTTTTCTATAGTAGCATGCCTCAAGGGATTTTTTTTCTTACTTAAGATATACAGTATTTTCTAAGTAAATAACAGCAGCAGGCAGCTCATGTTTTAGCTTTAATCATCTAGGCCACGATTGTGCTAGCTAATTTTGGATTTTAAAATAAATTACAGACAACGTCTTGGTGCACATCGAGAGGTATTTGAAAGAGAGATTTATTTTGAGGTATGTTAGTCCTGGCTGAAGTGTTTGGTTGTTTGGTTAACTTTTGAATCGGCTCCTGCATGTCACACAATTGGTTGACAGAGATTTTGCTAGAACATTTTTATGTACTGCTGAATAAATGCTAAACACATACTTCAAATGTCTAATTTTCCCCCTTGGAACAAAGCCCATGTGGTTGACAGGACTTTGTTTCACACATGTTTCCATTTAGCCGCACAGATAAATAGGAAACTCTGAGTATCGAGGAAAACTTTTTGACCTTTTTCATTTCAGATTTCTATTTCGGATTCACGTGAGATCCTTTTTGCCAGGTTGAGAAACGTTCATTGCTAGACAAGAGACATGACTGAACTGCTGAAAACAGTCCTCACAGATACTCGTGTTACACGCCACTGGCACTAAACTGCAGCCAAAGGAGTCGGCTGGATATTTTTATTCACTGGCTTCGAGCAGAAAACTCTGGCTGCCTTCCTTCAGTGGAAAAACTTGGGGAAAAAAAAAACAAAAAAACACCACCCTTACAGCTTTACAATAGATTCTTCATGTCTAAGGAATGAATAAGGCACATTTCAGACCTAGCATGAGGTTAAAATTGTTCACGTGTGTTTACAACACTTGTATACGTATTTCGCATACAGAAAATATTAGCAGACAGCACAAACTGTTTAGTCGATAAAAACTAGATTGGAGTCTAGTGTTTCTTTAAAATTCATTAATCACTCATTCATATTAGTGGTTTCCTGCATCTTAGAAAAGATTTGAGGGTGAATTTTTGCTTTACAATGTTTTGCCCATGTCTTTGTAAGCAAAATGATATGAGATCAACTCACTTATTTGAAACTTACTACCGAGAAACTATACATTTAACCGTGAATTTATAAAAAGGATATCAGAAGTTTTTTCTTTAAGCATTTTTCATTATATTAAACCATTTTTATTTCCTTTCTTATTTCTTGTTACATTGTATTTAAAAAAAAAACATCACAAAACACATACAAAAATATTTGAAACACGTAAAGTTAGACTTCTTTCTAAACAGCCATGAAAGTAACCAAATGACTGAAAAATCTCGGATATGAGACAAAAACATGGTACAGCGTTCAAATTGTACGAGGCAGTACAAAGGGCACTTACACAACATGACCCATTCCATGATTAAGACCTTAGAAAAGCATGCATCATCAGTTCATAGTGCAAATTTACTAGAGCAATGCTAATTTAATAGAGGAACCTGTAACTGTTCACTGAAGTACCAGAAAAACTGGTATAGCAGTTAATACTTGGTAGGTCCCCCACGCGATCTTGGAGGGAACGTTGCACAGTCCTCATGCTGATGTTTGTTGAGGCCCCAGCATTCAATTCCGATGTTACTTGATGCAGTGTTACACGCCTATCACGTGAAACGATTGAAATGCTTGAAATGCTTCTACCGCTGAAATGCTATTAAACCGTGTTGACAATCGCAAAATTGTGATAACTTGCCATTCTCACGGCGGAAACAGATCTAGAAGCTTCCATAGATGTCTTTCGCTTTATATGAGCAATGGTGGATGCATCTAATGACGTGCACAGGTGGCGTGGCTGTGTATTTTGCATAGTACCAGTTTTTCTGGTACTTCAGTGTAGTGAATTTATTTTATTTTTAATATTGAATTCTACTTCCTATAAAAATGGGAATACTTTGGCAGAAAAAAATCTCAGTAATAATAATAATAATAATAATAATAATAATAATAATAATACATGAATAAAACAAGATATTGTAGTGCTTTACATTAAGGTTCAGTTGCTGCCCAACATTATTGCTGTATATTACTGGGTTATGTAACAATAGATGCATTAATGAATCATAGGAAGCTAACATATGAATATTGTTAAAATGTTTACTAATTACAGCTGCATGTGCTGAAGAAAAAGATCACAAATTAGCTCAAATTTAACTGAATGTTTGAAATATCTTGAGTTGTCCAGGTGTAAATATTAAAACTTGCTGAAGTATGTATCGAACACTGTCAGTTCTTTGAACCTTAATGTAAAACGCTTCCGAGTAAAGAACCATTAAATTAAAAACAAATACAAAAATGTCACGCGTCATCTTTTAATAAAAAGATATGTGTATGGCACAGCAAAGGATTTTTTTTCCCCCGAACAGTACATCTTAAAGCTCCTGCTAGAAATAAACACAATCTTGGGCAATTCCAGTATTATAGAGGTGACAGAGTATCATGGACAGAAATGTGGATCTAGGAGAGGACATTGCAATGACTTGATGATTACAAATATATGTACCATCTTAATGGTATAAGTTATAAGGGTTGAGTAGTGCATGATATCATCAACAAGATGATAAGGATCATGTGGAAAGATTGTTATTATTCCTGTTATTATCGCATGCACACTTAAAGGCAGATCGGCAGCAGGATTCATGAATACTGGGATTTGTTTTAAGTGTTTTGATTCAGTAATACTCTTCTAGGTTTGTGCCAGCAACCCTTTCATTCGAACACCAGTAAAAAACACCAGTTCTTGTAATTTGTACTTTGATTGAATATCACATGCTTACTCTGTCTAGGTTTTGGAGAAAATAATCCACGAGTAAATAATCCACCTCAATCACGCCCATTACACCTGTCACAGTATTTCACACGCGCCTCCTAAATCACTGCTTATGAATGTGAAAATATCAACCCGAGTAGGAAAATAAAATCTTTACTACTTCGTGTAATCACCTGATACGGCTGTAACTGATCAGCTGCATGAATCTACAGCTTGGGCTAGAAAGAAATCAGCCTCACTTCTTACTGCTTCTGACTATCCTGTATATACTTCTTATGACCACTGGTGGTGCTGTTGAGCTCAGTTCAACAAAAATACATATGATTCAGCTATAAGAGTGAATATTCTGATGGAACTGTTCAACTGATGTTCTGCTCGTCCCTGCTAAGTAAGTTATGCAAAAAAAAAAACACTTTCAAAACCTTAGTTTAATTTTGTTTATACACAACTTAGGAAAAAATCGACCGTCCTAGATCCTTCATAAAGATAAAGAGATCACAGCTGTTGTTGTATTAAACAACAGAAGAACAGACTAATAAAGCACATAACGAAGGAGCAATGTAAAACTTATATTAAATTGCTTACATGGAATAAGAAATACAGTACATTTGAATGGAATTGCCCAAATGTATTTCTTCTGAAGTGAATAAATTCAGAATATTTGTTAAAGCATTAATTTATCCTTGTAGCTAGACTAAGGACTGAGTAGCTCACAGTATTTAGACTACATATCAATGAGAACATTTTGCAGATTTTAATGTTCATAGGCTAAAAAAGTCTAAACTCCTAGATGTCCAGGTCATCGGGCCGGGCACGACTGCTAGAGCGACTCTGGGGTCGAGGGTCGATCTGTTTAAGAAGCATGAGGTCTTTACCCAGAGGCATTTTCTGTGGATACACAAACGTCTGAGACGGGCAATAATCCCTCTGGCCGAGCTGATTTTGCTCCGTGCTGAAGTTAGTCCAGTTCTGCTCGTTGGCTTGTTTGTCAAAATTATCCGAGGAGTTGGATTTATCGGCCGTGTCTAAATTGTAGCCCAGGTTAGACGCAGGAGCCGAGCAGTGGTACCTGTAACTGGACATGTTTTCTCCAGGACACGGTCTGATCCTGCTCTCCATATCCAGCAGCTTCTCTGCCTCTTTGAAGTGATCCTTCATCCTCTTGAAGATGGCGCAGAAAAACTCGAAGACGTTAAGAGCCAGCGAGATTAATGACACCACCAGCATGAACATGATGAAGACCGTTTTCTCTGTGGGACGAGACAGGAAGCAGTCCACTTTATGCGGGCAAGGGAACCTCTCGCAGGTGTAAACGGCTGATAAGTGGAATCCGTAAAGGTACCACTGTATGAGCAAGAACGCCACCTCGAATACAGATTTCAACACCACGCTTATGATGTAGGTATAAAACAAGGCGCCTCGCATTTTGATCTTTCCAGGTTCCTCCAGACCATATTTGAACTTCTTGGCCTGGATTTTGTGCAACCGAGCGTCGACGTTGCTCCCTTCCTGCTCGGCTTTCCTCAGCCTCTCCTCCTTCGTCTTCAGCTTCTCGTCCTTGTGCATGAGGAAGAGCACATGGCCGAGGTAAAGGAGCGTCGGTACTGAGACGAAGATGATCTGCAGAACCCAGAAGCGCACGTGTGAGATGGGGAAGGATTTGTCGTAACAGACATTTTCGCAGCCCGGCTGCTGAGTGTTGCACTCGAACGCTGACTGCTCGTCGCCCCACGCCGACTCCACGGCCGTCCCCAGGACCAGGATGCGGAAGATGAAGAGGACGGAGAGCCAGAGCTTACCTCCAGCCGTCGAGTACACCTGAACCTTATCCAGCAGCTTCGCCAAGGTGCTCCAGTCACCCATGATTTAATCAAGGGTGCAAGAGCCTCGTCAAAAGCAGGACCACTTCATAAATTTGTCAGTTCTAACAAAGCTTTTTTGGAATGTTTATTATTTCGCTTTCTTCCTTGTTGTCCTGTCGAATAATAAAGTTTTCTTTAAAGAAAATAACAGGACATTCGTTCTAATATTTTACAGCAAAAAAACCCCCACAAACCAACAGAATGACATAAAAGTAAAAAAGTTCCTTTAATCCAGTAGATCAAACAGTCTGGCAGATCGTTTCAGCCTTAACTAAACTTCACCACATTCTTCTAACCCTCAAGCATTCTCCACTCATCTGGCTTTAAAGAAAAAGGTCGGCTTTTTAAAAAGGTCTGTAGTCTTACCTGAGCTTTCTTTCTGCCTCTGTGAAAGGAAAAAAGTCTTCAAATCATGATAAAAACAGAGCCCAGGGGATGAGAGAGAAGGAAAGTGTGTTAGACGAAGCTTTTTGATGGACTGCAGGCCTAATTGTGGCACTTTCCATCCATTCGGAAGATTTGAGGCGCAATGGAAAAAGTTTGTGGTCATCACACACACACACACACACACACACACACACACACACACACACACACACACACACACACACACACACACACA
>JAOVVH010000002.1:1504327-1517144 GCA_028566435.1 Scorpiodoras heckelii
ATCTATCTATCTATCTATCTGTCTGTCTGTCTGTCTGTCTGTCTGTCTGTCTGTCTGTCTGTCTGTCTGTCTGTCTTGCTATCTGTCTGTCTTGCTGTCTGTCTGTCTGTCTTGCTGTCTGTCTGTCTGGCTGAGTCTTCTTTTTTTCTGTCTGTCTCTGTGTTGATTATCTGGTTGTCTGTCTATCTGTCCGTCACTTATACTAGATTCTATGAGAGTATTTGTCTTTACTCATTTCTGCTTTTCAGTGAATGTTTATTATGTGCATCTGACAGCTTGTTTTCTGTCTCAGGTCAGATCGGCACTCTGCAGGCCACTCAGATGAGCCACGAGGCCACGATTAAGGACCTGCAGCAGGAGCAGAGTCGTCTGAGGGAGAAGATCGTCCAGCTGGAGGAGGAGAAGGACAGACTGCAGAGTCAGAGCCAGGCTTTAGAAGAACAGCAGCGCCTGCAGATCCTCAACCTGGAAAAAGTAGGTCATTTTGTTCTCTCCTACCCTAGCCCTTTTTATAGATTGCTGCTGAAGCACTAGTCCATCCTCAGCTATAACTTCAGATATACTGGTAATAACAGCAATGCACAATTACAGATTGCAGATTATTACAGATTAATTACAGATATTCCAGCTAACAACGCTTAGCAAACGTTATGAAATCATCACTTCACTGTGATTCTGGCCACTTTCCTGGTGAACTATACCCCGTCTGTGGTTCCTTGACAGGCCCTGTGTGAGCAGAAGCAAAAGTATGAGCTGGATTTGGCTCAGGCACAATCTAAATACGAAGAACAGGCTACTTGTGTGAAAGAAGATGAAGCTAAGGCTCTTGAGGAGGTCATGGAGAAGCACAGAGTGCAGCTGGAGAGCGCACACAGCACCGCAGAGAGAGAGAAAAACCAGCTGATTAACGTAGGTGCTCATATTATTAGAAAAACAAGATGATAGGATGATATATTGCTGCTCAGGATGGCTCGGCTGAATGCAGTTACTATGTATTGATTTTAAAAATGGCTTCCTGTATAAGTTGGGTGCTAAAGCCTGAGTGCATTTATTTCATCAGCTGGAGCAAAATTGTTGCATGTGTGATGCATTAGCCTCATTTACTCTTTCCTTTGGTGACAGGAGTGCTAAATGATACTGCATTGCATTTTGATAATGCTCTTTATGCACTGACGCTTATCTAGTCAGTGCACTGAACTCGTTCAACGTATATTACGGTTTTTCTCAGTTGCTTTGGACAAATTCTCAAATGAAATTTGTGTGGCTCATAACCACATGTGTAAACCTGCACACGCTTAAGTCAGTCTTTCACAACAGAATATCATACTGAATGTTATACACTACTTATTTGTTTAACTCTACTACAAAACATTTTGACATGTGTACAAACCCCATTTCCAGAAAAGTTGAGACTCTTTCTAAACATGCAATAAAAACTGAAATCTGTAATGTGTTAATTCACTTGAACCTTTACTTAACAGACAAAAGGGCAAAGAAAAGATTTTCTGGATGCAACATACTCAAAAAAAAAAGTGGGGACAGAGGCAAAATAAGGCTGAAAATGTTCTACAAGTAACACTGGAGGGTTCCACAATTAGCAGTTTAACTGGTAAGAGGTGAGGTCATCAAGACTGAGTATAAAAGGAGCATCCACCAAAGGCTTAGTCTTTACAAGAGAGAGAATTGTCAGTCGGTTCAAAGACAAAGTTTTCAGCACAGGACTGCACAGAATTTAGTTCTTTCAGCATCTACAGTTCATAATATCATGAAAAGATTCAGGGAATCAGGGGAAATCTCAGTGCTTAATGAACAAGGTTGGAACCTCTTCTGAATGTATGTGGCCATAGAGGCCTCAGGCGGTGTTGTTTGAGAAACCGTCAGGCTACAGTGATGGACATAGCCACATGGACTTGGGAGTACTTTGGAAAATCGTTGTCACTTAACACAGTCCACCGCTGTATCAAGAAATGAAACCTGAAACTGTATTATGCAAAGAGCATATATTAGCATATATTAATTTTTTGCACCAAAACGCCAGAGAGTTTTCTTGGCCCAAAGTTTCGGTCTGAAATGGACCGAAAGACAGTGGAAATGTACTGTGTACTACAGTCAGACGAGTCTATGTTTCAGCTTGCTTTGAGGAAAAATGGACTAAAAACAGCATCTGTGATGGCATCAGGGTGCATCAGTGCCCACTGCATGGGTGATCTGCATATATGTGAAGTTATCATTGATGAAGAGACTTATATTGGTATTTTGGAGAAACATATGCTGCCATCAAGACAACATATTTTTCCAGGAGCTCCATGTGTATTTCAGCAGGACAATGCCAGGCCTCATTCTGCATGAGTTACAACAGCGTGACTTGACAGGCCTGACTACAGTCCAGTTCTGTCTCCTATTGGAGATATATGGAGCATCCTGAAGAGGAGAATCAGACAACAGTAACCACAGACTGTTGAGTAGGTCAAGTCTTGTACACTGCAAAAATTCCATTTGTAAAACTACAACAATTAGAAACTTCAATTCACAAATGAAAAGTATAATTAAAAGTATTATTTTAAAAAATGATGTGAGCCAGTGGTAAACACGCCTCTATCCTAACTTTTTTTTTGAGTGTGTTGCAGGCATTAATTTCTAAATTTGTTCATATTTAACCAATAGAATCAAGATTACCATTGAAAACACTGAAAATCTTTTCTTTGTCCTTGTGTCTGTTAAATAAAGCTTCAAGTGAATTAACAAATTTTAGATTTCAGGTTTTATTGCATTGTAAGTAAGTGTCCCAACTTTTCTGGAAATGGAGTTTTGTACATGATGTAAGTAATCACAAGCAAAATGTTAACTGAATTGTCAGAAAAGTTCCTTTGATGGTGATGTATAGGGATATAGTTCAGAAATAAAAGTTTCATTGGATGATAAAATTAGACACCGTTTGTCAGGTGAATCCTGAACTTCGTATATAGTGTTCAAACTGTCAGATCAACCAATTATACATCATATTTTGAACACAGGTACGATTCCTAGCAAGTCCCTCAAGGGGACTTGTTCCTCGATGTATTCTAAGATAGAAGTTTTACTGTAACATAAAACCTTTTTTTAAAATTTGTTTGGTTTCATGTGCAGCATTGTCCATTGTCCTGAATAAAGATTTTTAAATCCACCTGACAAATTTTACAGAATATAACAATGTGGTAGAACATTGAAATGGTCTATAAAACACAAGGCATTGATGCAAAAACAAATTCAGTTTGCTATACAGAAATGATAGTCAGCAACAATTGATATATTTTGATTCTGAAAATACTTTCGTAGTATATTTTCGTATTGACAGCATGACTAATCATTTTGACTGGTATGTCTCTAGCCAGTGATTCAAATATGTCACATTATGGTGCCACTGACTAAATGGAAAACTGCATTTCGAAGCATGAATGAAAGGTTTTGAGTAAATTACTTCCTTTTTTTTTTTGGTTATCTACATTACAGCAGGGTACAAACTCTCTTGAGGGATGCACTGTTTAGAGAAATTGTCACAAGCAACCGAGAAAAACTACAATGCACTCATTCTGATATGTTATTGTCTCTGTAGTAACACTTTCTTATACTACATGGCAGATGCTCTACATAAGCAGATGCATTGAAAAACTCTTGGAATCATTGATATAGGGAGGAGATATTTATTCCTGTGTGAGTGCTTTGTAACTCAGGAACTTTTTTGGATGCAGTCATTGTGTTTGCACTTTCCTTTGGTTTCAGGAAATGAAACAGCAGTATGAGATCCGGAGGCTCTCACTGGAGGAACAGAGGAGCCGCATGCAGCAGCAGCTGGACACTTTCCGCGAGGAGCTCACTGCCAAACTCAACATTGCCAACCAAGAAGTAAGGGTGTTTAACAATAATTTGACGAAGACAATGGATCAAAGAATCCAGAGGACAGACTCTTGACTGAACTTTTATAAATGTGGAATATACTAGTCCCATAATACTAGGCAGGGTTTTGTAACATTTGGTAGGTGTGCACTCAAAGTGGGTGTATTAAGGGTTTTACAGTAATTGTAATCCATTACTGCTGTCAAAATACAAGTTCCGAGTGCATGACCATAATCAAAACAAGCAACTAGGAAAGTAAGAGACCTAGGACAAGGCCAGGCTTAGAAACACAACATTTATACACATGATACTTCATGAACATACAGTAAAACTAAGATGGAGTACATCAACAAGTAGTGATGAGACTAAATAATGGAAAGAACAGGAAAATCTGACCATATAAGGTAAGTGGAACCAAACTGGAGCAAATGTTTAATATGTGGTTCAGCACCGAGAGAATCAGGATATAGGTAGCAGTTTTCTTAAGGTATGTATGTGGCGGGGGAAGTGGTGGCTCAATAGGGTAGGACTCTGGGTTCTTGGTCAGAAGGTCAGCAGTTAAAACCCTGGGACCACTCAGCTGCAACTCTTGGGCCCTTGAGCAAGGCCTTTAACCCTCCACTCAGTCTAGGTACTGAGGGGTGCAGTGCACTCATAGTGCCAGTCCCAAGACCAGTTAATGGGAGGGTTGTGGCATGAAGTGTATCCAGCATAAATCCTGTATCAGATCAAATAACGTTGACTTGATCAGTGATCCAGTGAGGCCACCCCAAGAATAGGAGCAGCTAAAAAAAACAATTCCTTTCATGAGGTGACTCAAATGATAAGCCAAGATGGGCTTCAAACAATAAAAGACAGTATGGGTCTTACCCATTTTAACCTTGCGCATCTACCTTTTTAAAGCAATAATACATTTCCTTTGGTGTAAGCGATATTATAACACCAGACTCATGTCTAAGCCTGTCTTCGGTCAATAGTTATCATAATAAATTTGACAGTCATCTGGGAAGCTGTTTCCCTTTGGATGAATCCCAAATGACTTGCAGCATTTAGTGCACTGCAGAGAAACCATTTCCTTGCCAGTGGTGCAGGTGTAGTGAAAAAATAATACGTAAATACAAAGCTTCTACTACTAAGTAGAGAATCTTGTGCCTGGCCAAACCTCCTAGATCTGGCCTACTACCAAGGTGCCCTGGATGTAAGCCCGCTTTCGACAGTAGGTCTGCCAAGCATTACACCGCAAAATGAATTGCTGTCAGTGAGAAGGTTGTAGTAAAGCCCACCTGAGGGTAAATCATGCACAGCTCACGCTTTTTAGAAAACATAACTGTCCATTAACAATGGTTGAATAGACCAGAACAAAGCAATATCTGAGAACTGTCAAGAAAGACTTAAGGCTAGTAGGACCACCTATCACCTCCAGCTGGTTAATAGATATTATACCACAGGAACCGGACCCCTGTAACACCAGGTAGTGCCCCAGACTCTGAGGGAAGCATTTGCTTTGATTATCTCTCTCTGGCAAGGAATAGCCTCCAGCCACATTCATTCTACCCTGCACTTCCAGCTAGCCAATAATAAGGCTCCTTTTACTGAGACATGAACATTTGAATCTGTGATGACTGGTGGATGATGCATCCCAGGAATGCCCAGAGATCTGTCAATCTTAGGGGACTTACCAGTGCAGCTGCTGTCATCAGTCCAAGCATTGTCTACAAAAGCCCATACCACAGGCTGGGCCTCTGATAAACCTCACTGGCATGTATGATAATATCTGCAACAATGGGGTGGAGGATTCTTAGTGAGTCCTGCTTCATGCCGAAGAAACGTGGAATCTGCTTTGGCAATAGGAATGTATCACGTAGGTCGATGGATGTGACCCTGACGAGTGGCTCTTCTATGCTTAAAACCTTCTATGCTTATTTGGAACAAGGATATTTGTTAATTAGTTTTGAAGTGTGTCTTCTACTTTTCTACCTTTCTACCTTGAGATAGGACAATGAACATTGTCATCTGGGCAACTGATCTGACCTGTACTTGCTGGTTCTTGGCTCTAAGACACCTCATCACAAGCCCTTCAGGCACTGTCTAGAGCCCTCCCAATGAGGTAGATTTAGGGAACTCAAATGCTTACCAGAAGCCTGAGTTTGGTAAGAAAAATGGCTAGAAGTTCTCAGTGGTGTTCAGAGTAAATAATATGAGCAGAAACCAGTCAAGGTCAAACAGCAAAGCACATGAGGGATAACAAACAACCCATGGCGACTGGATGCTACAGTGCACAATAACACTTTAAAATGATGCTTTTATTATCAGAAAAGAGGTCACGTCCTACATACCAATGTACAAGGGGGGCTGATCCGTAGGGGCACCATATAAATCAACGAATGTCAATGATCATACAGTCCTGGGGACCCTGGGAATTTCAGGGATTAGGGGAGGTGGTGGATAAATAAGCAGAGATTATAAGCAGTGTATATTGCTGTAGGCAAGTTTTGGTTCTGTGATGATTAAGGGATTTTGCTTGCCCTTTTTTAGGTGTCTCATCTGAAGGAGCTGGTGAGGGAGGGTGAGGGAAACCTGGATTCAGCTGAGAAACACATTTCTCGTCTAAAAGAGAACCAGGAAAAGCTGCTCATTGAGCTGGATGCCACCAGAGCCAGAGTGAGAGAGACCAGTCATGTCCTCACTGATCTACAGGTAGGTTTTATAATCCAGAAAAATAAACACGTGTTTGGTCATAAAGGCTATCCCGAAGTATGGACATATCATGGAGCACCATTAAACATGGCATGAGTCTGCCTGGCGGAGGTCACCTAACAAAAAGTCAGTGCCTGGGTAAGGAGGTCATTAGTCAGTGAAACAAGCAGAGGTCAAGGGTAACTCTGTAGACATGTAGACAAATGTTCTTTGGTTTGATGAAACAGAGTTGAAAGCAAGGTAAAAGAGCTAAACCCATAAGCTTGAGGTTCACCTTCCAACAGGATAACCACTCCAATCTGCTCTGTAGGGGTTCAAAAACAAAGATTTGGATGTGTTGGGATGGCTCAGTCATTCAGCCTAGGCTTGAAAATGTGTGGGAAGTTTTAATAGCTACTGGTCTCTACAAAATCTAACAGAACAAGAGCAATTTTGGCAAGAATAATGGTCAGAAATATCAGGATCCATATGTACAAAGCTAATAGAGACATATCCCAGTAGAGCTGGAATTGCAGCCAAAGGTAGAACCAAAGAAGAACCCACTTTTGCGTAAAAGGCAGTAATAGTTCACTTGAGTAGGAAGTCAGTATGTATGTAAACACACATTCTAAGGGCACTTGATACAACAGTGACCAGTTCTAAGTTGGTATAGTTTTCTTACACTCGTACCTAGTAGAATAATTGTTTCTGGCTTTGACCTACCAGCCTGTCCCTGGACACTGTTAAAATGTCTGCCTGCAGCCACACCATCTGCTCATCTTTTAACCCCTGCTATGAATGTTGATTAGAATTCTCATAATTCTCATATTCTCTCTAATAAATGCGTCATGACCGTGTGTCACCTTTATCCTGCAAATCGCACACTACATGTTCAGAGAAGACCCTACACCTTGACATTTGTGAATTGACATTTACATCAAATGCTTTTAACCAAAACAACATCCACTCTGATGAACATCCAAGCTGAATTCAGTCCTAGAGAGCTGTTAAAGGATCTGACTGATGCAGTTGCGACATGAATTCAAGGCACAAACAAGAGCAAGATACAATACGCAATTGTAAGAATAGAACATATGACTCAGGAGTGGTGCGTACATTCATTACAGAGTAGCTCGCCAAATTATGAATAATTTGGGCTTTTATGAAGCAAACCATGATACGGATACATAGTGGTTCATTTGTAGGAAAAGACAATGTCACAAGTGAGGCAATATGTATTCATATTAACTGCACAGCACAGCTGGGCGTCACGTCACTGCGAGCTGAATGATGCTGTGTTTGAAAAAGCGAAATTAAGGCCTATTCAGTTGTGAATGTGGCCCAGGGTACTAATTTTCTTCCATATGTCCAGGCTTAGCATGCAGAAAACAAATGTTTCTAATGATTCCTGTGTGCACATCAACTGTAATCACTGGGTCTTTAGCGATAATGCTCTATTACACACAAACACACACACACACACACACACACACACACGCACGGCTGCTGTTTTTCACAGGAAGAGATCGAAAGCCAGAAGCAGCAGCACGAGGCCAGGATCATTGCCATCAAAGCTGAGGAGAAGCAGAAAATGGATAAAATCACCAAGGAGCTTGATCACAAGTGGACGGATGCTCTGAGGTAGTGTAACCAGGATATACTTTGCAGAAATGTCTCGTAGATAATACACTATATGGCCTAAAGTTTGTGGACACCTGACCATCACATGCATATCAGCAAACTGCTGCCACAAAGTTGGAAGCACAGGATTGTGCAGAATATCTGAATGCTGTAGCGTTACAATTTAGTTTCACTGGAACGAACATGATCCAAATCTGTTCCAGCATGGCAATGCCCCTGTGCACAAAGTAAGACATGGTTTGCCAAGGTTGGAGTGGGAGAGTGTCCTAGACAGAGCCCTGACCTCAATCTTACTGGTCATCTATCGAGGTGGAACCACAAAATTTTTGAGCAACCAGTTGCCATCAGAAATCACATAATAGAAAGTATCAGTCAGTGCATCTGAAAAGTGGTTAGAAAATAAATGGAAAGAACATGGCAGAACTTTGCCTAGAGGAGGCCACCCAACCAAAATTCAGTGACTAGGTAAGGAGGAGCTTGAGAGAGCCACATCTCAGCCTGGGCATTCCACAAAGCTGTGCTTTATTGACGTGTGGTGAGATAAAAATAAAAAATTAGCCATTTGCCAAAAGTCATGCTGGAGACTCAGTAGTCACATGGACAAAAAAGTTCTCTGGTGTACTGAAACTTTCCGAACTTGACAGAAATCCAGTACTGCTCATCACAATGCAAAACAACAACCGGGGTTTTCAGCTGAAGCATGGTGGTGGTAGCATCGTTGAGAAACTGGACTGAGAACCTGGTCAGGGTAGAGAGCAAGTTGCATGGAGCTAACTACCTAAAAGAAAACCTGTTTCAGTCTGCCAGAGACTTAGAGCCACCTTTGAGATGAACGCCATCTACCCTCCTCGTCTGAAATCGGTGCCTAACCCCATTACTGCTCTTGTGGCCGAATGGTTAAATCCCTAAAGCCATGTTTGAAGGAGGAGGTTAGGTGTCCACAAAGCCTTGGCCATATATTGTATATTACAATGCTTAAGCAGTGTGTACTACACCGATTGCTCATTTTTAATCTTCATCGTGTTCTTACATTGGTACATAAATTGCTCTGGTTCCACTTCGACCATTTAATTTTATTTTAGATGTCATTACTGAAGTTTTGTTTTATTCAATTCCTTCCTGGCGTTTCCTGGTTTCCCATTGTATCTGTGGGTATCCTGTGGGTATCCTCAGCATTCTCTGGTTTCCTCCCACCTCCCAAAAGCATGCCTATAGGTTAACTGGCTATGCAAAATTGATTAGTAGCATGTCAGATGGCTCTGATGGATCTGAAGTAATTATTTTTTTTGCCAGCTGGTCCTTCTAACCCTTGGTCGATCCCTATGAAGATAAAAGGTAAGAGTTTCTTTTGGATGCTGATGTCAAGGTTAATGTGTGTGTGCGCAGAGCTGAGCTGAAGACGCTCAGAGAGGAGCTGACAGATGAATACGAGGCTGATAAACAGGCAGCACTCAGCCAGCTGTCTCAGCAGAGAGATGTGGAGATCATGGCGACCAGAGAGAGCTGGCAGAGGAAAGTGGAGGATCTCCTGGAGCAGGTAGTGCACTTCCCACAGCTCTCGCCTTGAAATAGCGTGCAATTTGTCTTCATTTGTCTCAATTTGCTTCAGTTTGTCACTGGGTGGTTTGACGTCTATGTGAGGCAGCAGCATTAAAACGTCTCAGAGAGTTTTTCCTTGCCACCGTCACCCCCGGCTTGCGTATTAGGGATAAAAGTTATGTAAATGTACAAGTTATGTCTGGATTTTATGCCTTTGTGAAGCTGCTTTGGGACAATGTCCGTTGTTAAAAATCGCTTTAGAAATAAAATTGAATTGAACTAAATTAAAACGCATTTGCGTTGGTGAGTCACTCCTTGCTACAAACAAGCGAGATTAATAATGCAGTAAACATTCTGTCGTTCTATGTATAACTCAGTCATTTGACAGCGTTATCATAAAACTTTATAATGAAGAATAACACCAAGGGGCTGTTATTTTCTCATATCAGAACACATAATGACTGGTACATCTCTGAGGCATTATCATGCCATGTTCTAGTCATTTTTAATTAATTGCATTTTCATGCATTTCCATGCATAAATTAATCCTTACTGTGCAAAGCCAACTGTTTCCTTTCCTTTTGTTTCTTCTTATCTTTCAGTCTTAATTAAGCAGTCATTGGTTGCATCCGCCAGTACGTATATAAAGCCACAGACATCCATGGAAGCTTCTATAGCTTCTAGAGCTGTTTCTGCTGTGAGAATGGCAAGTTATCACGATTTTGCGATTTTCAACACGGTTTAATAGTCGGAGCTTGTGAGACGGGTCGTAGCATTTCGGAGGTAGAAGCAAAGTTTGGATTTTCACGTACGAGCATTTCAAGGGTGAACCGTGACTACAAGAATTCCGGCAAAACCTCGAGCTTACGATAGCAGTGTGGCCGTAACAAGACTCTGGGTGAACGTGACAAGAATCGTTTCACGTGATATGCGGAATTCAATGCTGGGGCCTCAACAAACGTCAGTGTAAGAACCGTACAACGTTCCTTCCAAGTATTAACTAAGTATACCAGTTTTTCTGGTACATCATTGTATTGTAAACCGCATTTAAGTAAGAAAGAACAAAATGAAAAGCATGTCGATATTGGAAATGAATCAATGACTGAGTGGTGTAATATGGAGTTACAAGTACTGTTAAAACCCCAAACAACCTGAAGTCTTTTATTCCACTTATACCACAGCAATTTGCCGATTTTAATTATTAATGAACAATTTATTTCTTTACAATGATTTCTGTCTCTACTGGGAATCTAGCTAGTGTTCTAGCTATTATTGTATTACATTTGTTCATAGAAGGGTTATTGTTTTTAAATTGTTTTCCATCTAATATATTATGAATTATGTCGATGAATTGATTCGAAGCAATGAAGTCATTTCATTTTCCTTCAACAATATTGTTATGCAGATTTGTAATAATATTGGTTAGTATCTTGAAATCTGAGTAATGCTCTACAGCGGGGCTCTTCTCTGTTATCCCCAAAAGGTGGACTTGCATGGCTGTAGGCTTTCTTTCCCAACAAACCTGATTCCACTGGTTTAATTAATTCATCTTGGTCTCCAATCAGCTGTTAAGTGTGCCTCCTATTTGGGTGGAATGAAAGCCTGCAGCCATACTGGCCCTTTACTGATAAGATTGAAGACCCCTGCTTTTACAGCCATCTGTGGCTGGGAGCCAAGGGAGAAAAAATTGGCTTTGCTCTCTGGCTGGGAGGCATGGAGTTACTTACATTACTCTCTCCCTCTCATGCTCTCTCTCACACTCCCTCTCTCTCTCTCTCTCTCTCTCTCTCTCTTTCGCGTGCTCTTCTCTCTCAGTCATAGCAACCCTATCCAATCCCAGACCATCTCTGAACTCTTATAGGTGAAAGAGTTCAGAAAGATGCAGTTAACCGACTTCATGTCTCTCTCAGCAGCGTTAGCCTTCACTCTCCCCATTTGGTAGCTATCCTATGACAAGGTTAAGCTCATAATTATTCATTTTTAATATTCGTTTTATTTTTGTTTGAATATAGAGCTGATAAGTTGAAGGTTAAGAGCCTGGACCTGTACCCAGCATTATTGACGATCCGAAAATAGTCTCCGAAAATAGTCCACTGCTATTTTTAATCCAAGTCCAGGAAAATTTCTGACCAATCCCCATCTATTCTCACAGTTATCTTGGTCTACACATGCCAAATATATTTTCCAATGCACCTATTTGGTTCTATTATCCCAAAATACAGTATAAAAATCATTTAACCCAGACCCTGACCTGGATAAAGTATTGACTGAAGGTGAATAAAAAGAGAGAGAGAGGTAATGTCTAATGTTCCCATGTTAATCAGCATGGCCTCAAGGACTTTATATCTGTCTGGCCACTTCATGTGCATCTTTTTTAAGGGAACACCTCGTACAAAGCTTACGTCACATAGTATGACATGGTATTATTTGTTCGTAGTGAAGCTTTTTTTCTGATCAGGACGGTAAATGAACCTGCAGCATTGCGACAGCATGGAAGGTATCGAAGCGTCAATAAGGCAAAATGGTGCTCGACGCTATCAAGGGTTCTTTCTTATTTCTATTTCTTTTGACTTATTTAATACACTTAAGCAGCAACACTCTAGGGAGAGTATCTAAACCATTGTGATGCATGGCTAATGCATTTCCTGTGTGAGGGTTATTTGTGTGCTGCTGTTGTTCAAGGTCAAAGTCAAAGTCAAAGTGAACTTTATTGTCATTCAGACTTTACAACATGACTGCATAGCTGAACGAGATTGCGTTTCTCCAAACTCCAATGTGCAGATAAAAGACATGGCAAAAAACACAAGACATATAAGTAACATGACATATAAGTAACATGACATATACCGGTAAGTAACATGACATACAAGTAACATGACATATAAGTAACATGACATGCAAGTAACATGACATACAAGTAACATGACATACAAGTAACATGACATATAAGTAACATGACATACAAGTAAAATGACATAAGTAACATGACATATAAGTAACATGACATATAAGTAACATGACATACAAGTAACATGACATAAGTAACATGACATATAAGTAACATGACATACAAGTAACATGACATATA
>JAOVVH010000002.1:1534511-1547569 GCA_028566435.1 Scorpiodoras heckelii
AATGTTTTTTTAGCTTTATTTGTGCTAAAAATTACAGATTATATATATATATATATATATACGCAGCTCAGGATGTCATTGTTATGCTGATGTTCTAAGGGTTGAACAAAGTAGGTCATGTCTTATGTCATAAATAATGTGTATTTTTTCCAATGTGCAGCCATTTATGTTGCATTAACACCCTGATGATAATTTTTTTTGCATTAAGGCAAATATTGACTCCTGAAATACTGATGCATCCCATCTCATAAAAATTAGGAATGAGTTATTGTGCATGAACAATTTTATTTTTTTATATTTTTTGTTTTGTTTTTTGCCTCTTAGCTGTCTAACCCTCATTGTCATAAAGTGTCCATGTGATCTCGTTCATCAGCATCCACTTTTAGCCAGGTTCCTACATCGATCTCTCCTTTTACTTTCCAAGCCATTCTCTCGTTATTTATCTCGTCCAGAGTGGTGTTTTCATTCTTTCAGCTGACCGAGCTGGAAGCTAAAAGCTAGTCCTATATTAGTAATTTAGCAATACTAGAGGGAAAAAATACAGAAATTCTGTTTGTGTCCTTTCGATTTAGCATAAGAGTAGAAAAGCTGCAGTCCGATTCGTCAGCTCTCCAAACCTAAGTGTTGTGGAAGTGGAAGGGAGAGGGGCGGGGCCTACCGGCCTAGAGTCTGTCCCAAGTTCCCCCAATCAGCACGCTGAGCACAAAGCTCCGTCCCTGACCCTGCCCACACGGAGGTGAGCCCCGCCTCTTTGTCCGGCGTCCGTCCTCTCTCACATACCTTCACCATGACGAGAGGCCTATTTGCCATTGGTTTGAACACACAGCCATAACTGTGTTTGCTGTTTTTGTTTTTGTTTTTTTTTTTTTTTTTCATTTTTTCCACTCTTCAATGCATCTTCTTGACACGATGCACATAAAGAGTGTTTGTGTTGCGTACTGATTTGAAGCATGAACATTCCTGGACATTTATTTCACTGTGATGTATGAGCAGAGACTGTAGCACATTCACTAAACTGCGCTCAGTGATTGGCACAGACATACACACAGTGTTATATTTTTGTAAAAAAAAATGGCATTGGAATGGAAAAGCAAGCATGCCTTAGTATAGACGTCCTCCTTTATTTTTGTCCATTGTTTTCATTTTGTTTTTGTTTTTAGGATTTGCATGTTTCAATATATGGATGTGATGCATAGCAACACCAGTGTGAGTGTATCTGTTTCTTTTCATCTTTCTTTCATGTCTTTCGTGGGATTTTTCCTTTGATTTTTGGCAAAATATGTAAAGCTGGAGGTTGGGCGTGTTATTATAGGAACGTAATGGAAAAAAACATAGTGAAGGCTGCTGGGTTTTACATGCGAAAAAGAAGTAAGTGTGACCGTCAAAGTCTCCAGAAGAGCTGTGGCAGATTCTCCAAGACACTCAGTAAAACTTAAAAGCTAATTTCCTTATAAAACTGCACACATTGTACCTGGGAACACTGTTTAAGAAAAAGACACAGCAAATATTGACTTACTTTAATTTATTATTGTTTACTTCACTTTATAGTGTTTTCTTTTATGTAGAATCATCATTATTTCCGAAGGCATCTTTGCTTTACAGCAAGTCTTTGCATGTGCCTAAAACTTCTGCATTGTACTGTACAGTAATTAGATGGTAAGTTTTACTGAGCGTCTGAGAGTATGTGGAGAGCACGGTCAGTTTAGCCCTCTAGGTGAAGTGTGACTGTGGCGTTGAGATACGAACTTGCAATCATCTGTTGATTGAGTGAACGCTTTTCTGTTGTACCATATAGGTTTATGCTTATCTCTTCACTGTTAAATTCTGTAACGTGAAGCTTCCTGCGTAACCCCAGTGTGTTCTGTGTGTTCGGTAGCCCTCATGAGAGCGACGATGCAACAGTAGCACCGGAAGAGCCACAGGAACTCTTGTCTCAATACTTCTCGTTCTGACACTTTCCACTTGAAGAGCATGTGAAACAGCACTTTTCAGTCGTCCATTAGTCTGTGTTATGCGCTTCACTGTGAATTTCTCTTCCTGTTTTTATTTCAATAATAATAATAATAATAATAATAATAACAATAATGATAATACCTTTGACTTGGGCATTATTGCAATATGAGAGGAGAGGTATATCCGATATCCGATTTAGTCATATGCACAGATCAGATCATCTCTTCTTGAAGGACCGAAACTGTTGGAATAACACTGTCTCGCCAGTTCTGAACATTAAATTTACAATTAATTGCACATTAATTGTTTATATTTTGTATTATATTGTCTTGTTACGAACAATAAACCATCAATTATAAAATTATGTTTGTATCTTCAAATTCAACCATTTCTATAAATATCATTAACTTGGAAAAAAAAAAGTGTGGCTCATTCATAATTATACTGTAATGTGGCCTGTATTTGTAAACCTTCAGTTAAAACAGTAATAACATAAAATGTTCTTCTTATGCATAATTTAATGCAGTCAAAGTATTTATGCTACAAAGACAGTTAAAATGCTATAACATACTTGATAAAAAGTTATCAAGCTAGCTTGCCTTGTGGATAATCCACTACAAAAAGTGTAACAAGAAATTAATTTTAAAAACCACCATTACTAAACTGGTGTATTGCTTTGCCATGAGAGTAATAAAACACTTCAGATGATGCTAATATAAAAAAATTATCTGGTCACAGTGGTCAGGGTGGTGCAGCAGTTCCAGAGCCAGAAATATGTAATGTTAATTATTTAAAATTAGGAAGAAATTATTAATAATTATTTTGGTTTTATATTTAAATGATTACTCCAGAACTACAGAAAAGGCTAATTAGTGATATTACATAAACAATAAGTCTTCGATGAGTTTCAGAATAAATTTTTTTTACATTATTTACAAAGTAGGAAAAAAAAGTAAAGCAGGACACTTTTATTGGGAAGTCAGAATGTTTGCTTTTGTGTGTAAAAATAATTTTTTGTTTAATATTTAGCATATGTGATTAAAACATTGACAAGCCTTTTCTTTCTCTCACTCCTTTCTGACATGGCTCATGGGTTGCCTTTTAAGCAGCTCTTTGTTGCAGCTGATGGAACTTTTCCGGGCCAGAAAAATGTAAACAGAAGCCAGAAACAAATAAAGTAAATAAACGTGATACATTGCATAGCAATATTGTTGATATTAAACATTGCAGGAATCTACGATATTATATAATTGGTATATATTTAGAAAAGCTTTTGGAGAAAATTACAAACTGCAGCTTTAATTTTATTTATATTTTTGCAACAAGAAATTGTTTTCTTATTATGAAATAGAATCATATAGACATAGTCACATGTGTAGGCTAGTGTATGGTAATTAGTGTTGACTGTAGTGAGTATGGTAAGAAATGAAAATATCTAGGAAAAAATCCATCATCCTAAATTCTAAATATGATCATGCCATGTAATAAAAGCCAGCAACAATGTGAGGAAAGTCCTGTTCCTGTCCCACGCTCCGGCCTCCATTCAGACCCCTGGTTCCTTCATCCACGCACGTCCTTCATCCTCACAAGAGCAGGACGATGATGTAAATAAGAAGCAGGCAGATGAGGATGAGTGAGAAGTTGATGAAAAGCTCCTGCAGGTTGCGTTTGGTCTGCGGGGTCACCTCTATTTCAGAGGCCCTGCGTATGGCCGAGCGGGTCATGTGCTGGACTCTCTCCATCGCATCCGAGGATCAGGAACGACAGACAGGAGGAGAAGTGACCTCCCAGGGGACTGAGCCACAGTACCGTCAGCTGCTAGCGCTTACTCCTGTCTTTCATCAACGCAGAAAGGAGAGAAAGAGAAAGAGAGTGATCCAGCTATTCTGAGCAGGTGTGAAAGGAGGTTCGAAACACAAAGTGATGACAAGATGCCATACTTGTGGATATTTATAGTAAATTGAGATTATGCAGTGAGTTAGTAGAAAGTAAACTGGGGGCACATCATTTTGATCATGTTAAAAAAAGACACACGACAGCCTGAATAGACCAACTTGATAATGATTGAAGTTTAAAAGAAAAAAAAAAGTCAACTCGGATTATAACCAAGATCCATCCAAGATAAAGATATTATAAATCCAAGATAAATCTAGGATGCCATTTTAGATCAGATCTTAATTCACTATATTTTCCCTTTAAATCCATATAGCTACATTGTTTAGATGTTAAGGCAAGTAGTTCAGACTGGAAAAAAAAGAAATTACACACTTTTCAGTCAAGACATCTTTGGATTTTGATGTTTGTTCTTTGTTTTTCACCATAGTAATGGGACTAATATTAGTAACTAAGAGAATTTGCTAGCTAGGAGTTTAGCGTTGTCAAAACATCATGACTAAATCATCACTCGCTCACGTCAACTGTTTTTTTTTAGTTGTTTAGTATCTCAGACAAACTGTACAGTATGTGGACACTTTATGGCACTTTATTAAAAAAATAATAGATTCATCACTAAAAACAGTGCTAGCGGCCATTTTGAAGCTGAAGTATGCCTCGGGCGGGGTGGAGGCTTCCGATTTCAAAATCTTCAAGGCAAAATTGTGTATTAAACATGACTTAATTATTAAATTGCATACGTATTTATGCTATTATGAAACTTCTTGTCTTCAAGTCCTGTGTGGTTAGTGTGATAATTTAGGCAAGTTTGCACGATGCTAAACACTTGGCTATATGCTTCCATTACTTATTAGCAATAATGTTCTAAAATCTCCAAACTTTAAAGACTTAAACAACTTGATTACATTTTACAAAAGAGGTAAATTAAATTATATTACTATTCAACCTCAGCTTTGTGGGTTTTTCACCGAGGGCCATAGTTAAGGTCTTTTAAGATGTGGATCACTCAGGAATCTTATCAAGTAATCTTTTCAAATTGTCATGGCAAGGATTCCTGGATATCAAATATATCTTGATCGTGTTTGAACATTAGCATGAGTATGATGTTAGAGGCCTCAGCATAAAGTTACAATCTTTGCTGTGATCACTGGGGCAAAAGTTAAAGTCAACTGAAATGTGTGAATATGTGAATATTTTATCCATGAGCTACTTCCAGAAGATTCCTTGAATCTGATATTATCTAAGCCAGCATTCATTAACACTGTTTACCTTCTTCCAATACTTTCTAGAATCCAACAGTCTATAAACTGATTGCTCAAAAGGTGTTGATTCATTTTTTTTTGTAAATTCAAACCACAGGTTTCTGTAAATGTGATCGATATAAAACTTTAGCATCAATGCAATAATTTACACAAGGACTTCTATGGCACACAATCCACCATATCAAAAAAGTATGGTTGTTGTGGTAAAGTTGTCTGTGAGGAGATGTTTACTTGACACTTATGGAAGTAGTGCACTGTGCCAGTACTTTGTAACAGTCCTACATTTTCTAAAATGGGAAGGGTTTCACAACAGCTGACAGGAACATGACAATCTGAACTTGAAGAAAGGAAAAAAGAAAGGCTGGTGAGGGAACGACTGTTTACAGGTGCTAGAAAGTAAGGGATAAGACCTGAAATGTAATACTGCTGGTACTGGAGCCTATGCAAAATACATAGCAGTGCCACCTATGCGTGCCATTGGTTGCGTCTGTCAGTGAGTACGTAAAGCAACAGACATCTACGGAAGCTTCTAGATCTGTTTCTGCCGTAATAATGGAAAGTTAGCATGATTTTGAGATTTTTAATGCGGTTTAATAGTTGGAACTCGTGAGATGGGTCATAGCATTTCAGAGGTAGAAGCAAAGTTTGGATTTTCACGTATGAGCATTTCAACTTACGACAGCAGTGTGGCCATAAAGAGTCTGGGTGAAAGTGAAAAGCGCCGGCTGGCAAGAATCGTTTCACGTGATAGCCGTGCAACACTGCCTCAACAAACATCAGCGTGAAAACTGTGCAACGTTATCCCTCCAAGATCCCGCGGGGGACCTACCATGGATTAACTGCTATACCAGTTTTTCTGGTACTTCAGTGCAAACAGATAACAATACAATGTGTCATTCTTTATTAAATGAAAATTGTTAGGGTTGGAATGCTGCTGTGGTATAAGAGCAATAAAAAAAACTTGTAGAAAAAATAATCAGGTTTTATTCTTCTTAATGGTCAGTTCTAATAGATTTGAGTTGGAAGTGAAAGTCTGTTCAAAGCACTTGATTTTGGAGGGGAGAATAGCATATTTAAATGATTGTGTCTTGGGAATTTCCAGGTCAGAAAAATGTAAACAGAAGCCAGGAACAAATAAAGTAATGTGATCCACTGTATAGCAATATTTTAAATATTGAATACTGCAGGACTCTACAAGATTATATAAATGGTATAGATTTAGTGAAGCTTTTTTTTTTACTACAGACAGCACCTTTAATTTTCCTTATATTGAATAATTGGATATTTGGATTTTTGCCTTTGTTTATATTTATCTTGTTAACGTTACAATTGAGGATATTGTCTCTGTGTCAGTAACTGGCATATTTACCCCTAATTAAGATATTACATTAAATTACATTTCAGTGAAACAACAGTTATATAGTAATGACTAAAGAAACCTTTGTGCTGTATAGTTATTTGAATAAACACAAATTCACCAGAGGCGGTCTATTACAATATGCAAATATGTTGTTGTGTTGTTCGTATGTGTTTTTCTTTATCGTTCTGCGACTCTTCATTTTAAAGACTTTCTTATAAAAGGATTTTTTTTTTTTTAACCACTGGCGTATTCAGTGCTTCACCAACGTTCAGTTAGTTCAGAAAGCTGGGCAGCAGAGCTCGAAATATAAATCGAAATGATCAGCAATCTGTCGGTCATCCATTTTTCAACGTGTCCTATACAGTGATATGACGAGAGTACAAATGACATAATGTAGGTTTTCTTACCGTTAGAAGTAGAGAAAGGTGCCAAAGTTGAATAGAAGTGATGAGCACTTCCAAGCTTGAGCTGGAGAGCAGAACAGAACAGTTCAGTGTCTGTGTTCATGGTATTAAGTTTATAGGAGGAACAGAAGGGGTGGGGAAAAGTCACAGCGTGACCAGGAAAAGGGTGGCAGACACCATTTCTGTGACCTTTGTGAAACTGAATATGCATTACATAAATGGATCCCATAATGCCAGCCTGCAAAACTCACCTGTGCCTGATGCAAGCTTTATTCTCCTTTTCCTTTAAGCTGTTGACAGAGATACATGTTGGCTTGTATGTATGCATGATGGAAACTATGTTTTTCTATGAATCTTTAATGCAATTGGTATTTATTGCATTCACAGATATGTTTTTGTTCATGGTTGTCCAGCGAACCTGCTGCCTTTTCGGCAAATACTTTGGGTAACATACAATATTTGTTCTAACAGCATTAAGAAACAAAGTATTACTATTATATTGCATATTAGCATTATTTTTACAGCTGAATGTTACAATTTGTCAGACACAACCAAATACTGAATGTTCTAATACCATACTCTAATACCATTCTCTATCCAGGACTATGTTGGTTACACTATATTTCAACACAATATACAGTAAATATGTATGGGACGTTAATGAAGCAGGCATTGCTTGCCTCAAAATACGGCTCCCTGGTGCGAAAAGAACTTTTGTCTAAACCAGTACATAAAAGAAAACACTGGAGGAGGTCATCATCATGAGGAAGGGTAGGAAGTGAGGGAAGTTGAGAATTCTGGGAGATTAACTGCATGGCTATGGCTGCTCTGAGACCATGGGATTGGATGAGAATGTGACATATAACGCATCAGTCTGGGATTTTAAGCCTTGGATCAGGCTAAGCCTTTATTGTCACTCAGATGAACATCTATAAATAATTGATATAAACAGAGTTTTCTATAGAGTATACTATACTATCCTATACTATTCTATATTCTATATACAGTATAAGATAATATGATTACTTTGGAGTATAAACTTCAGAGGAAATATCTCTATTTAGTTATACTGTTTTGAATTGGCATCTTCTACAATAGACCTCTAAGACACAGTAAAATGCAACACAAGGGGCCACCAAACTGTCCTGTCAGCACATCTGCATTATGTTGGATAAGCGGTTCCAAGCAACACTCTTAGGTCAAGAAAGGTGCAAGTTTTCCATGTGATAAGTAGGACATGATCACCTAATCTTCTGGAAACAAGACATCCAATGCATTGTGGTAGACAAGAGCAGTTACTCTGTGTCAAAGAATCTTCGTTACTGTTTTGTCTCAATTCTGCTCTGACTCCACCTTTTCCATTCCACTGACCAATACTGTCAGCTCTGTGGCAGTGGTCTCACCTTCAACTTGCTTTGTTGTCTTCTTAATCTGTTTTGAGTACAGTACATTCCTATGTTTGTCTGAGGCTTTACAAGGTTATATGGCCATGTGCTTTGTGGTTGTGCCCTGAGTTTGACAGTTGGACTAGGTGTCTAGGAGATAAAGCCCTAACTGTGTTCCTAGCTCCAATTTTTACTATATGTCACTACACTGTATAATACAATTGACCTAAGATTTTAATCCAAATTTTTACACCTGACTAGAAATTCTCCTAGTCCATTGATTTTCTAATCTCCTGGCCATTATTTTGCTTGACCTAGAGGTGCGACTCAGGACTGGGATCCCATGGGACCCAACAGAAAAAACAGCAGTTTTTTCTCTCATGCAAGTGTTGCACCATTGCTGGTGGAACAAAGAAACTAATGCATTCATTAATACATATTTAAAAACAGATTCATCCTGGTCAGGGTTGCTGTGGGTTAAACCATATTTGGAAAATATCGCAGGCAGGTGCAAAGAAAAATAATGACTGTGGAAGTGGGCAGGATTGATCAAGAGGGTCTCCATGAGTGGGCAGGATTGGTCAGGAATGTCTGCAGATTGCTCAACTTTCTGGAGGCAAAGGAAGGATGGGAAACGCTTTCTTTGAGAGGGTGTAGGATTTGATAAGAGTATCTGTGGGAACAGATGGGACTGGTCAAGGAAGGTGAAAATTTTCTACAGGTGCAGGAGGGGTTGGACAAGCTTTCTTTGAGAGCAGGGAGGATTTGTTAAAAGTATCTGTGGGAACAGGTGGGACTGGTCAAGGACGGTGGAAGCTGGAAGGATTGACCAAGGTCAAAATTGTTTGTGTGATTGGGTGGAATTTTGCCAAGAGTGTCTCTGGGAGTGGGCAAGATTTGCTTGAGATTGTGAGCGAGTGGTATACCTCTAGAGCGTTTGCAAGAGTGGAATGCAGAAGGGGGAAGGACTGGTCAATCTTTCTGCGTGAGTGGGAAGGATTGGTCAAGTGTGTCTGCAAGAGCAGGTGAAATTTGTCAAGAGTGTCTGCGAAGTAGAGAGGGACTCAGAAGTGCTTACAGGAGGGTGTAGGTGAGAGATTGGGCAAATGTGTCTGCAAGAGGGGGTAGGACTGCTCAAGATTTTTTTGTCAGAGTGGGTGGGATTGGAGAAACCTTCAGTGGGAGTTGGCATGATTGGTCCTTCTTTTCTTAATCTAAAAGTCTCTTGGCTTTCTAGCTTCCTAGTCCTCTGTTTCCTAGCCCTCTAGCAAGTCCACTGGCTGCCCAGTGTTCTACTGTCTGTTTCCCTATTCTCCTAGTCTGCTGGGTTACCAATATCCCAGATTGCTAGCCACCTATTCCTAATACAGTTTCCTACTGACTTCAAGTGTGTAGCTCAGTGGTTAAGTTGTTGAACTACTGACCAGAAGGCTGTGAATTCAAATCCCACCACAGCCAAGCTGCCACTGCTGTGGCCTTGAGCAAGGCCCTTAACCTTCAACTTCTCAGTTGTGTAAATGAGATAAATGTAAGTCACTCTGGATAAGGGCATCTGCCAATGCCGGAAATGTAAATGTAATGTAAATGTAAGTCACGTTTCATCTGTTTTCTGATTGTGTCTCTGTGAATGATGATAATGGATCTCCCTTTGGGGTTAACCCAATTTGCCCGTAAGCCCACCAAAATACGTGGATTAAATTGATTCTGCCTCAGAAATGTTACCTATTTAGTATCCGAATATATATGAATAGGAGCTGCCTTTTTGTTGTAAAGTTACTTTCTACAAATGAAGGGGAAGATATTTTATATTACAACGGATTAAGTTCTAACACTGTACCATTAACACAGTGTCGGTCCTATAAGCAACTGGATTATCCTTAACCAGGAAAAGGCAACTATTTTTGTTGGGTGTGATCTTCAAATAAACCAACGCATCTCACAGAGCTTTTAATACTAAGTGTAGAAGGAAGTGAAACTAATAGTAAATACTATTTATTAGAGCATGGCCATGATGGAAGAGGAAGATGTGTCTTACTGACACATGTTTTCAACATCACTTCAATCATATTAGTGTCAACTTGAAACAGCTACCAAGCTTCTCTCAGTATGCTTTTGTGTGTGTGTGTGTGTGTGTGTGTGTGTGTGTGTGTGTGTGTGTGTGTGTGTGTGTGTGTGTGTGTGTGTGTGCCTGACCGATTCCACTGAGAGTCGCCCAAAATAAATTTTCTTTGTTCGCACAAATCCACCTCACCCTAAATAAATCCTGCTTTGCATAGCTGTGGATGACCGACCCAGTCAGAGCAGTCTACACATTTTATTACTGTTCTCAAGCCTGTATTACATCTAAAGTCCCAAATCCCCCAAACACTCATCCTGTCCTTTTAAATTACTGCATGTATTTGGGATTTTCAGCACTTATGACCTCAACCTGTGTGGAGTCTGTGAACTGTGAAAGATCCAGGCAAAATGATCTTCATGTAAAAAAGTGATGAGGGCATTGAGTATGAGATCAGCCCTTAGACCAGCAGCTTCAGAAATATCTGTCTGATTCATCGAGCATGGAACCACTGTGGTAATTCATGTACTATTCATTTAAAAAGACTCAGACTGGATGGTGCTGCTGTGCTTAATGGATACACCCATAGAGTACGGATACACATACCATACAGTATGTTCATGACCCATGTTAGGTCTACACTCACTAGTACTTCAGCCGGAAGGAATGGCGGTTGTATTTAAAATTTGCTTTCACAGGCTGGAGACTTGCCAGCTATATTGAAGAACAAGGACAGTTATATCTATGCCAAGAACTGATTGTCTTCTATGGCATACTATGTACTGTATTATTATACCATACACTGTGTACTGGATTTGTATCCGGTAAAGGATTTTTGTAGGGTAGCAACATTGCCAACATTTTGCAGTAAATGGAAATTTTTTAAAAAATGCCATGCAGTACCCTTATGCCATTGAAAACAGCATTCCCGCTCCAGAGGATTATTATTCAGAGAATATAAAATGAAAATTTGCGAAGGTCCTGGTACGTAAAATAAGCAAGTGACATGACTGAATGGCGACATTTTTTTACTTTGTTACTTTGATCGACGCATACTTCCTTATCTAGTTGGATTTAAACCTTGTGCTTTCATCAACTTTTTAAAGACGGTGTCAAAATAACAGAAAGCATTAAAGTATATCAATATCTTTTTTTGTCCCGTTCTGATATTTAATGAACGATGCAGGTGTTCCTATTAAACTGACTTGTATTTATATATCATTACATATTTGTATAGATTTGTGTATATTTCAAATTGCCAGAGTGCTCAAGCAGTGGCTCTTTGTCTTTCCTCAGATCTGAACTTGTTGTTATGCTCATGTCCTATCCAGTCAAAGATACAGAGAAGTCCTTTAGTAATTTTTCTTTTCTTTCACAAATAGCCAGACAAATCATTTTGAACTGCCTTATCACACATTGTGATGTCCTTAAATTATGTTATGAGCTAATATTTTGGCATGATTAACTTGGATCTGAGACAACATGAGCTTTTGCTATTAAGGCTTCATCCGTGATAACCTCCAAGTTTATAGTCCCATTATGAGGTATGTTGCGGAATAAATGTCTCTGGTTGGCAGAATTTATAGCTAGTTGGCTGACGAGGAGCATAATGACGATGCCATTATACGTTTAATATCACGCATCCAGTAATGAAAGCGTTCCCCTGTTTGACGAGAGCACTTCCTGTTCCAGCACAGCACACTAAACAAGCCCTCACCTTAAAGGTCACGCCGCTGTTCTAACCAAAAATGCAAATGAGGGAAAACACTCGTTTTATCAGCAGCAAAAAGAAGAAATGAGCCCTGATGAAGGTCACTTATTTGCATAAACCGTATTAAGCAACATTGTATTCACTATGCACCATGTCACACATGCTGGAAATGTCAGACTGCTCAGAAATAAAAGCACTCTTTTGTCATCTGTTTGGTTTTTTTAAAAAAAATGCTCCACTTTGTTGCTATAAAATCTAAGGGCCTGGTTCAATGTTTTAAATTTTGCACGTCACTCTTAGATAACAAATCTGCATTTGTAATATTAGCATTGCAATTAAAAATTCTAGTTATATTACAGTCTGTTGTGTAATATAACATTTTCAGCATGTTCACCAAGCTGTGCTTGTAATGTTCATATCTTACCATGCTTTCGAAAATGCATTTAATACACTTAAAACACGTAAATGTCAGATATTCAGGCTTCATTCGCAGGGCTCTTTGCTGACTCCTAAAGATGTGCTGCAACCTTGCACACATGCCATCAATCACACTCAAATGTGGAAACAAGTCACCCAAATCTTGCTTCGTATCACCTCCTAGAGGATATAGGAAGTAATGCTTGTTCTGAAGCTCACATTCATAAAGCATTTTGTATAAAGCATTGCGGTTATGTTTATATCTCGATTTTTTTCCCACTATAGCACTATAGCAAATAGCAAGCAAAAATGACGGGTTTTTATGGACAGGTTCAGGTTCTGTAATCAGTTCGTGGGTAATATTCTATTTTTATATTGTTCTGTACTGATCTAAAAATACTATATCCAGTCTGTCACTGCTGTCACCACTGTCACTGGTGTCTTTTAAAGAGTCTTTTTTTGTTTGTTTGTTTCATTTTTGGCATCCACGTGAGATTATGTTTCATATCTTCATAATTAAAGTGAATATTTGGATTTCTAGGCGGCACGATGGTTAGCACCGTCGCCTCACAGCAAGACGATCCGGGTTCGATTCCCGGTCCGGGCCGTTCTGTGTG
>JAOVVH010000002.1:1566225-1580022 GCA_028566435.1 Scorpiodoras heckelii
GTGTAGTATCTTGGGCCTGGCTAGTGATTTATGTAGTATACAACACTAGATATTTACATTTTATTTCTTTTATTGCTAATATGCTATGTGTACACTTTATCTTTAAATGAGTTTAAGTTAGCTAGCTATTTATGTTTTATTTCTTTTATTTCTAATATGCTATGTGTACACTTTATCTTTAAATGAGTTTGTTAAGTTAGCTAGCAATTTACGTTTCATTTCAATTATTGCTAATATGCTACATGTACACTTTATCTTTAAATGAGTTTAAGTTAGCTAGCAATTTGTGTTTTATTTCCTTTATTGCTAATTTGCTATGTGTACACTTTGTCTCTAAATGAGTTTAAGTTAGCTAGCTACATATGTTTTATTTCTTTTATTGCTAATATGCTGTGTACACTTTATCTTTAAATAAGTTTAAGTTAGCTAGCTATTTACGTTTTATTTCTTTTATTAAAAAATCAAGTGATTATAATTCACTACTATACTTAACATAAACAAAGAAGTATGTAGAGTTGTGTTAATATTAAGTTTGGCAAATTAGCTAGTTAAGTTTTAAATTAGTCTACTAAATTAGTTAGCTAGTTAGGTTTTGTAAATGAACATTTTAAATTAGCTAGCTAAGTTTAGTTTTTGATGCTAATATGCTTTGTGTAATGAAACATTATCTAGGCAGCCAACTGAATTGTAGGTTTGTCTGATTTGTGGCTCTGAAGACTATCCAGTATATAATTATCAGCTTTAAAGATGCACCCACGATGTGATTCCACTGACTCATAACACCACCTTAATCACTTACAGCAGTTCTGGTAGCTCCACAGATACGGATCAATGAGGGCACATTGTGGGACAGAGCCAGAGACCTCCAGCTGATTTAATTATCCTCTCTCCATCACTCAAAGAGCCACCATTCTTAAGTAGAGCTGAATGAATGATAGTCACATGATATTATCTTCCAGAGTGACTCAGCTGATTACGTAGAGTCTCCATGACAGACGAGAATAATCTATAAGTTACTTTGAACCTTAAACCTCATTACACATGTCATTCGGGAGATGTTAAGGCTTCAGCACAAGGGGGGAAGTGCTCATAAAAAGAGGGTGAGGCCTTGCACAGTTGTCATGATCCCGTTTGACTACACACTGGAATAAAATATTCATGATGCCAGTGGAGGCTCTGCTGTTCATTAGATCGATGGCGGTGTAAGAGCTGGCATATGTGAAACATCCTTGGCCCAATTTCCTCCACCGCCAAGATAAATTGTGCCATGGTAATGGGCATACTGGATTACAGCGACTTCCTGGGTGTAGCTGGTTCACGTGAAGATCAGAGACAAGATGCTTTTTACAGTGACAAGGGAAGATTTGTTCTCCGTGTTGTCTGATACGCTACGCTCAAGAAATGATCTTGAGACTAGCTTTTTCAGTAGAAATGCATGCATTTCTAAGCTTGCATTTTATTCTAAAATGTATCATTTATGCACACCTCAGCATTAACTGTCAGACAGGGTAAGGAATGAAAGAGGTAATAAACAAATGCTAAATAAAACTTAAAGGTTAAATACAAAATACATTAATGATCAAAAGCAATAATAAATAAAGTAATTAATTATATATTACATTAAAGCTCAATAAAAATGAATATATAGCTTAAAAAAACTACTTTTATTCATTCACTCATTCAAGTTCATGCACCTCTATCAGCCTGAAACTGTATCCATCCATTGTTGTCCTACTCTACCCTTCCTGGAAGTCAAATAATATGTCAGTATGGAAATGAATAAGTAATAAAGTATGGATTGGTGGATCCAGGATCCTATTAAGTGAGACAATTGAAACTGAATAAATATCATCATCTCAGAGAGAACATTGATTTTAGAGTATGTTAGATTTAGGAAAAGTTCAAACGTGACTTTTTTTATAATGGCCTGGTCCATCCATTTATTCTTCTATCCACCCTTATAAGTGTCTAATCAGCCATCCGTTTATCCATTTCATCCATCCAGATATCCATTTATTTATGCATCCTTCCAAAAGTCTGTCTAACAATCCATCCAAAGATCAATTCTTTCATCAATCCATCCTTCCAACTCTCTGTCCAACTATCCATCCATCCATCCATCCATCCATCCATCCATCCATCTGTCCTTCGTTCTAAATGTCTATCCACCCATCCATCCATCCAAAGATCAATTCTTTCATTAATCCATCCTTCCAACTCTCTGTCATCCATCCATCCATCCATCCATCCATCCATCCATCCATCCTTCCAAATGTCTACGCAACCATCCATTCACCCAAAGATCTTTCAGTCCATCCAAAGATCAGTTCTTTCATCAATCCATCCTTCCAACTCTCTGTCAAACCATCCATCCACCCATCCATCCATCCGTCCATCCATCCATCCATCCATCCATCCATCCATCCTTCCTTGTAAATGTCTATCCATCGAGCAATCCAACCGTCCATCCAAAGATCAGTTCTTTCATCAATTCATCCTTCCAACTCTCTGTTATCCTTCCATCCATCCATCCATCCTTCCAAATGTCTATCCAACCACTCATCCATTCAGCAGTCCATCCGTCCATCCAAAGATCAATTCTTTCATCAATCCATCATTCCAACTCTCTGTCAAACCATCCACCCACCCATCCATCCATCCATCCATCCATCCATCCATCCATCCATCCTTTCTTCCAAATGTCTATCCAGCCACCCATCCATCTGTCCATCCACCCATCCTTCCATCTAACATCCATCCATCCAAAGATACATTTAATCATCCATCCATCCATCTTTACAACTGTCTATCCATCATCAATTCATCCATCCATCTATCCAAAGATCCGTCTTCTGTACATCTGTCAATACATCCATCTATTCCTTTGTGAGCAACTCATTAACAATTACTGTAACTACCAGTTTACTGCTATGCAAACTCCATGTTTAAACCATGACACACTCTCCACAAATGTTTTAAAAACGTTATTCAAGATCTCAAAAAGACATGCTTTGAGATTTCTGACATTGTATGAAACTGTTATTTATAGAGATGGACAAAAAGAGATCACAGAACTAAAAACTGAAATATAGCTCCATCATGAAACTGAGCCCTCAGATAACAATACATGCTATGTGGCCAAAAGTATGTGGACACTTCCCTATGCTGTCACCTCAATGTTGAATGCATACAATTGTTTAGGATGTTTGTTAGCTACATTTGAGCAAAATTAAAGAACTGATTGTTTGACTGCATCTGGGTTATGAGGAAAATTATATGAACTTATCTATTTCTTTCATTCATATTTGATATCTGTAAAATTTCGACAACCTGAACTGACACAGCCTCTTTTATGTGAGGACAACATCACTAATATTCAGCCTCTTGAGATGAGCAAGTGTGTGTAGGTACAAAACAATTGCATGAATATTTCATTGCAATAAGGAGGGCTGTCAAACATGAGACATGACGGCACGGAGGGGGAAAAAAGCATGAAAATGACATCACCTAATTACCCCTAAGTCCTGAGGAGTTATTGAATTGATCATGGAGGCCTTTTAGGGTGCCGTCCTTCAGCCTTTGTTATCCGACACTGAGAAGTTTTTTTTAGGCTTGGTAGTGGAAATGGCATCTGAGACCTGGACGACAGTCATGACGGCTAATGGGCAAGCAGAAGGACAGAGCAGGACTGGCCGGATATGCACAGCTTTGACTCGTATTGATCAGAAAATCAATAAATCAAGCGCTCAATGCTGGTTAAGAGCTCTTTCCGTTTCCGTCTTAACAAGATTGCCTGGGTTAATTAACGGCTGCTGCTGTCGACTAATTATAAGACAGACTGCTGGCTAGCCGAGGCTGAACTGGAAGTCAGGAATATCACAAATGTAGCATAACACATGTTATATAATTAACATTTCTGCTTTGTACCCAACATGGAGCCTGATAAATAGGCTTTTGAATGGGGCTAGTAGAATACATTTACATTTATGGCATTAGGCAAATGCCCTTATCAAGAACGACTTACATTTTTCCCGTTTATACAACTGAGTAGTTGAGGATGACCTTAAAATCAGTAATCCCACATCTTAACCACTGCCTGTAGACAGTATGCTATACACTGAAGTACCAGAAAAACTGGAGCCTATGCAAAATACACAGCAACGCCACCTGTGCACATCATTGGTTGCATCTGGCAGTGCGTATATAAAATGACAGACATCTGTGGAAGCTTCTAGAGCTGTTTCCACCATGAGAATGGCAAGTTATCACGATTTTTTGATTATCAACGATTTAATAGTTGGAGCTCATGAGATGGGTCATAGCATTTCGGAGGTATAAGCAAATTTTGGATTTTCACGTACGAGCATTTCAAGAGTTATTTTGACTACAAGAATTCTGGCAAAAACTCGAACTTACGACAGCAGTGTGGCCATAAAACGTGAACGTGACCAGCGTCAGCTGGCAAGAATGGTTTCACTTGATAGGCGTGCAACACTGCCTCAAGTAACATCAGAATTCAATGCTGGGGCCTCATCAAACATCAGAGCGAGGACTGTGCAACGTTCCCTCCAAGATCCCATGGGGTACCTACCAAGTATTAACTGGTGAACCAGTTTTCTGGTACTTCAGTGTATATAAATTTTAGAGGTTAACTCTCTGTCCAACTATCCATCCATCCATCCATCCATCTGTCCTTCCTTCTAAATGTCTATCCACCCATCCATCCATCCAAAGATCAATTCTTTCATTAATCCATCCTTCCAACTCTCTGTCATCCATCCATCCATCCATCCTTCCATCCTTCCAAATGTCTATGCAACCACCCATCCACCCAGAGATCTTTCAGTCCATCCAAAGATCAGTTCTTTCATCAATCCATCCCTCCAACTCTCTGTCAAACCATCCATCTATCCATCCTTCCTTGTAAATGTCTATCCACCCATCCATCCATCCATCCATCCAAAGATCAATTATTTCATTAATCCATCCTTCTAACTCTCTGTCATCCTTCCATCCATCCATCCATCCTTCCAAATCCGTCCATCCAAAGATCAATTCTTTCATCAACCCATCCTTCTAAATCTCTGTTAAACCATCCATCCATCCATCCATCCATCCATCCATCCATCCACCCTTCCATCCATCCTTTCTTCCAAATGTCTATCCAACCACCCATCCATCTGTCCATCCACCCATCCTTCCATCTAACATACATACATCCAAAGATACATTAAGTTTAGAGGTTAATGTGACACTGTAGATATGAAAGTATAATTTAGCCTGGGGCCAAGCATTAGACTGTCAATTCACCTCCTTTTGTAGACAGTAAACACCATAGGTTATAATTCAATGCTGTGAAGCCGCAGCAAGCAAAATCACATTCATTTAAATGGGTTATTTTGCAACACAGACTTCTGGGGAACATACATTTTGTGAGTGAACTGAGTTCAAATTTGATGAACATTGACTTGGTGAATTCGAGTCCTTGATGAATACTCCTTTGGCTTTGTAAAGCAGATCCAAAATGGAGGAAATGCTAAATGTAGCCATGTGTAAGCATGGCATTTTATATAACACGTTCCAATCCCATAATAAAATGTTACATAGATCCAAGGCAGCCTGGTACACAGTCAGTCAGGCGGTTGGATTAAATGGTATATGTCAACTGTGTGTGTGTGTTTGTTGTTGTTTTTTACTGTTTATGGTTGGTGAGTTAGCAAGTTTAGTGCCTCCAAAATGGATGGCTGTTTGCGTCGCCGATCATCCAGCCCAGCCTTGGCTGCAACTATTTTGCAGAGCCACACAAAGTGCGAATGTCTAATATGACCATGGCTTAAACACAAAAGGAGATAAGACTTGACTAAACACTTTAGATTGAAGTGTTGATTATTCTTGTTATACAAACTTATTTGCCCCTTTAAAGTTACATGTAATGTTGTACCTGAAATACGTTGATTTCTTTAATCACTTATATTAAGACCAGGACTCGCAGAGATCAAGTCAAGACCAAGTCTTAAGATGATTGAAGCCAAGTCACGCTCGAGACCAAAGATCAAGTCCTTTATGAAGCAAATTCTTGACTTGGTTGCCTTTGTTTGTACATTGAGCCAATGATTAGGCTGCTTTCTATGTACAAGAAGCCGTTACTTCTTTTCAGACTTCATGCATGTACTTTCAGTCCGAGAGGAAGCCCAAGACAAGTCCAAGTAGTAGACGAAGTTCCAAGTCAATACAGAAAACATCTCCAGGTTGGACGTGTATCCGTCCTGCAGCCCTAACTATACCAGCTAACTTATAAACAGTCATATTCCCTTGCTCATTTGATACTTCACTCAAAGTTAATAAGAAAAAAGAGATTGTCATGTTACCAAGAAAGCAGGAAGCACAAATTCCTAAGTTCTGCAGACTTCTAGATATAGCTTTACCTTTGGCTGTTTCAAAGCACTGACACTGGAGACTCCTTCCATAAATGCTAAATAAACATCCTTTCAGAAAACAAATTACATTTTTACAAAACATTTCCATTTATGTTGAACATCTGCTGTACAAATCTATGTGTAAGCCGTTACTGTAATAAAGATAAAGAAGTACAACAAGCGCATTGATATAAACCTGGGATTTGATCAATAAAATAAACACCTTCAGATTCAAGAATTAAACCTGTATTGTACAGGGTGTCCCCAAAGTCTCCATACATAGGAAAAATTAGATGTATTGGATGAGATGTAAAGAATATTTTGTAAATATTTTGTAATGAATATCTCGTAAATAAAGGTACACTGAGCTACAATTTCCCATTTTCCCTATATACAGCGACTTTTGGGATAACCTAATAGACTGTAGTTCCACTTTAGCTGTTAATTGTGTGTGTGTGTGTGTGTGTGTGTGTGTGTGTGTGTGTGTGTGTGTGTGTGTGTGTGTGTGTGTTAGTTTAACAGCATGTGTGTGTGTGTGTGTTACTTTAACAGCTTGTGTGTGTGTGTGTGTGTGTGTGTGTGTGTGTGTGTGTGTGTGTGTGTGTGTGTGGTTTCTCCTGCGCGCTCAGCGAAGGGTCAGTGTGTCTCCCAGGAATTGCTCCATCAGAGCTCTTTAAGGGCGAGGGACGCATGCTCATCACACCCTCACTGTGCCGCTCACCACTCGCACACTCTCACACACTCTCACACACTCTCACACACATGCACACAGAGCCGCATACACCATGGGACAAGCCACTGCCTGAAGACTAAATATTAACATCTTGCATTTACCACTCTGTTGTTGAGATTGAAGGTAAGCCTTCTTTTTTACTTTTTTCTTTGTTTTAGGGACATTTAATTTTGCTATTTAAATTATTGCTGCATTTCTTTTTTGATTTTTATAAAAAGAATTGTTGTCTTTTTTTCACTCGTGAAGTAACTAGAACTACACTATGTGTATGAACGGTGCTCTAGAAATAAAATGTTTCATTATTATTATTATTATTATTATTATTATTATTATTATTATTGTAGCATTGGAGGTTTGTCTACTTGTCTTTACTGGGAATGTGGAAAGCAGAATGGTCAAAGATTGTAATAAATGAACTGGCACTGTTAAATCATTTGTCAAATAGAAAGACATTTTATGACTGACTATCTGATTACCCACATGTCTATATTTTTAACTTATAATAACTTATTTTTGAAGTTATTAAAGCAAATATCTCTTGAGGAAATAAAGAAGCATATTTTTTATTAGTTTCTTTATAAATCTGAGTAACTGCTTTCTTCTTCTTCTTCTTCTTCTTCTTCTTCTTATTATTATTATTATTATTATTATTATAAATAATAATAATGTAGCTTACAGCTTGAATATATTGTTGAACTATAAATTATAAACTGCTCTGTAGATTTTACATTTGTCCTCTGATCCTGTGCAGCCCCTGAAGCAAATCTTCCACATTATGTCGGAGAAGAAAAGCAGGCCCTCGGATGCACGTCCCAAAAACCTTCGTAGCTGGAGCGTGGACAGCTACATCCGCAGCGTTAAGAAGCGCTCGCGTGGTCCGCGCCATGACGCCCCTGCCAGAGGAGGAGAGGATGCAGACGCGCCAGATGAGCAGAACGTCCGCTCAACTTCCTGTCCCCAGAGACGGAGGGAGAGGAAGTGCAGCTGCTCGGCTATCGGAGACGGAGACATCGACTCCGTGTGCAGAAAAGCGCTGTCTCGCCGATCTCTCAGACAGAAGTTCCAGGACGCTGTGGGGCAGTGTCTGCCTCTCCGTGGCCACCATCATCATCACCACCACCATCATCATCACCATCATCACCAGAGCAGCTCGTCGCGACCGTTTTCGGTGCTCCTGTGGTCCAAGCGCAAGATTCACGTGTCCGAGCTCATGGAGGACAAGTGTCCCTTTTCACCGAAGTCCGAACTGGCGCAGTGTTGGCACCTTATCAAGAAGCACGGCACACATCATAACGCATCGTTAGTCCTGGAGGATCACAAAAGCAGAAGGTTGTCTTCATCCTCGACTTTTATTTCCTGGGAGGAAGTCAGTTCTAATGGTGCTTCCAGCTTGACTGATTGGGATGCGTCATTTATTCATGGAGAACCCCAGTGTTGCACACACGCCAACTACATCTTAGTGCCTGACCTTCTTCAGATCAACAACAACCCTTGTTACTGGGGCGTCCTAAACCGATTTGAAGCTGAGCAGCTCCTAGAAGGCCAGCCTGAAGGCACCTTCCTGCTCCGAGACTCTGCCCAGGATGACTACTTGTTCTCGGTCAGCTTCAGGCGCTACAGCCGCTCTCTGCACGCCCGCATAGAGCAGAGCGGCAAGCGGTTCAGCTTCGACTGCCGCGACCCCTGCATGTACAGAGACGTGAGCGTCACAGGTCTGCTGAAGCACTACAGCGATCCGGCCACGTGCCTGTTCTTTGAGCCGCTCCTGTCTCGCCCCCTGCCCAGGAACTTTCCCTTCTCCCTGCAGCATCTGTGCAGGGCGTTAATCTGTAGCTGCACTACGTATCAGGGCATCGAGACGTTGCCCCTGCCTCACACGCTCAGGGATTACCTCAGGCAATACCACTTCAAATGTGACGGGGCTTGTGGTGTGTGATGGGACTGTAGGCAGTCAAGACAAATGGACTCATAAAGAATGTGGGTTTCTGAGCAGTGTAATTTTTTTCACAGAAGATCACAAATTCAAATGTACATTACAGCCATCTGTCCAGGATGAGAAAGCAGTATTGTTCCTGATTTTCTGGGTGGGATTATAGTATTCCTTTCTCCGATCAGAGCCAAATTTTTAGCTCAGCAGAGTCAGCCTCTGTTAGGTTATTTATACAAAACAGGGTAATAATAGTAACAAAATTAAAATGACAAAAAACTAACAAAATGTCTGTGTTTTCCCTGCACTCTTAGAAAAAAGGTACCAAACTGTACTTTTCATTGTTGTTGTTGCTGTTGTGGTACGATTAAGGGTACATCTTTTGTACCGCTAATATCTTTTACCTGAAAAAAGTGACTATAATATAATATTAAGGTACATAACCAAACATTAATAAGGACCTCTGACATACCTTAAATATACAACCTGCAGGTACAAACCATGTCCCTTTATAGCTTGGTAACTTTATTTCTGAGAGGGTGTATGCAAATGTAGTGCATTTTCATGAAGTACATATACAGTACATATTTTAGCTACTGTTAAGCCTCATGAACAATCACAAAATATATTTGCTCTTAATAATCATACATTAATTTTTAAATCCGTTTCGTCTCATTTTAGACGTCCAACATTCAGACAGCTCTGAGACCTTGAATGTCCTTGGCTCATCTCACAATGCACGTGCGACGCATATTCAGTCTTCTGTAAAGATCACGCTTAAAGGTTACTTAAAGGACTAGAAATACTAAAGTGAAAACTGAAATTAATATACAATGACCAAAAAAAAAAAAGTAAATAAGTACACAAAAAAGCGCATTTTAAAAATCAGACCTGTAACACGCATATGAAATGGGACAGCGTTCAGAGTGACACGAGCAGCAATTTGAACAGAAGAGATGGAAACCCATTTTATCCTTCATCCTGCTGCACTGGTAACTCGTATGATAGGAGAGATAATGTGATGGGATTGTGGCGCCGACTAAATTGGGAGGAAACCGTAGAAAGCCTCTGGCTGCAAAATGTCTCGTCCGGTCATTTTGAACGATCTTGAGATCTTGAGTGTTCTGGGGGAAAAAAAACTTAAACTGGATCCCTTCCTATAACAGATATCGTCACAAAGCAGCTTTAGATAAAGCTGGATGCGGATTTATGAAGCTCCGTAATGAATAAGTCAGGGACGACTGAGAGCAAGGACAAACAAACAGTACTAAGGATGTCTTAGGACAGAATTTATGATTACAGCAGCTGTTCTCAGGTGCAATATTAAAGATTAAAACACTTGGGCATAAACTGTTTTTGGGATCTTTACAGTATTCATCAGTGCATCCTTTCCAGCCAAGCTCTAATCCCATTACATCTTTCGGGCTTTCCTTTTTTATTCTTGTTAAAGTGCCTCAGAAGTAACTGAAATTGTGCTATAATTACAAAGTCAGTCTCCTTGACTGGCTGACACTGCTAATGCACGTATAAGATGTGTACATTTAAAAATACTCCTTTTGAAATTTCTAGTAGTAGTTAGTTAAGATAACTGGACTTTGTCTGGGGTGGCACGGTGGTGTAGTGGGTAGCGCTGTTGCCTCACAGCAAGAAGGTCCCGGGTTCGATCCCCCAGGTGGAGCGGTCTGGGTCCTTTCTGTGTGGAGTCTGCATGTCCTCCTCCCCGTGTCTGCGTGGGTTTACTCCGGGTACTCCGGTTTCCTCCCACAGTCCAAATACATGCATATTAGGTTAATTGGTGTCTCTAAAGAGCCCCTAGTGTGTGAGTGTGTGTATGAGTGTGTGTGCCCTACGATGGACTGGCACCCTTTCTAGGGTTGATCCTGCCTTGCGCCCTATGCCGCCGGCTGGGCACCAGCTCTCCCGTGACCCTGGAAATGGGAATAAGCGGTTAAGATAATGGATGGATAGATGGATGGATGGATGGATGGATGGACTTTGTCTGAGAGGCTTCATGGTTTTATCAGATGAAGTTGTCCACATTGAAACCGCTAATACAGATATACATGTGTGGTGGCATGGGAAGACCCTTCACATGGTGAGATTTTAACATTTTTCTACTATAAATATATGTATATAGTTGAACTGAAACTAAAAATATATCAAAAATGTACTGAAGTAAAATTTTAACACAAGGTTACCCCTCAAAAATGAAAAGAGATAAAGATTCCAGTTAAAGATTTCAGGACCATTACAGACATCTGTCAGTTTATAGTTGACTACAGATTGAATTGGTTAGGCTTCATTTTATCACATCACATACACATTGACACACACACACACACACTTCAGTTTTAGACATTTTTAGACAGACTGACCTTGATATTTCCAAGCCAAGGTTATGAAGTAGCCTAAACAAATAACATTTCCACGTGGTTTTGGTGAAATACACTGTATTTATGTTCCCTTAAAGGTTTCAAAGTTAAGGTCCGTGTACAAAAGGTCAAAACAATCAGCAACAGTCAACAGACTGACAGGAATACACCGATATAAACATGGCAAGGGTCTAAACACAGCAAGGCAGTCAGACGTAACAAAGGGCTCAGAGGTTAGTAGAGATGGTGAGGTTGGCAAGGCGTCACAAATATTTCTGGGCTGCTTACCTGCTTACAGTCCAAATAAAAGAAAGTAGTCGTTAGAGTTTGCGCTAATAGTCTGCTGACTCTGCTGGTGAGGACGGAACGTGTCCGAAGTCCCTGCTAAAGTCGTTTATAAACCGACAAATAAAAAGCACTTTGTCATTTTTTTTGGCTGTTTGCCAGAATTCAGCCACAGTAACATCTGAAGGGTTTTCCCAGCCGTCTAGACATAGAGTGCTTGCGCAGCCTGTTGTTTTTACGTTATACGTTTAACTTTTGTTATTGATGGAGGTTTTTTTTTGTTCTGCATTACTGAGTCAGTACAAAAAGATTTTATATTTCCAAGTGTTACTTTTCCAACAAAAAAAATTAATGCTACACAGAAATATGTGTATGTCAGTAACAAAAGCAACACATTACATAACAGACCGCTTTTCAGACAAGTAACATAATGAAGGCTGCTGGGTTTTGCAGAAGTAATTGTGACAGTCAAAGTCTCCAGAAGAGCTGTGGCAGATTCTCCAAGACGCTCAGTAAAACTTTCCTTATGAATCTGCGTACATTGTACCTGGGAACACTGTTTAAGAAAAAGACACAGCAAATATTGACTTTGTTTAGTTTATTACTGTTTACTGCACTTTATAGTGTTTTCGTTTACGTAGAAACATCTTCATTATTATAACACCGAAGGCGTCTTTGCTCTACGGCGAGTCTTTACATGTGTCTAAGACTTCTGCATCGTACTGTACAGTAATTAGCTGGTAAGTTTTACTGAGCGTCTCGGAGAATCTGCCACGGCTCTTCTGGAGACTTTGACTGTCACACTTACTTCTTTTTTTCTGCATGAAAACTCAGCAGCCTTCATTATGTTTTTTGTTTTTGCACAGTACTGTATATATTTTTTTTTTTTACAAACGGTCCGCATTACAGGAAATGTGTTTCTACTGTACGTGCATACATTTGTTTGTTCATTTATTTACAAAATTTGTGTGGCTGCTTTCTCTGTCTATAATCAATATTTAATTATATTTATAGCTTTTTATACAGTAATTACCCGTTGCCTTTTAGCAGATTTGCACTTATACTCCATATGAAGAGATGTTGTTGTTGTAAACTATAATGTCTGATATTCTACGTATACTATGTATATGAACTGAACTCTGTTGCTGATCTTTAGAATGAGACGGAACAGGCACAGTTTCGTCATGCTAACCTTTTAACATCTTATTTATCACAGTAAGCTTATATGGCCAGATGGAAATGATGTTAAGTGGGGAAAAAAAGCAATCAGACACGCCGTATAATCACCTACTATGTCATCACAATTAAAGCACGCGTGGCCCATATTGTTAACCAGTAACCTTAAACTCCTCCGTCTCCGAATAATAACGTGTAATAGCTGACAATTTTCAATAAACACTGCCTATAAATACTTAGCAGGTTAATGTGTGTGAGTGAGAGATCTTTTCTTTGTTTTGCTGCTAGATCGATAATAAAAGACTATCAAGCCATTAGGATGCATTTTTAATGAGGTTTCTCAACGCTGCTTTTATAAACACGAGGGGCCTCGTTTATCAAACTGGATACGAAGGAAATCATTTGTAAATCATTCTCAGGAGCGTTTACTGACGTGTTCACTAAAAATCCAAGGGAGAAAAGGTTTTTGAGGGGAAAAAAACAGTCCAGTTCGACAAGAGTTTGTGTAAGTTTACGCATTAGTAGTATGTAGAGCTTTATTATTGTCTGGTGGAATATTAGAAAATTGATTTTTCCCCTAAGAGACTCTTCTGCCATTCGCATCCTCTGCATCTCTGGTGCTTGTTATTGAATTTCATTGCAATCTTATATCAGGCTCTCTCTGTAGCTGCTTCCTGTCCTATATATCAAATTACTCCTGGGAAAAAAACCCAGAAGCAAACTGTCTGCCTTTCCCCATGGAAAAAAAAAAAGCTGTTTGGTGTCGGATGACCTGCATTATTGAATTTATAGCCTGTACAGTCTTTTTTTTTTTTTTTAAGGGGTGGGGGCTTATTTAGGGAAAAAAGTTAAAAAAAAAAAAAAAAAAAAATAAAAAAAAAAAAAAAA
>JAOVVH010000002.1:1583867-1593993 GCA_028566435.1 Scorpiodoras heckelii
TTTTTTTATAACTGAATTAAGATGTATAAACATAGGTGAACATACAGTAGGCATCCTAAACATATAAATACAAAAGACATGAATCAGACATGATCTTTGAGATTTTTGAGATTTAACTGCAAAACCAGCTTGTTCAGATAACTAAAAAAATTTTTGGTTTGCAGTTAAATCTCGAAATATTGTTATCATTGTTAAAAAGGATGTTCATTGTGACAAAGAGCACATAAACATCATATTTATGTACAAGTCATGGGTTTTAGTGCAAACATTTGGTAAACGTGACTCAACATAAACTTATAAACGTGTGTTGTTTATCAGTTTATTAGTTATTCGTACAAGATTCACTACACTATGATTACCTGGAGGCGGAGTCATGGACAAATTTGCGGTTATTATATAATTCTTGCTTTTAATATGATTTTTTTTTAAAATCCAGATGTGATTTTAGTCATTTTCTTTGTAGTTTGCTTTTTCAGTGCTTGGTTCATGTCTTTTGGATTTATTTGTTTTTTACGATGCCTACTGTATGTTCAAATATGTTCATACTATATATCTTAATTCAGTTATAAAAACTCTAAATATAAAAAAAAATAATTGATTAATTATTTTTTTAAAATGTGCACATTACTATAGTTGTCTATGTTCTATGGTGTGATCAAATAAATTTCTTTAAAAGAAAAAATTGCAATAGACATACCTTGGAGACCGTCTTGTGTTACGTTTAAACTGTTACCGGATGATTTAAAAAAAAATATATTTTCAGCCTTTATGCTGTTTTGTAACTTCGAAAGAAGTCGTTCTTTATCTTCAACCTCTAAACGGTTTTACTAAAATTATTTTATTTTAATTTGTTTCATGGAAAGTAGCTGTCATAAATTTGCAGCAGATAAGTTTGTACATTGGGGCGGGATTTCTAAACCGTTTTGCTTTGTTCTCTGCACCAAATGTCCCGTTTATTTCCATAACCGCTAATGATAAATGTGTTTAGAATAAATTTTTAGAAACAGGCTATGTTCTAGTGTCTAGCTTTTAAAGATTTATTGATTTATACCAAGATATAATTATTTGCCGTAGTATCCAATATTACTACATACACCTAACGATAGTAATAATATGGCGTAATGACGCAGTCTTGCTTGCGTATGTGTGTACAAGACATCACAGGAGGCGATTCGAACGACTGTATGCACAGTTGTAGGTCTTGAAGGCCCTCTAGTGGCTGAGTCGTACATGTGTTTATCACTCTATGACTCTATGGCGTGTTAGTATAAAGAGGAAGAGGAAGTGATGTCCATCAGTTTGCAATATTCATGCCATCTCACTAAGTGCCTGACTGCTTGAACGTATAGTATAGATTTTTTTTAATGGGAAGCATTGCACGCTATCATGTCACTCCATCGATCCAGCTGTTTCTTGCACTTGCGTCGTTTCGAACATTGATCGGGCGTGCGCCAGCAGCCGAGGCCCGGACAGGTTATTTGATTTCGCTTCCTGTCGCATTAGGAAATGAGTTTTGCCTTCATTTCCCATCCTCGAGCAGCTTTTATATGATCTGTCCGTCCGTCCCGCCCACTCTGTCTTTCTCTTTCGTTGTGTCTCAGTGACTTCATGATAAAGGTGATCGAGGTGATGGACAGCAGTCAGCAGAAGACTCTACGTGGTCACGATGCGCCTGTTCTGAGCGTGGCCTTTGACCCCAGTGATGACTATGTTGTAAGTGGATCAGACATTTTCACTGCTCAGTTTTTTTATTTATTCATTTATTTATTTTTACTTTTTAAATGGCAGTAATTATTTGTCACTTCACTGATCCTTTTATCCAAAATGACAACAACTAAGCCCTGGGTCTTAAATAGTGTCACGATTCAATTACAACTGCGGCGCAGGAGGCGCTTTGAGTCAATCCTAAAAAGATCCTGTTTGGATCACCGATATAATAGATCATAATATTACTATTATTAATTTGACAACATTACAACGTTTGTTCATGGCCATTTTTGATTTATATTTATTTAAAAGGACCAGTGGGAACGAGCTTTACCTGAATTTCAACCTTACAATTCAGGCCAAGAAATGGCCAAGAACAGAGATTGTAATGCTGTAATATTATTACGATGATATTGTAAACAAAATGTACTGTGTACACTGTGCACCATATCTTTAAAATAAATCAATAAATATGTAAATTCTTTAAAAAATTTGATGGAATAAGTAAAGTCTCTGACCCAGGGAAAATGATTGAACCATAATGAGCAGCATCGGAAGCGTCAGTTATATTATCAGTTAAATATTAGAGCTCCAAAGTCGGCTAAAATGACCGTGGCCTCCTTCTTACGCACTGTAGATCTCGGCGGCATGGGACTGGTGCTGTTTGAAAGCTTACGAAGAGCCCTTTTTATTGGCTATGACATTATTGAGTAACTGTTACAATAATATTGTGAACAAAATCTACTGTGTATATCTTAAAATGAAATAAATAAATGTGTAAATTCTTTGAAACATTTGATTGAATAAGCAAAGTCTCTGACCCAGGGAAAACGATTGAGTGAGACATAATGAGCAGCATCTGAAGCATCAGTGTGACCAATATTAGAGCTCCAAAGTCGGCTAAAATGACCATGACCTCCTTTTTAGGCACTCTAGGCACCGTAGACCTCAGCGGCATGAGACCGGTGCCATTTGAAAGCTAGCAAAGAGCCCTTTTTAAAGGTTATGGCATTATTGAGTAACTATGTGAAGTTTAATGCGTGTCCTCGTGATCCAGAGTTGTCGGTCAGCGTGCTGTGCATATTGTGTATTTTAACCTTATGGGTTGTGCAACTTGGGACCTCTGGTGTTCATACAATGCAATTGCATTAGATTCAGAATTGATGTACGTCGTCACATTTTTGCATCGTGATTGATTTTTTTTTTGTTGTATCTCACCATTCCTATTAATACTTTTTTATTCCAATTAATACATTTTTATTTTGACTATTTTATTCAATATTTTATTGAAACATTAATGTTAAATGAATTGCTTATTAGTTACAGCTCTAATTCTATTGATTTGATGGCATTTAGAATATAAAACATGCATTCTCCATCTTATTAGTGTTTGTAACCGTTTAAACCACACCCACAGTTTTTTGTTTTTTTCCCCCCAATGTGTTGAAAATGACCTGACGTTATACAGGGTGTGCTAAGGCTGATTTAATCCTCTGCAGGCTTCCTCCAGCTGTGACGGCTCTGTAGCGGTGTGGTCTATAGAGGAGCAGGTGAGGACTTTTATTCCTCTGTTCTGATTTTGAGAATGGCGAAATCTGTATTTAAGGAATGCTGATGGCTCTATACCCAGATTGAACCATTTCATCCAACAGTTGTGCTTTCAGTTCATTTTCCTCTCGTTCTTTTCATCTAAGACTCAAGTGGCGACCTGGAAGGTGCTGCAGAAGTCGAGTGACGTGAGCAACGCTAAGTCTCTGTGCAGACTCGCATGGCAGGGGTCTGGGAAGGTATGAGGTCCTACGTGTGCTACGGATAAATGCTGCAGAGATCGTTTAAGATTTTGTTACAGTTCATTTAGTGATTATATTCTTAATATGACCTTCGTTTTAAACATGGACGAGATTGAAGTCTTTTAAAATGTACATGTGTAGCTGCTTGCAGTTCCAGTGGACACGACAGTACAGCTGTATGAGAGAGACTCCTGGAGTCATGTTGGCACTCTTTCTGATGATCTTCTCACACAGGTCAGTATTGATTACAGTGGAAATGAGCTGATGATGATGGGTGTGTCTTATGGTTAGGTATCATAGTGTAAGACACACCCCTTAAATCCAGTCCGGTTTCTCAAACAGTAGCACCTGAGGGCTCGATGGTCACACACATTCAGCAGCGGTAACCACACTTGGTCTTCACACACCGAGATTTCCCCTGACTCCCTGAATCTTTTCACGATATTATGAACTGTAGATGGTGAAAGACCGAAATTATTTGCAATCTTGCACTGAGACACATTGTATTTGAACTGACGGACAATTCTGTCATGAAGTTTGAAACAAAGTCATGAACCACGACCCATTCTTTCTTGCAAAGACTAAGCCTTTGGTGGAGGCTCCTTTTATACTCCATCTTGATGACCCTCACCTGTTAAGAGTTAAGAGTATGTCTGTCTATATATATGTGTGTGTAAGGTAAATAATCAACAGTGAGGTGGTATAATGTGCTGAAGAGTTGCCCTGAAGGTGATTATTTGTTTATTACAGAAGGTCCCAAAGGGTTTTATCCTTCATATAATGCCACAAAAGAAGTTGGTTCTTTCTCTTGAAGTTGTTAAGACAAGGAAATAATATACAGCTTTTTAGTCTTCGCCATGTTCATGGTGCAAAACGTAGTTGGAGAGCTTTACCTTCTGGAAAGTGCTGAGACTGGAGACTTCTCCCAAATAAAAGGTCATTTCCAACTTCACAAGTGCGACATGAAAATGGAAACGGCTCACAAGCTTTTCTCTCCATGACTGAAACGAACCTTTCTTTTCTAATGCCCACTTTTTTTTATTTCTGAACCTGTGGAAATCTAGCGATGAGTAAAGTGCTGTGTTTTGTGCCACGGTAATGTTAAGTCCATTGTTCAGGTTTTTCCTCCGCTCTGAATCAGCAGGTCATTAACGTGGTGGTTTGGTCGCCGTGTGGGAAGTTTCTGGCAGCAGGAACCGTGGGAGGAACCCTCTCCATTTGGGACGTCGAAGCTAAGCTGTGCATTGAAAGGTACTTGGGGTACTGAATCGAAGCTCTGGGGATGCTTTTACAGATCACACAGGGGGTGGTTCTTTACGGAGTCTCAGTTCGGCTTTGTGTGAAACGTAGTGCGGGTCTGATTGCAGTGAGAAAGCGATTCGAGTCTGAATCGAATCGACTGAAGGAAGCGAATCAAGCTAATGAATCGTTAGTGAATCAGACTAACGATTTACTGAGCATCGACTCAGCTTTTTTCCCCCTTACATTTTTACCTGCCAAATATTTGTGGTTTTGCTTTTTTGGTTCATTTTGTTACATACTTTGTCAAACCAAACCGAACAGCACATGAATTACAAGCATCAAGTTCACTCACTAACAAGCTGTTTTTATTTCAGCAACACACTAACACTTAGATATTGCTTTTTTTTTTCTTTCTTTTTTTTAGCTTTGCATCCCGTATTCATATATGATATCCTGCTCACACACCGTACATGTGTTTAAAACTTTTTTTTTTGCAATAATTATGACTTGTGTAGTTTATATTTATATGCCGAGTCTGCTTTTATGTCTGATATTTATTACTTTTTTAAATTAAAATTTAACATGAAAGTCCTTTTAGACTTTTTTAGAAAAATGTTTTTTAGACTTTAGACATGTCTCATAGTTTAATATAAAGATATAAAGATATCACCATCTCAGAAAAACATATATGTGACACACATAATGACCTAATACAGGCCCTGTGTACGGAATGGTGCATTATGGGTATTGTGTACCATCCAGGATGCAGCTTATTGCACTGCAATGCATTGTGGGATTTCACGAGTTTCCATCATGGAATTTGCTGACCGTCATCAGAAATAGAAAGTAACCGAAATGTTTTCTCGATTTCCAGGCAGAAGCACGAGAAAGGCTACACGGTGTGCAGCATGGCCTGGCATCCCGCCGGGGGACAGATCGCTTACACGGACACCGAGGGCTGCCTGGGCCTGCTGGATGGAGTGTGTGCGTCTTCCTCATCCTCCTCCTCGTCTTCCACTAGCACCAAGAACACAACAGTGAGTCGGTTTATCCACCGTCTCTATGTTTCACATGAGTTTCATAATAAACTTTGATATGTTACAGTATTAAAATATTAAATTAAATTAAATTAAAATAAAGTTTGCTACATACTGAATGACCTAATTATTTTTGTAAATAATCTGATAGTACACAATATTTAATATACAATAGTAAATGTATGTATTATTTGAAAATAAACTCAGGCTGTTAAAATATTTATTATTTATGTATTATTTATTATTATTATTTTATTATTTATTAGTCCAGATCCAAAAATACATTTGAAGAATTTAAAGAATTAAATCTTTTATTATGGCTTCATGATTGTCAATAACAATAAAACAATTATTTAACATTTAGATTGTATGGCATGGAATGTTATAATATGTTATATAAATAAAATATTAATAAACTATAATATATAAATAAAATATTATAATAAACATTTTATTACATTCTAAATACATGAAAGAAAAAGTATTTAAAAGCTAAATATTTAGTATAATATTTATAAATAAACTTGGGTTGTTTAAATGTTACTGAAAGCAGTTTTGTTATTGCAAATCTAAAAATACACTTGGTACAAAATTTTACAGCTTCTTATAGTAATTTCATAGTAATTTTATTAATTACTTTTTATCGGTAACGATCTAAAAAAATAATTTTTTTAATTAAATTGCATGCAAATGCATAAATTTTTTTTACAAATAAATTATGATAAACATTTTATCCCCTGTATTCTAAATACATTAAAAGTATTTAAAAAATAAATATTTAGTATAATATTTAAAAATAAACTTAAAATATTATTGAAAGCACTTTTATTATTGCAAATAGAAAAATACATTTGATAGACTTTTTTCAGAATTTTTCTCAAACATTATGACTTTATGATTATTAGTAATAATTAAAAAAAGTTTCACGTTAAATTGCATGGAATGGATCATATAAATTGTTATAATAAATGTTTTATCACATGTATTCTAAATATATTAAAAGTAAAATTTTTAAGCCTTTTTTTTTTATTGTTGCACAGCATGGAACTAATTAGTGAAATACACACTCACTGCATCATTTACCCTTAAAAGCTTCCCCTGTTTACTCGTGTGTGTGTGTGTGTTTCTGTGTGTGTGTGTGGTCAGCATGCTGCTGAGAGTAAAGAGCAGAAGGGTTATGATGATCTGTTTGACGAGGACGACGGCGGCCTGCTAGATGAATGTCGGAGCGTCTCGGCAGGTGAAGAGGACGACGACGATGACCTCATGCCAGCCACTCGCAAACCGCGCAGCAGAGGGAACTTCCTGGACGATGACGAGAACTCTCGAGGTGCGCCTCCTCCGTCTGGCATAATCCCTTATCGGCGAATAAAATGAATGATTATAATGTTGATCTCGTGTTCCACGGTATCTACAGAGGTCTAACACAACACTGGGCACTTTTTTCTGTAATTATAATTACCAGTGTCCGTATCATTTGTGCATTATTTTAAATATAAGATCAATTTTCATGGATTCCTGTTCTCCACTCAACCCCACCGCTCTGTTACAGACACCGGCTCGGTGAAGGTGGATCGTTTGGCTGAGGATGATGGAGAAAGCGGCGTTCTGGCCGCTCCGGCGCCCCCTGCTGAAGCGTCGCCGCGCCCGGTTTACGAGGGTCCCATGCCCACGGCGCCTCAGAGAGCCTTCCAGCCCGGCTCCACTCCAGCACACCTCGTGCACCGCTTCATGGTAAGGAATCACTTTCCCTGATAAATTTCTTTAATAGATCGTTCACCACGGTTCTGTTGAATTCTTGATTCTGATTGGTGGTGATACGTTTTCTGTAACCGCACCTGGAAAAGTAGCCCCGGCTCTAAGTCGGATCCCCGGATTATATTCAATTAACTTGTTTTCTGCGAGGACCTGTTTATGTGCTGTTAATTTCCGGAAGGAGTCTCCGGTGTCCGAGGTGAAAGTGGTCCGTGTGTCCTCAGGTTTGGAACTCGGTGGGCATCGTGCGCAGCTACAACGATGAGCAGGATAACGCCATCGACGTGGAGTTCCACGACACCGCCGTCCATCACGCCATGCACCTCACGAACACGCTGGAGCACAGCATGGCCGATCTGTCCCAGGAGGCCGTCCTGCTCGCGTGCGAAGGCACCGACGAACTCGCTAGGTATCTTCTATTGTTTGCCCACCGTTTCATTGTTTGTCCGCGCACCGCTCGTGATCCGGTTAAATCCTCTTCTTCGCAGCAAGCTGCAGTGCCTGCACTTCTCCTCATGGGACACCAATAAGGAGTGGATAGTGGACCTACCGAAAGGCGAGGACGTGAGCGCGCTGTGTTTGGGACAAGGCTGGGCGGCGGCGGCCACCAGTGCCATGCTGGTGCGATTGTTCTCCATCGGTGGTGTTCAGAAAGAGATATTCAGCCTGCCGGGACCTGTAGTGTGCATGGCCGGACACGGGGAGCAGCTTCTTATCGTCTATCACAGAGGTATAAAGAAATAAATAAAAAAAAGGTTGAATTCTTGTCCGGATTGCAATTCTGTCCAAATGCTAAACGGTGTTTTTTTTTTTGTGTACGTGTCTAAGGGACTGGGTTTGACGGCGATCAGGCTCTCGCTGTGCAGCTCGTTCAGCTCGGTCAGAAAAGAAAGCAGATCCTCCACGGTGAACCTCTGCCTCTTTCCCGGAAGTCACGCCTGGCCTGGATGGGCTTCAGTGCAGAAGGTGAGTCGTCCGTTCTCATTGAACAATAGCGTGACAAAACGTGCAAGCGTGATCAAATAGCGACGTGGTGATTTGTCACACAGGAACGGCGTGTGCCGTGGACTCCGAGGGCGTCGTGCGCATGCTGAATCGCCGTCTGGGAAACACGTGGACTCCCGTGTGCGACACCAGGGAGAGCTGCAAGAGCAGGTCGGATCACTACTGGGTGGTCGGCGTCCACGAGAATCCCCAGCAGCTCAGGTGAGCCTCGTAAGAGCTGTAAGGCTTTCGCGCTGGGTTCGATTTGTTTCCGTCTGGAACATTTTACACGTCCGGCAGCTTCCAGGTAATTAGATGAGCGAGTTCGGGTCCAGTGAAAACAAGTGTCTACTTTATGAAGATTAAAAATAGTTGAAAATAACATGCTGTAATGTGTTTATAGATACAGTTAAGCTCTAGTTGTAGCTGTAAAATAATACTTGGTCAACAATTAACTTCCTGTAGACGATAACGCAGGAATAGAATCAGACCACAGGTGACTGCTCCTAGAGGATGAGATAAGGAGTTAAAGGGAACGGTGACCAAATCAGACTGATCAAAGTAGTTTCACTCCATTCGGACGTCACCCTTCGGACGTTCTCACGCAACAGTATGGTTAAGCTACGTAGGCGTGGCTGGAATCTATCTGTAGGTGATCACAGCCGTGCTGATATTCAGTAGACCTCTGCCCTCTTGCTCGTACGAATATCAGGTAAATGACTTTTAGCACACAGTGGTGCGGTGAAATGTTTGGTTTCTTTTCACTCTGCTGGTGGAAATAGTCCCTGAAGAAGCTACACTTTATATTCTTCAGTTGGATGCTGAACATCCTGGAATTCTTCTCAGACCCTACACCGTTCTCCAGAACGTTCTCCTCTGTTGCTTTGGCTCGCCTGTACGTTTCATGCACACTGAAAGGGAAAGTCATGTGACTTTCAATAAAACGACCATTTAGGCTTCTTTTTTAGGCCACTTAAAATTCCACAGGCGCTCAAATACTTGTCTAAGCCTCTTCTCGAGCTCATGACTTGAGCCTAAAGGACATCGTAGGACGTTCTTCTGCACAATCCACACTCTCTTGTATGTGTTTGTTTGTTTGTTTACATTTTTTCCCCCGTTTTTTTAAAGTTGATTGAAATTCAGGTTTTATGTGATCTTTCAAAATGTCAAATTTCTTCCTCCAGTCACTTTGGCTACTTTGGTTGAAGTGCTTTTTTTTTTTTGGTCATATTGTTTATTTATTTTTTTTTTTATCTAATTTTTTTTCCCCTTTCCCAAACAGTATGACTTTAATTCAGTCTTTCCAGACTTTAATACAGTGTTTCCTTCACTTCACACTTTTTTTTTTTTAATTTATTTAATTTTTCCCCCTTTAATTTTCCTTCCTGGAAGGAAGGAAATGCTAGTGTTTCCTTCACTTCTTCACATGTGTTTTTTTTTCTAAATGTAATTATATATATATGTGTGTGTGTGTGTGTGTGTACAGTTATGTGCAAAATAATAGCAGTGTCGTTAAAACCACTGAGAAAAAGCTCAATCCTCATAATAGCATTTATTTCCATATACACAAAGGCACTGGGAGCACTGGACATTCACTTCCAAATGAAAACA
>JAOVVH010000002.1:1617709-1628335 GCA_028566435.1 Scorpiodoras heckelii
CATATAACTTCATATCAGCATTGAAAGTACCTACGCAGTACTGAAGTGTTTATCTGACAGACACAGATAACAAATTACATGCTCCTTTAAAAAAAAAATGAATAAAGCCAACAATCTGTACATTTGGATTCATCCTTTTTTTTTCTTACAGTCAATGCTTCCAGCTTTGTTATTAACCACTAAATATTTAAATCCATATAAAATCCTTTACATTTCGGCTAAATATCCGAGTCCAAAAAAAAAACAAAAACAAAAAAAAAAAACAAACAAAAAAAAAAAATGAAGAGAGAAAGGCACTGCCATTTGTTATTCTAAAATTTCTAAATATGACTTCCCAGCCTGACATGCATTTTTAAAATATAAATTACTTTTTTTTTGGGTGTAAAGTTTCCTTATTTTTGTTTTTTTTAAACATATGACGTTCTTTTAAAATATATAAGCTTATGTATATAATATATCTATATATGTAAGCCTGCAGTCAATACAGGACATCGGCTCTTGAAGATAATTAAAGGACACAGTAAAGCGGTATAGGATACAGTATAGATGCAGGTTTTTTCCATTAAAAAAAAAACGAAAGAAAGAAAAATTATTATGCAATATGACTAATGAACAGAGCCAGTATTTAAAAAAAAACACTTTGGAATATCTTTCTCTTTGACCTTTTGGTTGCAGTCGTGTACAGTTAAAAATGCACGGTGTATACATGTTGTATATAATAGGTTGCCAGATTATTAGTTACTCCTCATCTAATACTCTTGACGAGGGTCGAATTGTGATTACTGACCTGGTACTATAGTGGTGTAGGTTTACTTAATAATCTTTTTGTCTGTTGTTGTTGTTGAAAAGGGAACTCCTCTTTGTTTTGAAGACGATTTCACGGTTAATCGGGCTCATACTGGTTTTGTCCCAGTGACTTGTGCGTAAATCTGACTTAGCTACAGAGATTATAGCTGTACTTCTTGCACAGCTGTTGTACAATTGAACCGCCGGCTCTGTACATAACATGATCTTTACAGGCAAACACCAAGCCGAGGTTAGAAAGCAGCCTAAATGAAAACCATGCACGTTTGGTTAAATATATGTTTTCTTAAATTAGTAGTATTACTAATTCGACTCGATTTTGGCTCCAGATTTTTCAACATTTTGGGCAGAATTCAGCCACAGCGACATCCTAAGGGTTTCCACAGACTGCCATACATTTGTACAAGTTGAACACAGATGTACATTTACATTTATGGCATTTGGCAGACGCCCTTATCCAAAGTGACTTACATTTTATCTCATTTACACAACTGAGACTTAAGGGCCTTGCTCAGGGGCCCGACAGTGGCTGTGGTCAGATTTGAACTCACGACCTTCTGGTCAGTAGTCTGACCACCACAGCATGCTGAGGCGACCGTGCACTGCCACACGACTGCAAAAACCATCTGAGAAATGATGGCGAAGCTTCGTGTTTCTCGTCTACAACGAATGATGCGCGAAAACGCCGAGGCCTAAGCTCCAACACCGCACTGTACAGCATGCGATCGGCCACCGGCATCCCAGAGCGAGCAATTTACACAACGACATACGCGATGAAACATATCAGCAAATAAAGAACAAAAAATCAAAGAAAGACTATAAAATAAAATACATTTTTTTAGATAAAGAGAAAACAACAACATCAACGACAAAATAACAAAATGAATGATATGAGATGTACTTATGGTTACCAGCCATAGCGAGTTAATACATACGGTATCTTAAATAATACATCTAATGAATACAATAACCTCTGCAACAATAATAGAAAAAAAAAAAGAATGAATAAATAATCATTTGCTAATAGGGTTCGTTCAAATGGCAGTGTTGAGTGGCTATGACACAAAGGCACCGCTCGAATAAAACCCACACACACGAAGCGGTTTAAGAGCAGACGCTTGCATGCTTCTAGAAAACATTTTTAATCTCGTAATGTAAGAACGAAGCCACCAAGTTCAGAACAGCATGACTTGTATGAGTAAGGATAGAGAATGAAGGGCGCCGTTGAACGCACCTCACTTCCAAAGCACACAAAATGGTGCCGTTCTTCTTTCTTACCGTGTGTGTGTGTGTGTGTGTGTGTGTGTGTATGCGTAAGGCAGTGATAGTCCATGCTCTGCCCCATATTTTTCAACTCATACATAATAAGAGCATCATTCTTAGGGAACGTAGCAAAGTGCCTCATTCTGTGCTTTCAAGTACAAGTCTCTAGAGAACAAGAGTAGAAATTTCTCAGGCGGGCGGCCGTTTTCAAAAGAACGTTTGCTTTTCAATTACTACTATTAGTCACAGTTTACATTATCTTAAAGGGATTCTCAGAGAAATCACGCCTGGTTCAGCATTAAGTATCACGAGATAAGAAAAAGAAGAAGAAGAAGCTTCAGGACTGTCGCCACAGCTAGCTAGTCAGCTGCTTTACTGCTAAAACTCTGAGGGAAAAGTGCTTGCTAATGACAGTAATAATCAGAAATTGATTAGGAGGATTGGAAAATTTTGTAACTTTGGGAAAACGATTATATGAGGACATATGAGAAGTGGGCATATGAGGACATATGAGAAGGGGGCATATGAGGACATATGAGAAGGGGGCATATGAGGACTTGAATCAGTCTTTCATTTAGGAAAACTGTTTGAACTACCATGAAACAATGAAGTACTTTTCTATGAGAGACCGTGCTCAGTGTTCATTGTTCAACCACAAGGCACCTGACCTTGACTTCCAGGTGCTAGGTGAAGAACAGAGAGACATTTTTCATCATGTGCTGCCATCTAGTGGAAGGGAAATCGTTTCGGTTTGGATGTGCTCAAATGAAGTTATAACGTGAAGGCATGGATAGTTTAGTAAATCTAGTAAATAAGCAAATAAATTCAATGACCCTTCAATAGAGAAGAGGTCATATGAGGATAGCGCTATTCCTTCAGTTTATAGGTCAGTACGAAGTGAAACTAAGTTTCTGCGCTCGTGTGTACGTAATTGTTCAAGTGAAACTTGAAGTTTCTTGACGTTTCAATGCCCAGGTGCATGCTTTGGAAACGCAACCTACGATGAAGCTTGGAGCCTTTTACTCTTTGCTGAAAAATCCCTGTCAGAAAATTTATTAGATGAGGTACTGGGTTTGTAAAATGCTTTACGACACTAACCTATCATGCAGCGGCGTCAGCTAACTTAGCTAAAGGTTAGCAAGACTTCTCTGTTTTCTGACAGCTAGTTATCTAATTCGATTTCCAGAATTCTAGCTAGATTCAAGGGTTCACTAATAGTCAGAGGCTAGCTTAGATAGTTAGTCAGTGTTAAGGCTTAGTCTTATCTAGTTAGCAAAGCTAACACTAACTAGCGGAGAACTTTCATTCACAAAACTTTCACTCATTGCACTTCGTTCCTCCTTTCTGTTATCAAATCAATACCTTTAAACTCTATAAGCAAGACGTGTCACTAGAAAAGAAGAAGAGGAAGCCGCTTCAGGACTGTTGCCATAGCTAGCCAGCGGCTTTACTGCTAAAACTCTGAGGGAAAATGGCTGTCGATTAAGTAAACGATCACTGAAAAAATATGGATCGGACCTTGTTGTATTCACAAATCTCACCTTTTGCCCGTGAAACCTATGAGAAGTTTCTAAAGAAAACATAAGCAGTGCTAGCTAACTAACATGCATCAGTGTCAGCTAACTTAGCAAAAGGTTAGCAAGACTTCTCTGTTTTCTGACAGCTAGTTATTTAATTAATGAGTTCTAGCTAGATTTAAGGGTTCACTAATAGTCCAAGGCTAGCTTAGATAATTAGCCAGTGTTAAGGCTTAGTCTTATATAGTTAGCAAAGCTAAGACTAAGCAGTTAAGAACTTAGCTGCAAGCTACAAAACTTTCAATCGCTGCACTTCTTTCCTCTTTTCTGTTATTAAATCAAAGTCCACTTTTGTTCACCAGAGACCCTTTACTCAGCACTTCGGACTATTTCTTTACTTTTCTTACTTTGCTAATGTATGATAGCATCTTTGGACGTGATCTAGCTCGAGGCACGACCATGCGTGAAGCAAACAGCCGGTAACTCTTTTTTTTACTCTGGTGTTGTAGTGTACATATTGTTGGTAGTGAAAAGCTAATAGCGTACACACACTCTGTGATTTCAGGGTAGGGGTGTGCACGCGGAACTGTTATTTTATGTCTGTATGCAATTTTCTAACAAACTTAGCTGATCGTATTTCCTAAACATGGCCGTCCGTGAAACCTCCATGACCCTGAACAGGCTTAGAGAAGATGGATGATTAAATGCGGTAAAAATGTCGCATTAGCACACTCCCGCGTTAACTTTTCTTCTTTCTTTCCAGGGGATCCCAGCCCCAGTGCACACCCCTAGTTCATGATCTACTTCGTGTGCTCCAGCATGCTTGACGCTTCACCCAATCTATTGCACGTAAGAGTGTTTGCTTTCAATAGTTCAGCGTTTCACAGCACCGAGTGCACGACAAACAAGATCTCAGATCATATTAGGAAAAAAAACAACTAGGATACACAAAACTCTACAAACCCTCATTATAAGGGCGTTAAATGATTCGCCCCACAAATCGACAACCCTTATACGCTTCCATGCAGAAAATCAAACAGCTACTTGAAGTGAAAATTGTGAAGAGGCGGAGCTTCACAAAGTTAAACCGAAAAGCTTATCCCATACTGTTAACCTAATAGACTACCTGACCTTAAGACAACACGTCGCAAATGCTAGAAATCTGTCCTGGTTTTCTTCAAGTCTTTATACGGTGCGTCTTTCCGTTTATGAAACAGTTTCAACACTGAAGTTGTCAGCATGCTGGTTTATCTGTAACATATAGCTAGGCATGACGTGTTTAGCGTCACTGCGCTCTCAGTCTGACGTCACTCAAATGTTAATTAGCTACTTTGGAAATGTTTCCTGGTCGCACCGGGGAAAAGAAAATGTAATGTCCGCCCATAAACCATCAACACACAGTGTGTTTTTGGATGCTTAAGTGTCCACGTGAAGGCACATGACTGACGAGGGTTACATCATTTGGCCACCAGGTGGGGCTACAAATTCGAGTAAAATTCCCCCAGTTACTCCAGCATTCGGATAGTATTATGCAAAACAAAGCTCTCCAGACCCTCTCCATTTATATCTATGTATTTATTTACAGTCAGACCATATAGCTGAGAATTTAAGCACGCCCCCAGACGAGCAGTGGTCCAGTTTAGCCTTTTGCATGACTTTCGTTTCACTTTCTCTTAATCTTCTTTAAAGACATGCAAAAACAAACACGAAAATCAAAATCAGTGACACCTATCAAAGATTTCGAGCTGGAAATCTTGTCAAGTTTTCCATTTTCTTTCCATTCCAAACAAGCCCATCCACCTTAGTCTGACTTACCACATGCTTTCTTCCACTTCCTTTGACGTCCAAATCCATTTACGACATTCCTTCCCCTCCTCGTTCTACCTCACATCCTGCACATGCTTGCATCACTTCCCTTTCCCCCTTTGCTCTCTCTTTCTCTCTCTCTCTCTCTCTCTCTCTCTCTCTCATTCCTTCCTCTTGTCCTGTCTGACCACTGCTGCCCTAACTCTTCAATGTTTTCATAAAACAGCTTCCCAAACGGCCGGGGAAATTCCCAAATGAATCCGAGAAAAACTACAACCTTGTAAACTGATGCTGGAGATGATAACTGATAACTGTGTGTAAACGACTTGGTTTGGTGATTCCATGCAAGTTATGATCAGCTCCTTGCTTTTAGTGTGTGTTTGTTTTTTTTTTTTTTTGTTTTTTTGGTTTCGGCATGCAGAGAGGCAGCTTCACAATCCTTAAGTCTCATGGATCTCTCCGTCTTCTCCACGCTCACCAAACTTTATACAGTACCTCTGATCGGTTTCACTTTTTTTGTTGTTGTCTTTTTATCTCCCAAAAATATCCAATGACTAAAAGTAGTCATGGAGACGACGATGATGATGATGATGATGAAAATGATGATGATGATGATGATGGGAGCTGGTCAGTTGCAGCAGGCTTTCAGAAGAATGGTGAATGGTAGCATGTGAGCCACACCCACCAGCCATTTACTTCCACTACCATTGGCTGTGTTGGTTAGATGAGCAAGTGGGCGGAGTTTAAGGACAAAGCGGGTGTATGCCGCACAGATGGCCCTTCCTTCCACTGTCTCTTCAGTTCGTGGTTGACTCTGCCTCCTTTTCATGCTCTCCTTCAGATAGTGGATGTCCGATCAACACCATCTACAAACACAATGAAGAACATACACAAGTCAGTCATTCATTATTACACATTCATTCATAAAAACTTGCTGTCTGTGAGTATCAGTGAAGGAGGCATGTTCTCTGTGCCTGTCAGTATCAGTGAAGGAGGCGTGGCCTCTGTGCCTGTCAGTATCAGTGAAGGAGGCGTGGCCTCTGTACCTGTCAATATCAGTGAAGGAGGAATGGCCTCTGTGCCTGTTAGTATCAGTAATGAAGGCGTGGCCTCTGTACCTGTGAGAGGGAGGCGTGGCCTCTATGCCTGTCAGTATCATTAAAGGAGGCATGACCTCTGTGCCTGTGAGTATCAGTGAAGGAGGTGTGGCCTCTGTGCCTGTCAGTATCAGTGAAGGAGGTGTGGCCTCTATGCCTGTCAGGATTAGTGAAGGAGGTGTGGCCTCTGTGCCTGTTATTCCTAGGAAAGGAGGCGTGGCCTATGAGCCTTTAATGCCAAACAAATCTTTTGTTTCAGAAAGGTACCACATAAATAAAAGAATTATTATTATTACATTCAAAGCCTCTTTTCTGGACCAAAAGTATATAGAGCACACAGGCGTATGTCCAGTACATAAAAAATAATTATGATCATTAGTAGAAAGTGTAGTGGGGAAATACTCTGGGGGAGTGTGGGGGGTATGTTTTGGCTGAGCGTGGTCCAGGAACACAGCCAGCTCTGTGGGCAGTGGCTCGGGCATTCCTGAGCTCACCGCAGTGCTTTACTGTGCTCCAAACACACAAAGCCGCACTTGTCCGGCCACTGAGGGTCTCTGTCTCAGCTAGACTCTGAAAAACACACACACCCTCTGTATGCGAAGGGAAAACTCCGCTTTATACAGGAACGGTCACCTTTTTTTCCTCCCAGCAGCCTAAAGTCACACCCAGAGCAGTGGGGTTATTCAGCAGTCTGATGGATTCGCTGCGTTTTGTTGTGGCTGCTGCTCTCAGCTCGGGTTACACTGGCAAGGAGTAACTGAGGAGCTTCGCTTGAAAAGTCTCCGAGACGGAAAAGTACATTCTTGCTCTGTCCAAAAGCTACAGTGTAATTTTCCTCTGCAGCCCGGGGCCGACGGTGGAAGCACGGCTGCAGTGTTTGACCTAATTAAGGAGGATGCCGTTTCAGACATTTCGCCGATAAAGAACGCTTTCTGTGCGTGCTTTACAGCATAACGAGCCAGTATTCACCGCTACCTCAAACCATGTTTGTTCACATTCCAAACTCTTTGCATTTGAAGCCAAAGCACAAAATGTACCCTTCCAGTGTTTCCACTGCCTTACAGGAGCGCTGCTTTAAAGGCACAGGAGGAAATACTCATACTGGAGCGCTTTAAAGCCACGAAAAATGAAACGTACATCACTCTCCAAATTGCGTCCATCATCGATTAGGGCTAAGACATGTTTGGTGTGTGATGTTTATGTCTTTAGGTTTTGGACTGTCTCAAACACAGGTATACAGCTATATTCCAAACCTGTCCGCAGAACAACGTTTTCATAAATATCCCTGTGGCGATAGTATCTTATAAAATCAAATGTCAAATGCCTCAAGAATAAAGTTAAAAGCAGTAGACTAGACCAGAGGTCATAACCCCTAATTTCAACCAGTGACCAGGAAAACTCCCCATCAACTTGGAATTGCTACTTGAAACGGTCTCCTCAACTCTTGAGTTCCTTCGAGTTCCCCAAGTAACATCAAATCAACATGGCTGCCCACAGCATCGACAGTAAACGGTAGCACTTCTTACTTTTACACAAGTTATGAGTTGTACAATTTTATATACACGTGTGCAAACGAAATGATTTACCTTCTAGAGCGTGCTCGGTCATACTGCGGCACAGAGACTCCAATCGATTATTGATGTCTGGCTCCGTCACAGGAACCTGCAGATCTGCGACCAAACACAAACATGATGAATAAAAACAATACACAGGAACGTCCAGAAAACCGACATAACCATGACACAGGTGGAAGTTACTTGTATATGATAGTCATGTTGGATTGCTTGAATCTGATTGGTCAGAAGGTGTCAGCGCTTGGAGTTTCCTTCTCAGACTAATAATAAATAAATAAATAAATAAATAAATAAATAAATAAATAAATGTATACTCATTTACAGTACTGCGCAAAAGTCATAGGCACCCTATTGTTTTTAGGTACAACTTTTGTTATTGATGATATTTTCCGAGTTCTGCATTATTGAGTCAGTGCAAAAAAAAAAGATTTTATTTCTCCAAACGTTACTTTTCCAACAAAAAATTCAGAAGCATGATGGTGTGAAACTCTTTGACTTAGCAATATGGGGGAAAAAATATGCTGGAGACGATGCAGAAATTACTCAGCAGCGCTTTGTCACACAGAAAAACGTCTAGTATTATCAGAAAGGCTAAGTTCTGTTGTTTATTCTGATATTTTATGACGCACTAAGGACTTCTGTGACTTATTCAACCTGAGAAGCAAGAGTGTGAATTTGGACGCACGGGTTCTACGACGCTGAAATCTGATGTGAATTCAAAATGAGTTTTCTTGCCAACTAGCATCGTTGGAAAGGTCAAGCCATCCATTTTATTTGTCAAAGCGTTCATTTGGTCGTTCCGGTTCATCTGATATGCGTGCCACTTCGCTGCGATGAACATTTCATGAGCAATTCACCCCAGAAGAAGGGGATCTGAAATTGGACGTGCGGTGCATTCGTCTATCGGGTTTTTAATTCGATGTAAATTCAAAAAACACTTTTTTTTCCCGCACAGACAAGTAACTAAGGTCAAGTCGTGCAATCTCCTTTGATGGACATGCCAATTTGCTGCTATGAACACTCCTGAGCAATACAGCCGAGAAAACGGGATGTGAATCTGGACGCAAAATCCGTCTATCGGGTTCTAAAACGTTTTTTTCCCCCCATTTCAGCTAAATTTATCATTTATTATTGGAACACCACATTTGTATGTCTGTTGGTCTCTAAAGTCTGTAATGTTCACTATACCCTGAAGTACCAGAAAAACTGGTATACCAGTTAATACTTGGTAGGTCCCCCAGAGGATCTTGGACAGAACACTGCACAGTCCTCACGCTGATGTGTGTTGAGGCCCCAGCATTGAATTCTGATGTTACTTGAGGCAGTGTTACATGTGAAACGATTTTTACAGCCACACTGCTGTCGTAGGTTTGAGGTTTTGCTGGAATTCTTGTAGTCACGCTACACCCATGAAATCGTAATAACTTGCCATTCTCATGGCGGAAACAGCTCTAGAAGCTTCCCGAGACATCTATTGCTTTATATACGCACCAGTGGACGCAACCAGTGACGTGCATAGGTGGTGTTGCTATGTAATTTTCATAGGCTGGTACTTCAGTGTATTTGTATATATTACACAGGATATAAAAAAAAACTGTAGCACTATATGCTCAAATTGTTCCATTTTTACAAGAAAATAACTGACTGTTATTAAAATCTTCTTTGTTTCCACTACGATAAAACTATTAGCCGCCCTTTGGTGTTGCTAGCATGTTCGCTCAGAGCAGGCGTGAAAAGTGTATTCAGACAATAGTCTATGGTTTACATTGATCTAATCTTCATCAGCGTGATAGGGGATATATAAACAATCCTGATGGAATAAAGACGAAAAGCCTTTTCTATGTTCAAGGGCAGACTGGATAATAAAGAAATATGGAGGGAAAGTAAACTCTTAACATTACCGTCTTAGTTCAGGTTTAAAAATAAGACCTATTTTCCTGTACTTTTGTTTACTGAGGCTGATCGGTGCTGGAGAGTTTTGCCTTGTGCCATATGGCACGCTACACCCCGTCATCCATGTTAGTGTTAAACAGTCTTACAGCTTAGGCTGAGTCAGCACTGCCGGGGTCTTCACAAATCCCCCAGCTGAGTCAGGCGGGGACTGATGGATGGAGTGCATGCACCGTGTGCTATTTTTAGGTACCAAATCCTCTAAGGCTCCTCCACACACACAACCTCAGTAGTCCATGTCTCAGTTTACCCCTCACTGATTTGATCTGATTTAATCATTTGAGAAAGTAGCTTGTGAGACAGGCGGAAAGCTTGACAGTCACTTTCTGGTCCTTGTTTTGAACTCGGAAGAAGGGAGAGAGTAGAAAAATGGCAATAGGTGAAGGAGAGAGACGTAGGAGGGAAAAATAGATGAGGAGGAACAGTAGAATGAGACAACAAAGGGAAGAGAAATTGAAAAAAGAGACAAGGAAAGGAAAAAAAACAGAAAAGACTGAAAAAAGAAGGGGAGAGGAAACGAAGAAGCGGAAAAGGAGACAAACGAGAGAGAGAGAGAGAGAGAGAGAGAGAGAGAGAGAGAGAGAGAGAGAGAGAGAGAGAGAGAGAGAGAGAGAG
>JAOVVH010000002.1:1628435-1640904 GCA_028566435.1 Scorpiodoras heckelii
CACATACACACACACACACACACACACACACACACACACACACACACACAGTCACCTCACATGACCACACAACACATTTACTCATGAAATGCTTGTGAATAAGCTCTATATAAGATCTCTGCAGGATTCCTACACACCAAGACTGAGCTGCAAAAACAGTTTGCCGTTCCTTTTTTAAACACTCAGTACAGTATTCATTTATCAGTTCACAGACCTTAAACTCTTTCTGCAATGCGTATGGAAAAAAGACACTAAAGTCCCAAAAAGTATTCTGCCTTTCAAGCGTTCTGCATCAGTCCACACGTCCATATCCATATCCATAATCAAGAAAATCTCCTTTATATTCGTGGCTACAAGTTTAGACCAGTCGGTTGGTGAAATAAAGGTGTAAGTGTGAAATGTTTACATTAGAAACTAGTTAAAGATGGACAACTAAAGATCTGCATCCTGCTTTAAACTGCATGGGCAATTTGGATTTGGATGAAAATGATCAAAATTTGTCAGCGAATGTAAATAACAACATAAAAACCCCTAGTTTTTAAACAATTTCACACTGATTAGCATGGCATTTGTTTTGTGTTTAACTGGCTAGCTTTAGCTCCGAGACATTCCCATCAGAACTAAAAATAAACAAACTAAATGAGACACAAATGCAAAATGACTTTTGAGTGCTAAGCAAAAGTCATAAGGCCGTCTCCTTGTGTTCGTCTACACAATTTTTCCTACAATTCCTACAAGCAATGAATCACTGAAAAACAAAGGATGCTGTTGTACTATAAGTAAAGAACATTATTAACTGTTCTTTTCTTTCACTCTATACGTTAAACTTAACAGGGTGGGAAGGGCATGTAACGCTGGAGCAGGAACGTAAAAATATCACTTATTTTCTGGATGAATCAAAATGAATTGTTTAAATTGTTAAATGATAAAGCTTGGACGGATGTAGCAGAGATTGTTGGTGTTTCTGCTGGATCGTTGCGTAATTAATAGTGTTAACAATAATCTGACGGCAAACGCAGTCCAAAGCCTAGCATGCAATGTGTCAATAAAACAACTAATTTTCACACTGATTAGCATGGCATTTGTTTTGTGTTTAACTAGCTAGCCTTAGCTCCTACACTTTCCCATCAGAACTAACAATAAACAAATTAAATGAGACAAATGCAAAATGACTTTTGAGTGCTAAGTAAAAGTCATAAGGCCGTCTCCTTGTGTTCGTCTACACAATTTTTCCTACAATTCCTACAAGCAACAAATCTCACTGCAAAGCAAAGAACGCCGTTAAACTGTATCATAATGCCGTATACCATTGTTTTTATTACACTCTATACATTAAACTAAACCAGATGGAGGGGTGTGGAACGTTGGAGCACGAACGTAAAAATATTGTTTCTTATTCAAAATTAATTGTTTAAATTGTTTCACTACAATAATGATTGTATGTTTACATTCAGAGTTGCTGGAAAAAACACCCTCGTTTCCGGCCAATCGGAAACCTTTGAGCAGTAACAAAGCTTCCAAATAATAATAATAATAATTTTTAAAATGGCAAAGCGTAATATTATGTCAATTTAAAGTTTCATTGTAAAAGATTCCCAAACGTCATGCTGTTTTTTTTAAAGGTTTCACAAAAAAACTGGAGCTTTTATGCTTTAACAATAAAAAAGTAGTCATGCAGTAAAGAAATCATCATTATGTAAAGGATCAATATGCAAGAATCGGTTTATTCAATCAAACTCGCACCGAATCGATTCTCACCTCTATTCAGCGAAGATAAAGCGAAATTTGAAAGAAAAAATATAATACAAGGTTATAATTAGACATCGCACGATACATCTTTTTTCTTTTCTGATATCTAATACCTTTAAGAAGTACTAAGATTTAAACTGAAGTGCTTAAAAAAACTATAATAAATAGCTACAAACTTGACTTTAGCTTACTAGTTAAAATTTTCACACAAATACCACTTACATTGCAAATATAATAAATATACACAAAATATTTACATCAAAAATGTAGAAAAAAATAATTCTGAATCCAATTACAATCTGTTCCACTGGTTACAGAATTAAAAAAAATATTATTAAAATTATTATTTAAAAAAGATTATTTAGGAATAAAATTCATAAAAATAAGTTAACAGTATTTAATATTTACAGCTTATGTGAGATTTGTGAGTAAAGATTTATGCTGTTTTATTCTGGGAAAATGTTTAGATTTTTTTATAGGTTTGGTGGTGATTCTATCTATCTATCTATCTATCTATCTATCTATCTATCTATCTATCTATCTATCTATCTATCTATCTATCTATCTATCGTGTCACATTTTCAACCTCATTGTAAAAACGCTTGAACAGGTGGAAAAAAAAGACAAAATAAAACAAATCCTGAGACCAAACATGTCTCAGCTAATTGGCTGTGTTTGCGTATAAATGGAAAATCGGTGTAGAGTGTGGAGCAGACAGGACGTGTGTGGGGGTGTGTCGGTGTGTGTAGGTGTGCGTGGGTGTGTGTGGGTGTGTGTGTATGTAATTCTGTCTTACCTGCCTGCTGGAACATGGCCATGGTGTGTGGGTTGGTGTGGACGGGTAGAGAGCGTGTCCTCTGCACAGAACTGTGGGTGCGACTGGGCATGCTGTTACTGCCACCCGGGTTAGCAAACCATAGACCCTAAACAACACACACAGACAACAGGAGCATCACATCTTACTCGCTCCATTACTTCAGGAAGTAACATTGTGCAGCCACGAGTGTGAGAACACGTGTGTATAACACGGGAACACTGCTCTGTTTGGTGCCGTGGCATTAAATCTGGGTGCAAACCGGAAGAGCCAATGAAGAAGCTCAGGTACATTTTATGGTGCAGGATGAGTCAAAACTGAGAACACGTTCTCTCTTTTTCTGTCTCTCTCTTCCTTCCTATACCTTTATCTCTCTCTCTCTCTCTCTCTCTCTCTTTCTCTCTCGATCTCTTTTCCCTTTCTCGGCCCTCTGGTACAAGGGAGGCAGGCGAAAACAGGAAATGCCTATGCACTGTTCTCACTGCCTTGCTCCCTCTCTCCCCTTCTTTTTCTCCTCCTCTCCCCTTCACCACGCTGCCTCCAATTCGTTCTTCTCCCTTACTATGACTCATCCTCACACACACACACACACACACACACACACACACACACACACACATACACACACACACACACACACCCCTAACCCACAGACATGGATCGGTTGGAACTTCCTCCCATTGTACAAACGTAGGAAAATGTTTCAGCACACACACACACACACACTGGAAAGACAAGCTAACAGACTCAGCGCTTCCATAATAATTCACAGGCATGAATCAACAATACGCAAACGTGTAAGAACTCTTCCATTTCAGCACCGGTGTGGAATTCGTGGAATGCAGCAAGCCGGGTGAAGTTCCACTTACTTGTACGCATCCGTCCACGTACGTGTATGTAACATGCAAGGCCTCACTTTTCGGTGGTCTAATCATCGGTGATCAGATGTCAGACAGTGACAGACAACAAAGCAACAAATCGCTTTAACGGTTCCTCGGAAAACAATCGTATGCCTCATCGTATGTGGTTCGATGTTTCTTCAGTTCTGCGGTAACGGCTTAATTAGTCCTGGTTACTTTTTGATAGGCAAAATTAGAAGATAAACTATATATGACTTCTCGACATTATGGAGAAAGATAACGCCCCACTGGCGAGTGATTAATAGAGTTGGCATTAATCTGCCGACAAAATTAATGCAAAGCCTGGCATGTAATGCATCAATCAAACAACCAATTTTCACACTGATTAGTGTGTTATTTATTTTGTGTTCAACTAGCTACTACACTTTCCCATCAGAGCTAAAAATGAACAAACTACAAGAGAAACAAATGCGAAATGACTTTTAGTGCTAAGCAAAAGTCATAAGGCCGTCTCCTTGAGTTCATCTACAGAATCAGATACAGCCACTTGTCCCAAAGACACACCCACTAATTCTGCATGTACTTCTAGATCTCACGCATCAGAAAAAGCGTACTGGAAAAAAAAAAGGAGAAAATAAACGAAAAAGCCAGGAGAGTGAACACACAATGGACTTTGTGATCAGAATGGGTTTCATTCTTGGTACAAATGTTCTTTAGAAGAAAAATTCTTAAAACTTACTTTAAGATTCTGACATCTTCTTATTTGGGATTTGTTCCTAGGTAAGAACAGAATCTTACCTAAGGGAACAGTTCTGCAGATTAAGAACACCTCATCAATCTGACCGAGACTTTTCCAAGGACCTTCCTCAAGAACAAATTAAGGAAAAGTCGGCCAGTGTTGTTGGAGTGGCTGGAGGAACTCTTGCTCGCAGTGTTACTGGATTTCAGGGAGTATGAGTTAAAACGAGTCTGGCATTAGCGAGGGAACAATTACACCTAAAGGACATCCAATCAGCCGAATATTCATAAAAACCACAGCAAGGATAAAAAAAGTCCCTGGAGCCAATGGAAGATGAAATGGCTTTCAAGGTTCTGTCATGACATCAGTATGTTTCCTCACACCTTTACGGTCATGTGAGCAGAAAGATGATGTGATCATGACACTTAATGCCTTTCTGAATCGTACAACCTGGCTGAGGATTAAGTTTGGGTTATTTAGCGTGCACATTGTTCACACTAGCAACACACACTGCTAGGTCAGCGTTCAATAATACTCAGGCGTGGTTCAGTTACACTTCATTTACTACAACATATATGAAACTATGCTGTGTGTGTATGTATTACCTGTCTGCCCTGCTTCAGGTTAGTGGGCGTGTTGTTGGAACTGCGTGGGGTGTGTGTGTGTGTGAGCAGGCCGGCGGTGCCCAGCAGGCCGAGCCGGGGTGCAGGAAGACTCCGCGACGGCACCGGAAACTGGCGCAGGTTTCTCCGGGAACACACACTGCTGCCCACACACACAGCGCTGGGAAGGGAGTTGGATTGACCGAAACCACGGCTGCTGCAACACACACATACACACATATATATATACACACACACACACACACACACACAGGTTGGCATGACATACCACTACTATGACATCATGATAAATCTGAGGAATCTTGTGGGAACTGCGTGCTCGTGTCAGGACCTGTGGTGGTAAAGACGGGGAGTACGATTACCATTACATATTTCAGATGCTGTGTTCAAGTTTCCTTGAGTGTTCAACATTCAACACTGCTTCACATAGCATCAATTGTGAAAACTATCAAATAGTTAAGATTATATACTATACATCTCGCAAAAAGTCTGAAGAAAGTGATGATAAAAACCAAATAAAACACGAGCTGAACTCAGTTATCCATCTGTTATTAAAGTTGCGTAAGCCAATTTGAGCTAATAATTCCCATGATGCCCACAAAACTCCATAAAAGGCAAAGTTTAACATGACTAAACACTGAAAGGGTGTGTGCTGTGTGCTGAATCTCCCAATAATGCAGCTCGGTATACATCGGTATATACATAAACACCACATTTCTTATGGAAATGTCCTTGCAAACTATTTACTAATAAATGTGCTGGTATCCAGATTGCTAAATGAGGCCCTCTGTGTGTGTGTGTGTGTGTGTGTGTGTGTGTGTGTGTGTGTGTGTGTGTGTGTGTGTGTGTGCATGGAATACTGAGCAGACTTGATTGACAGCCTCAGCCTGCTAGACCACTCACGCAAAAATAAACACAACGGTGATCAGGATTGTACCAACCGACTGAGTAAGCACTTAATGCTTTCGTTCAGTAGGTCAGTTTTTCCGTAACCAGGTCACATTCAACTTCTTCCTTGAGACTGGTGGATACTAAACCTCCTGTTAAAGCGTCACCCAAGCTCAGCCCCGCCCACTTTACAAAAATCATAAAATCAACAATCGTACTGTATACGGTACCTACAAGGACACCTCTGAACTTATTATAAAGCAGGACTGCGACCTGGAGACATGATGGTGAACACTTTTGAACGCTTAGGGAAAGCGAACGCGCACATTACCTCCTCGGCTGACGGTATCCAGACATATCCAGGAGAGGTTTCCGTGGAAACGAGCGGACTAGCTTCTGCACCTGCTGCCTCCATGACGACAGTCTCTTTTTCTGCGTCTCTGTGAACGCCTGAGAGACAGAATGGGCGGAGTCAAAAAGGCGACTAACAGCCCCTCCTCCTCCTCCTAACTATTATTTAATTGTTGAAATAACATACATTTGATATAATCATAATAAAATCTAAAATTATACATTTTTATTTAATCCTTATTATTAATAATTAATAATCATTATTGAGACCAATCCTTTTTGAGCCTTACCTCATGGAGTTCGCACTTATTGATGAGCTGCAGATATGAGCTGATGTTCTCCTCATCCGGCCGAGAAACCAGCAGCTGTGTGCACACTGACACACACACATGCACACACACACACACACAGTTATACATGCAGCTTGAGTGCAGTTCAGAGATTGAATGGTGTCTGTTTGCGCACTCACTCACTCACTCACTCACTCACTCACTCAGTCACAACCTTTACAAGCTGCCTGAACTCTGTGATAATCTTTTTCGACCACACATTAAACATTAAACATTGAACGTACACCCAGGAGCCGTGTACATCACCATCATGCTGCATTCGCACACCTTGTCCGTCATCCATCAGTCTGTCTGTCTGTCTATGTCTGTTCCTATTACATATGTGTTATGCCCAGTGTATATTTGCTAACTAGGACCAGCAACTGTGCATAAAAGTGTGTGAGTCATATGCGCTATATACACTGATAAAAATACGAGGCTAATGATTTTGACGTTGTAAGAAATGATTACTAATTTCAAATGCAGTATCTTTGTTTACAAAAGAGAAAATACAAAAGTTTAAGGTTCTGTATTAAGGATGTACGCATCTTGATGTCCTACCAAGGATACGATACGGTAAAGAAATATGTGACGCAACTACTAATGCAATACGATATGATTCAACCCTATTTCGGTGCCGTGTGATTCAACATGATTCGATTCAACAGAACGTGCAGCTCTTCCTCCTCTGTTATAATCCGCTTCCAAATCATGCCAGACTTGGTTGAGAGACTCGATTGGTCGGTGACAGCAGTGGAGATGAGAGAGTGCAGTTCAGAGAGGCGGTATCAAGCTAAATCTAAAACCATCCATCCATCCATTATCTTCCGCTTTATCCTGCTAGTCGGGGTCACGGGGGGCTGGAGCCAATCCCAGTGTCATCGGGGCGAAGGCGGGGTACACCATGGACAGGTCGCCAGTCCATCGCACGGCCAACATACACTCACTCGCACATTCACACCTACGGGCAATTCAGAGTGACCGATCAACCTAACATGCATGTCTCTGGACTGTCGGAGGAAACCGGAAAACCCGGAGGAAACCCAGACAAGCACGGGGAGAACATGCAAACTCCACACAGAACGGCCCGGAACGGGAATCGAACCCGGATCATCCTGCTGTGAGGAGACAGTGCTAACCACTACACCACCGTGCCGCCGCTAAAACCATTGGTCGCATTTCTAAATAATAAAAGCATAAGGCCTCTACTATAAGTATATATAAATAAGTCTGATTTTACTGATGCAAAGATGTTAGAAACGCTGCATCCTGAATTCATCCCAAAAGTGTATCCAGTGCACTTTTATGCTTTTTATGCGAATTGGTGAACCTTATTATCCCTGTTAGTGTGTGCATGGTATTAATATATTGATGAGGACCTCATGTCCCCACAATGATAGGATTGTCTGCCTAATTTGAGCTTGTGAGGACTGGCAGGTCCTTATGAGGAAATCTGTTGGGTTTATTAGTTTATTGTTTAACCAAAAGGTTCATAAAGTTCATAAAGCTTTTACTACAAAACATGACTAAACTAAACAAAAAAACCTGAACTTGAAGATAGTTCGGAAACGTATAAGAATATCTGACGAATTTGTGTTGGCAAGTCCCCATAAGGAAAACGACTTGTTTTTTAAAACAACAACTGCAGCTTTATATATTTTTTAGAAAACTGAAAACAACAAAATGTCTCATTTCGGTTCCTCAGGTTAAAGTCACAGTTAGATTTAACTGTAGCGTGACATGAATTCGTTGCATTAATAATTATGTCAGTGGAAAGTCCTCATGAGTCCAGTCAGACAAACATGTTTGTTTATGCGTACCTTTGCCCATGACGCGCGTGAACTGGGCAGGAATGTCCCCCTCTGCTATGAGCGTGGTGCTGCTCTCGGCTTCCCCTCCGCTCACACACACTCCGGTGGTGGGGCTCTTTCCCTCGGCGGTCAGTAGGGGGCGGTGTGGAGACTCTGCCACGCTGTTGAAAGCTTTAATGGGAGTCCCGATGATATAATGGAGCTCCTGCAGAGGAGAACGCAGATTCCCGCCTTCCAGCACATCCTGAGAGAGAGAGAGAGAGAGAGAGAGAGAGAGAGACAGAAAGACAGAGAGAGAGAGAACATGAGTAATACACAGAAAAAAAAGCTATGTGAGAATGCCAAACTGACTGATAAACACAGGGTGAATGAAAGAGTGTGAGTGAGAGACAAATTACCAGATGTGAGTATAATTGGTATTCAAAGCCACAGCCAGCTGCGTTTATTTATTTTTGACGCGTCCATAAATTGTACATGAGCAACGGTCAGGTGTCGGGATATTTCTGCCATGTACTGAGGTGTAAAATGACATGTGGTGATGAAGTTCTCCTGAAAATACGTGCTTGTTTTCACCTACAGGGCTTGGCCAGGCAGGAACAGGTTTACATTTTCTGCTTAAAGCTGAAGAGGTCAAAATACGCAGAATGATACGTTTCTGATCCTTTGACGTGCTGAAAACAAATCTGACATTAGACCAGAGGAGATACAAGTCACTCTTCTACTGTAATTTACTCTACACTCTTCTAACATAATCACTGTTTCAGTGTCTGAATTCGTTGCCTATTCACCATGCATCACGCAGTCTAGGAAAACCCATCAGATGTTACTGGGGCTAAATACTTAACAGCCAAAAATGATGAAAAATCAGGTTCTGATATGTTTCTTTTTGTTGTTGCAAATAATACACTGAAGTACCAGAAAAACTGGTATACCAGATAATACTTGGTAATACTTGGAGGGAACGTTGCACAGTCCTCATGCTGATGTCTGTTTAGGCCCCAGAATTAAATTCCGATGTTACTTCAGGCAGCGTTGCACGTCTATCGCGTGAAACGATTCTTGCCAGCCGACGCTGGTCACGTTCATGTTTACTTGAACTCTTGTAATCATGGTACACCCTTGAAATGCACCCTCATACGCTGAAATCCAGACTTTGCTTCTACCTCTGGATCTCACGACCGCCAACTTTTTTATTAAACATAAACATTCTCATGGCAGAAACAACCCTAGAAGCTTCCATAGATGTCTCTCGCTTTATATACGCACTGGCAGATGCGACCGATGACGTGCGTAGGTGTCGCTGCTATGCATTTTGCACAGGCTCCTGTACCAGTTTTCCTGGTACTTCAGTTTACAGTTTGTGGCATCTTTACTTTGAGAAGGGGGCGGGATGCCTTACTCCGTCTCCCATGTCAATCACATCGACACCAGCCAATCGTGAGGTTCTCCGAGCTCATGTATGCAGAAGAGTGCGGACAGAGCTTTTTCCTCCCAGAGCGTTATGGTGCCCTGCGATGCAGCATGAACAGCAGTTTGAAAACGTGTATCTGGCTTCCCGTTTGTTAGCAGATAAGAGCAGGGTAATCTGAGACAGACTTTGAAATGCTAATGTTAAATGTCGCATTTAAACGTACTAGGCTAAGGAATGAAAGGGAGGACAGAAAAAAGAGTGGACAAACCTTTTCCAGAGAGCGTAGCCTGTTCTGCCTCTCTTTCAGTTTCTGGATGCTGATGATGATCTTGTGCCGCGCTCCTTTAGTAACGCTCTACAATGGCAAATCACAGGTTTATAGTAAACTCTGTATATAATCTAAGACTGATAATAAACAGTATTAACTGTTATTGATGACGTAACTAAGAATATTCGTTTATATGATGTTTTCTGCGAAGAGATATTTATTTAAATTTTTTTGAAGGAGTCTCTAGTGTCAGTGACTGGTTTTAATAATAATAACTAATGCTATGAATGGATAAAAAGTATCCCAACCCACTCACCTGTGCCTCCAGCTGTTGCTCCGTCAGCGACATCATCTCCTCGTAGGTCATAGTGGAGAAAAGTCCGGCGTACTTGTGCAGACGCAGACTCTTCAGCCATGCCGGAACATCTGCGAAGCAAGAACGCACACGTCTGCTTAGACGTCTGGGGTTTGTGTAACCGTCATTAGGCAAACAAAATAAACAAGGAGTCTTGCTCCGTCGGAGAACTCTTTGAGTCCTCACTATGATTAGCTGATTGGATTGGATTGACTGGCAAAGCGACATGTATTGATGCAAGAGTTATTTTAACAAAGTGCGCTCTGGAGTATTATTTTTATGAAGAATAAATGGGAAACACCCCTAACGTCCACTTTATTCCACATAAAGACTGAAAAGCAGCACAAGTTCAGGCAGTTGTGAGCTCTCTCACCCCTCATGCCACTCCCCTCCTCGCTGAACGAGCTCCGAAGGGCCATGCCCAGGCCTGAGCCATCATCTAGATGCTCGCTGCCTCCACTCCCTGAAGATGCCACACTGCTCTGAGGGGACAGAGGGGCGTGGTCAGGGGTGAGAGGTGCCCCTCGTCCTCGCAGGTCTTCCTGTGAGAGCCAGCCGTGGCCCAGAGGTTGTGTGGACGAGCCGCTCATCGGCGGAGTGAGAGAGACGGAGCGCTTCAGAGGACTGTGCTGACCCGCAGACTGCAGGACTACACACACACACGTGCACACACACACACACACACGCACAGATTATACACTGATAGTCAAGCTTTTGCTAGTCCAATTCAACACACATACTCATCTTTGTGGTACAAATCAAAAAATAAGTTGTTGTTTTAATTTTTTTTTAATATGCAGGCAGCTTCATAGTTGTTCTTAGCTTGCACATGTGTAGACTCAGCATAAATAAATGAGACACGCAAAGTTACACATATTCAGAGTTGGGTTACACAGGTGCTCTTCTGGATGGCCCATTCAGATTATCTAAAATAACTGCTGTTTTGTAATAGACTGCTTTTAACCATGCAAGTTGTATGCATGTTAAATGTTAACATAACATTTATTTATTGTGCTTTTAATAAGCTATTTTGTGTTTATAAAATCATGCTAATTATGACCGCCATAGCTAGCGAAGGCAGTCATTTCGATTTTGTTAAAGTGTTTTTTTTTCTTCTTCAATTTTTTTGTGTTTTTTTTTACTAATTGGTTGATGATATCATATACTTAGACTTCGACCACATGATATCATATACTTAGACCACATGACACTTGGTACAGTTGTCGCCCCACATGTCTGATACAGCATATAAGGCTTGTGTGAGTAGATGTGTTTATCCAATTATGCTAGCACCCCTGAAGTGTAATAGGCTCAAAAAAGTTTTTTAGGTAATAGCGTGAAATTTTACGGCAAGTTGGACTCTAGGCGGTGCATTACCCTGGCTCATTATGATTCATTTGTGGAGTAGCGCCACTACTTTTTCAAAGCAAAAAACGTTACGAAATTTCACACCTGCATCACTACCACATTCTTTAGATGCACACCAAATTTTGTGCAATTTCGTCAATAGTGGGCATTGCAACAAACACAGGTACACTATATTGCCAAAAGTATTCACTCGCCCATCCAAGTCAGTGAATTCAGGTGTTCCAATCACTTCCTTGGCCACAAGTGTGTAAAATCAAGCACCTAGGCATGCATACTACAAACATTTGTGAAAGAATGGGTTGCTCTCAGGAGCTCAGTGAATTCCAGCATGGTACCGTGTTCCACAGTCAACTGTCAGTGGTTATATAACAAAGTGGAAATGATTGGGAATGACAGCAACTCAGCCACGAAGTTGTAGGCCATGTAAAATAACAGAGCGGGTCAGTGGATGCTGTGGAGCGTAGTGCGCAGAGGTCGCCAACTTTCTGCAGAGTCAGTCGCTACAGACCTCCAAACTTCACGTAGCCTTCAGATTAGCTCACGCACAGTGCGTAGAGAGCTTCATGGAATAGGTTTCCACAGCCAAGCACCGGCATCCAAGCCTTACATCACCAAGCACAATGCAAAGGGTCGGATGCAGTGGTGTAAAGCACGCCGTCACTGGACTCTAGAGCAGTGGAAGCGTGTTCTCTGGAGTGACGAATCACGCTTCTCTGTCTGGCAATCTGAAGTATGAGTCTGGGTTTGGCGGTTGCCAGGAGAACGGTACTTGTCTGTCTGCATTGTGCCAAGTGTAAACTTTGCTAGGGGGGGATTATGGTGTGGGGCTGTTTTTCAGGAGTTGGGCTCGGCCCCTTAGTTCCAGTGAAAGGAACTCTTAATGCTTCAGCATACCAAGAGATT
>JAOVVH010000002.1:1656857-1671076 GCA_028566435.1 Scorpiodoras heckelii
GCCCTACACCATACTAATAAATTATTGTGGTCTAAAACCAGGTGTTTCAGTTTCATTGTCTAACCCCTGTATATATAAACACAAAGTACTTTAACAGGCTGAAATCAGTTTTCACTATATTTAGCCCTTATTCAAATCAGGGTTTGCATGACAATTGCGTTCATTTTGCTGACTTAGCTATTCCTTTCAATATGCCTCCATGCAACACTGTGAAATCTAACTGCGAAACAACAACAGTGAGTGACACACAGACACACACACACACACACAAACACACACACACACACACACAAACACACACACACACACACACACACAAACACACAGAGACCAGTTTATCAGGGATGTGACTTTGTCCACTATTGTCAATGTTAATTTTTTGTATATTCTCCATAATATGGATACTTTGATATTGCCCTAAACAAGTCCAGACATCACCACAGACTTCCTGACACTGCTAAAACCTGGAGCGTATGACTCACACACTTAAACCCTTTGGACCGATCCTGCCTAGTGCTTACCCGGCCGGGGCTTCTCTCACGACTCAGACGGCTGTGAATCACACACACTGCCACACTGTTATGTCTGCCGTGTTAAATCAGAGAGGAGCGCCGTTCTAATTTTAGCTCAAGGAATACAAAAAAGAAAAAAAACACCCACACAGACACACAACCATTTGTGAGGTTTGTGACTTTGTCTGGTTTCAAGCGTACGGGTTCTTCCTTTCTTCCTTCCAGCCGTGTCTATTTTGTGCTGTGAAGGGGTTATCGGGATGGACAGAGAGGGAAACACCTGCCAGAAGCAGCCACATAGGCACTCTGTCACTATTGTTCCCACACACACGATGAGCTCCATCGCTCTCTCTGTCCGTTTTCCTCTCTCTCAATTTGTCTCTCCCGCTGTCTGTCGCTCTCACAGATTTCTGGGTCACAGGAAGTCCGTCATGGCATGCACACGCATCATTTAGTGTTGGCCCTGCTTCTATTTTAGCGACAAAGCTTTCAGACAGCGCAGACTAAAAATAAAAAAAGAAAGCCAGTGTATGTCAGAGTACTATGTCGATGTGCACGTTGAAACAAAACAAACTCTGCTTTTTTTTTTTTTAGCCCTCACAGTAAAACTAAAACACAGCACAATTCATTTTCTCTTCTGAATATATACTGCAGATTCCACTCATTTTATAATAATACGCAATCTTGACTTGACATGGCGCTCTTTCACAATTGAAGACCCCACAGTTGGTTTCCCAGGCTCTGCAGTTAGACCATGGATGTGACCTGCATGTAACTTACACCTCAGAGGTTGACTTTTCCCAAGGAGATACATCAGAGACGGCTGTTTAGACCACCACCCGTAAACGCAAGCCTGAAAACACATCTGGGATAGAAAATGCGGACTGAAGAAGGAAGCCGTGTTTTATAATGCTTTTTGTATTTGTATTTGCCAAATGAAATATGACGTAACATAAGAGCAGAAAATAGTCCTAGTTTACCAGTAGGGCTTCCACCTTTTATTAGTTTTTAATGAATAAGTTAATGAACTCAGTGATGGTTATTTGATCATGCTTTCATTCGATTCATCACTCTCAACATTCTGAATATTTAGCTACACTGCACTAATATTTCACCCAAATCCTCTCAGAGAAAATCAGGAGGTCTGAATGAACTTGTTTCCCCCAGGAGGTGTCCCTACACACCCCGATGACAGCAAGTGCCATCAAACTGAAGCTGTAACGAAGGGCAGTTTACGTTGCCTACCTGTGGAAACTTCAGAGGTTGGGTGTTTGTGCAGGGCTGAATGTCGCAGTCAGGCAGTTATGCCTGGAATGTGAGCCTCAAGTCTGCGGATTCGAGAGCTAAGGGTGCTATTTAAGGAAATACTTGGGGCCCCCAGTATCCCCCTAGCTCACCTCTGTGCTCGATCGCTTCCTGTCTGGAAGAAATCTTAATTTCCATACTCTTTGCTGGGAGATGAATAGAACTGTCAAGCCCTCCGCTGAGGAACTGGTATTACTGCAAAAAAAATGGCAAGAACGGACTAGACTGAGCTGGGATGATTTATATATAAATCATATATAATCATGGAATATACTGTATTCGATATGAACGCATCTTTGACTCGAACCGGAAAGAGGCCGTGGTGATCTTTTTCAGGCTGAGCTCATGCTCCATCAGCACTTTCTGAACCCGGGACATAGGACAGCATTGTGTTCAACTGTACAAACAACATGGATGTGCCAGATGATTGGCAGCTCAAGCCAAACTTACAAATGCAACAGCGTGGAGAGAAATGACCTCACATGATGTACAGCCCGGAGGCGCAGTATGGAAGAGCGCTTTGGCATGTGTATAAAGGTAGAGATGTCTCCAGAGTGCATAAACCATTAGAGGTGAGCATGCTCTAACGGCTGGGGTAGCTACTGAACCGGTTTGACTGCGTGGGGTAACTGGGCAAGTCATAGATCTCTTAGCAAGATGACACCCGTAACCCAGGTCTCTCAGACAAGTAATACTTCTGTGGCGTAACGGACCAGCGACGTGACTTTTTCAGAGACGTTGATCATTTTCACTCGGAGTTGAGGTGGAAAAGTGCAAGCAAGCCTGGCTATTCCATCTGCCGAGGAGAGGACAGGAAACTCTTCCAGCTTGCCCAGCCCCCTCTTCCCTCCCAGATGTCAGACACAGGTCGAGACGTGACTGAGAGAAAATGAGGAACTCCTTCTCTCTCTCTCTCTCTCTCTCTCTCTCTCTCTCTCTCTCTCATTGGACTTAGAGTCTCATTCAAAAAAGAAGAAACACACTCCACCTTTTCACCAATGCAGGACACTCTCAACGTCCCACATTTCATATAAACATGGTCGCCCAAGTGTCCTCAAGTCATTCTCTCATTCACTCTTGAGCTGCTGATTCATTGCTTATAATAAAAACTGATTCAGCTGCTGCTGTAATACAAATTCAGCCTGTTTTCAAAGCTTGGAAGAGCACATTACATGGTCTTGACATGTTTATCTAAGAGGGAGCAATATTTTAGCCTGTCCTACTCTATCTCTAGAGTATTTACTTTTTATTTAAACTTCTTTTTTTTTTTGCATTTTCCAAACCCTAAGGGTGATTATCCGGTATTATGGAAAAGGAAGTATCCAAATCCACCTTCAAGTGGGAAAGACTCCAGGCCTAGCTAATATCTGAGCAGTTCAGGGTTAAATGTGCAAAGTCTTAACTGCGGACCTACAACTACTCAAGTACAGCATACACAGGAGAACCAGAAGATGTCCGTGAACCCACATAGACGTGCACTTTTATCTAATGAAATATTAACCAGGCAGGTCTTTTAGCTGGACTAGTGTACACACAGAAAGCTGTAAAACTTAACCCTGACCCTAACCTTACAACGATGCATCGTTGAGTTAAGCCTTGATTTTTGGCTCTCTTAAAAAAATGTTTTAAAAAGCCCCTTATTCACCCTGCTGTGACATTCCTCTTGCCCCAGTAGACCTTCTCTATCTTTGCCTGGGGCAGCTACCAGGAGAGCAATAGACTTCTTGCTAACTAGGCAAAAACTACATGACAGTCAAGACATATCAGTCAAGCAGATCACTAGTTCGCATTTCTAACAGATGCAGCAATAACTGTGCACAATTCATTCAGAGCATGGAAGAAAGGCTGTGGTTAGGCTGCTTTTACAGGATCAATCCAGGCTGAAAAGGTTTTCAGTTTACACTCGAGTGAAAAACAGGCAATCGGCTGGTCGTGAGCTCAGTAATGAGGTTCAGTGACAATGGACCGCGATGTCTGTCAATAGCTTGACGTTGAAACTTGTAGGGTTGAGTGACGCATTTAAACAAGAGCACACACATAAAGCTGTAGTTGTGAGTTGTAATTTTTTTACGCTCTCCTGGCTTAGTGGGTTCACACCGTGCCTGTAAAGTTCAAAGGTATAGTGTTCTTAGTCTGCTTTTAGTTTCTACTCCTTGCCTTGGAGAAAAATATATAATAGAGTAAACAGTCTATGTGTGATGTGAAAGCATCAGCCCAAATGGAGATCGGATCTACTAGTAGGCGGTATGTCTGGTGGTCTGTGTAATCACTTAAATCTACATGCATGCATCTACAGACTGGGCTAGAAGGAAATCAGCCCCAGCGTCGTTTCTTCATATTTTTCTAGGCCCAAACCTGTTCCAGCATGACCATGCCCCTGTGCCCCTGAGCGCCATGAAGACATGGTTTATCATTTTTGGAGTGGAAGAACTCAACAGCCCTGACCTCAACCCCACTGAACACCTTTGGGATGATCTAGAAGTTCAACTACAGGCCAGGCCTGAACACCTGATATCCGTGCCTGACCTCGCTAATGCACTTGTGGCTGAATGAGCACAAATGCCCAAAGCCACGCTCCAAAACCAAGTGGAAAGCCTTCCCAGAAGAATGGAGGTTGTTATAACAGCGAATCTGGAATGGGATGTTCAAAAAGCACATATGAATATGATGGTCAGATTTCCATAAACTTTTGGTGTACGTATGAAAGAACAAAATTAATTTTGGATACAGAGGTCTTGTGTCAGAATTTGCAGTAGAAAACTAGGCGTGGCACTGAATGCCTCGAAGTCTGGCTCGAGGTGCATTATAAAAACGCGCAGCTCCCATTTCAAAGCCGCAAGATCAGCTACTAACGTCCTTGCATAATACTCGTTATCGAGCCGCTTTTCAATAACACACAGCACGGTTGATGGAAATGTTCTTACGTATGATATTATTTGTTCTAACTTTTGATAGACAAAAAAACATAATGAAGGCTGCTGGGTTTTGCTGAAAAACAAAAGAAGTAAGTGTGACAATCAAAGTCTCCAGAAGAGCTGTGGCAGATTCTCCAAGATGCTGGAAAAGTAACATTTGGAAATATAAAATCTTTTTTGTACTGATTCAATAATGCAGAACTCAAAAAAAGTTGTACCTAAAAGCAATAGGGTGCCTAAGCCTTTTGCAGAGTACTGTATGTAGCTTATGTCTGTATTTACAAGATGTACTGATTGCTTATCTTAGAAAGTGAAGATACCTTGAATAAAGCACAAGTTATCTAACATTACTCATTCTGAGATTATCACATAGCAAATCTAACTCCATTAAGCCTATTTATAGGCAGGTTTAAAAAGTCTTATTCTACTGCCAGGTAATTTAGCTTATTTATAGCAATACGCAAAGTGATCTGCCAGTAGAATAAGAACAATTTCATGCTTGAAATTAATAAAAAGCTTAAGGATAAATATCTAAAATTAGGTGTTTAGAATCTTAGATATGTTTAAAACCAATCTAATAAACAGAAATAGTTGAAGTTGACTATATTCAAGATATTTATACTTGATAAAAAAGTTTTGCAGCCTTAATTTGACGTCATCAGTATTATTCTTGCACATCACTTCGTCGGACACAACAGGGAGCTCGGTTCTTGTTTGTCAATGCAAAGCAATTTACTTTACAATAAATTTCAGGCCATTTTGATGCTCATGCATGAATACTTTAATGTTATGAAGTCCGTACGCTCTCTTACATCAACACAAGTACATTACCTAAATATTCTTTAATGCTTACGCACAGGATATGAAGGGATTATAAAGCTAGATATTAAGTGTTACCAAATATGCTAAGAAGTTTCAGACAAAATGATCTAGATTAGGCCGTTCAATCGAAAGATGAAAGCAGATTTATGGCAAAATGAATCATTTCCACTCAACATATAAAGTACATATACAGTACACCGGAGACTATTTCAAGAAATAATTCCCTGTGTAATGTAAGTTGCAGCTACAGAAATGATAGCATATTTAAATGTACTTGAACCTTCTGACCAATCAGAGTCAAGAATATAACAGTACTTATTAAAACACCATGTAGCACAAGTGTCTTATAGCCATGTTGATGTTCGAACTCTGACATTTACTGAATCAGACCTAGCTGATTAACTTTAGTTGAGATTTATAGACGGTTAAAGCAAATAACTCAGCCCGTATTGTTCTGAATCAGTGTCTGAAGTTTGTTTGTTTATATATGTATGTAGGACTACACTATCACCCAAATCAGTTCTATCATGCAATTTCTGCCTTCAAGTGTTATCCATTTTTATAGATAAGTGAAGTCAAGTCACATAAGACGCTGAACACTCCACTGTAGCGAATATGAAATCATTACACGAGAGTATAATTCTGAGCCTGTAGATAGGCTTAGATTGCTGTTTTTGCTTTCATTTGACCTTGATCTTGACTTGAATTCCTTTAGACTCTGTCTTTACTCGATCCTGGCTAGTTCTGGTCATGAACTTGACAAAGGCAGTCATCATTATAGCCCTAACACCTTCCTTTTGAATATAACACAGGAACTTGAGCACAGTGTTCAAGTATTCAATATTCAATATTATCAAGATTCTTTGATAACAATATTTTGATACACTGTGTAACCGATTATTGACTTACACCTATAAAAGGTGTTTGGATTGTATGCAAAACACGGTATGGAGTCTCTCTGTCCCAAAGTTCCTATCAGATCCTGAAGCAAAGCATAGTGTGCCAGATAGAAACAGTTTGCTTCTGTGTGGCTGTGATGAAACAGCTCACCACTCCTAAAGAAGAAGCACAATTTCTTCCCAGACAGCACAAAAATCCTGTTAGGAGCAACCAGAAGGGTGGACAGCCATGACAGAGCAAATGTTTGGGTGTTGCCCTGGAAAAACAGTTTATAAAGCCAGGGGATGGAGAAATGGGGGATTTAGCTTCCAATACATCTAGACTACTGGTCTACAAACATGTACTGTTTATTAACCTCTTAACCAACACTGCTTCTGTTTGCGATGGTCATCCCACGGAAACTCGGCATCATTTTAAATGATCCACAATGCTGCTGAACTCTCGAATGCGACTGGTTTCGGAAGCTGTTGGCTAATTTTCTAGAACAGCGGCTCTGACAATACTTTTGTAAAAGGGCACTCTATGTGAGCTGTAATTAATAATAAACAGAATAAACAATAAACAAAAAAACATTTTCTAGTGTTTTGTAGCAGTCAGTAGGTTTTCCGCCACATTAAAGTCTTCAAGACTTTTTGGTTTCTTGGTAACATGACAAGCCGTAACATTTGGAAATATAAAACTTTTATAAATATATATATATATATATAAATATAAACTTTTTGTATTGAGTCAATAATGCAGAACTGAAAAAAACTCCATCAAAAACAAAAGTTGTACCTAAAAACAATAGGGTGCCTAAGACTTGCACAGTACTGTAGATATGTTTATATATTGTGTATATTTATAACATGTTTATACAGTTGTACTATATATTACTAATTATGCCGACAAAAACGGCATAGTGTAAGGCAAAAGTGCTTTTCCAGTTTCCAGTGCTTTTTGGCTTCTTTTTAATATTTGCATTATTTTGAAATAACATATAATTCAGTGAGCATGTAAACATTTAGCTCAAAGTCACCATCAGTGTGTTGTGCGATACAGCTAATACATTGCATCACTTTGGGTTGGAGAACAAGGCTGCTTCTTCACAGACTCAAATAAGTAGGTCATTGTGGATTCCTTTCATTAGTACAGTTCCTACCAAATAGTTGTGCCTTTCAACACACACGTCCAGCTCAAACTTTATTTTTTTTAATATTTTAGTACTTTTTAAAAATGAACTATACACAGTACTAGCTTAATCTTAATGCTTATTGACATGACAAGGTGTACGTTTAATCATACAACATAAAGAACCGTAAAATGTAACGCTAAAATGTAACACTAATATTAAAGTTCTCTGAAGAGTAGCACATCATGTCAGTGCAAGTTTAATACATGTCTATGTTAGTTAATTTAGTAAGGCAAATGTGTACACATTTAGCTTATAATACCTAAAAGTGATTGTGATCTTTGTGAAACTGTGATCAATCAATTCACGCGACATTTTCTGAAAGTATCGTTGGCACTTTTTACACCTTACAAGTAGCTAGTCGCTACCTTGGGTTCCTTGTTAAACATGTTTGTAAATAATGATGTAAATAATGCGAACCCTAATATTACAACATCATTTGAGAGATGGTTAAATGACTAAAATTCTTTACTCAAGTAAAAGTGCAGTTACTCATCTAAATAAATACTCAGGGAAAAGTTGAAGTACAGTTCAAATTCTTCACTCATTCTTCACTTGAAGTACAAAGAAATACACTTTTAAATTGACTTAAAATATCAAAGTACAACTATAAGCAAGATCCATAAAATAAAAATGTTTTGCTTCACATCACACAGTTACTTATGGTAAATTTGTGCTTCTTTTATGAAAATACATGAAAAACCTAGCTAAGACTGAATAACAACAGCCTCATTGCTAACTTCATAAATGTTAACTAGCATGATAATATTTCTGGCCGTTACAGCTAATAGCTAGCTAGTCACCATACAAACAGCCTTGATAAAAACTAAAATTCATAGATGTTACTTGTCATTCCTGCTTGCACATCTGTTAAAGTTTAGATTTGTTACAAATTTAGATTAACTCACTAAAGCTATCTACAGCTAACAAGTCACCTCATGACTTTACAAGCATATATACCTATAAACTAGCACTAACTATTTATGTGTAATGCCTGACAGGGTGTTATTAGCTAAATTTAACATGCAAAATTCCTACAGTTAGAAGCTAAACATTAAAACAGATAATTAACTTATTGTACAGTTTTATGTAATATATTCCTAAGCAAACTTTTTTCAGTTTTCAAGCTCAGTTTGAAGATACACTACATCAAACCCGGGTTACACATTTTTGGGTACAGCAGTTTGTCAATTAAAAATATGTACAGTATAATAAGCTATTTTAGGCTGCTTTATAATATAGTAACCCAGTAATAATAATAAAATTATCTGTAAACTTTTAGCTTATAGTAACCACTATTTCTTTTTATTTTAATTTTGACACTTCGTGTGAAGTGATATTTAGATACATACAGCTGTCCTCAGAGTGGGGGACTTGAGTCTAAAAGTTATGTCAGGGAAAGTTATGTGTATTCAGAGATGGGTTAGGCACCTACATAGGTTGATGGGTTTACCAATCCAATTGTTTTTAGTAGCTGCGTGTAATGCATACCTACGATGTTGCGAGATTTTCCTTGAGTACAAGTACCGAAATTTCAATAGGGTCTAGCTCTCTGCCTTTAAATACAAACAAATGCCCAAATAAATAAATAAATAAGCAAACAAACAAACAAACAAACAAACAAATAGGTATGGAAAATGTGAATTGAAAAAGGAAATTTCCTTTCTTTCTTTCTTTCTTTCTTTGCTGTCAAATCTAATGAAATATAACATAATATTGGTAATGAATTATGTATAAATGAAATAAACATTTAATAGGAATCGTATTAAAATTGTGTTTCACTGGGTTGGCCTTTGTTCCACCTTCATTATTCAGCAGCTTATAAAATAGCACTTGATCCAGCACATCGAAATATTTTTCTTTACATGCTAACAGACACATTCACCAAAATGTCATAGTGAAACTATCACCGGTACAGAAAAGCACTAGAACAAAAAGAGTCCCAATTCTCTCTCAAGTGAGTCAGAGGAAGCTGGCATGAGCAATTGCTGACACAGGTAAGACTGACTAACAAGGCCAAGGGGGAGATAAAGCCCATCGCATATAAACACACACAAACACACATCCAGTAATGAGCGACAGACTGAGGAGGTTAGAAATACATACATGTATGCAAATGCAGTGATTTGCAAACTCTCCAAAGCTCCCCCTCTTTGTGGGGAGGCCAGACATATGCAAAACTGGGCTGTACACATACACACCCGTGTAGTCAAACCATCAACGGCCAAATTCATCACACAGCTTCATGACGCCGAGTACAACAAAACTTAGCCTGGGCACATTCTTCTTTCCAACCTCTGTACAAATCGTGTAGTTCATCATCTGAGACATGTGGTGATTGTTTCCTGTTTTATTCCTACATTACATACAAAGTGTGATGTGCATTTATTAATTAAAAAAAATGAAATCACTTGCAAATCGCTGTGTTATAAGATGTTTTATAATGTCATGCGATGTACCCAGACACGAAGACGAGTTGATTATTTTCCAGTAACTGCACATCCTGAGATATCCTATAGAATACGGAGTACAGCTCTTTCACTCGTGTGTGTTTTGTATGTACAGTATAGATACAGCAAATCAGAACAACACAGCTGAGACAATATAAACCCCAAGATACCCCCTTTAACTGATTACATTGCTAATCTGCTCATCAGTAGACCAGACACCACTACATGTTTTTTTTATCCGATGATTTGGTTACCGAGGCTTTTGTTTCCATGGCCACGGTCTCTTCCCAAGCAACACTCTAGACCACTACAGACATAAGTTTTGATTTTTTTAAAAAACTTGGTTTGGTTGCAACTTTATCATATATGTTTCCCATATATGGTATTTGGAGGAAATACAGTATGAAGCCAGTAAGAAATGACAATCCTGAATGCATGAATGCAACTGCCTATCTGTTTTTAAGTGTGTGTAATAGTTACGCGTCATTATTATTATTATTCCATTGTACAGACTATATGATATGATGCATTGCTCAACCCTGATATCTTCATTACAGAGCTACTGACACCTGACCAGCCATCACTGAGAAACCGAAACATGTTTTCATACTAATCTCAATGCACCTGCTTTTCATAGTAGCAATGCGAAGATTCTGGGAAGATTCGACTGACACAAGCATGCTGTACTGACCTGGATTGTTGGCATCCACTTCAAGGGCGTGCAGCTCTGTGCACTCAGATAACGAATGCTCCAGACAGAGCTGCAAGAACCGAGCCTGGGTCCGACTCACCCGCTTCAACAGTGACAGCAGAGCTACGGTCTGCTCACACTCGTTCCATCCCTTGAACCAGCTGGCCAAGACGCCCACCTGGTCACGAAACATCATGTTCTGATGGGCTGCACTTGAAGACTGCGATATGGGTAAAATGAGAGGGATGGATGTGGGATGGAAGTGGGACTCGCTCGATGGACAGATCCTGGCAAAGCTCAGATTTATCTGCTCTGAAGTCTTGAGGTCGAGTGTCGTCGGTTAATGAGGACTCGAGGGTTGTCTTGTCATTCTTGGTTAGGTTACAATATGAGATGGTGTTCTCTCCAAAGTTTTGGCAATAAGTGATAACCCAACTAAGACACTCCGTGATGGCTGTCTGGAGTTAATGTAGATTTACTGCTGCAGGCATTTTTCACCAGGAACACCTTCGATCTGCAAAGAGGAAGTCACAAATGGTTAGTGCCCATGGATGGATGGATGGATGGATGGATACTTTGTTGATTGACATATTTCAGCTGGGAGGCACCTTGGCTTGTAAATCACTCACAAACTCACTCACTCACTCATGTTTAGCACCCTGAAATTTTCCACAAGGGGGAACTGTTGTGCTTCGCATCCAGTGTTTTTTTCACAAATGGCAATCCAATTCTGTAACTTTAATTCACAGCATTGTGCGCTAATGCAACCGATACCACAGTGCTGCTGAATTCTCAAATCTGATTGCTCGAAATGTTTTGATTAATTTTCTATAACAGCAGCTCTTACAGTAGTTCCGGCTGCATCGCAAATCACAGGTTAATAACTTATTAATGCGCTCATTCTAATATGTTCCTATAGTAACAGCTTACACAGATACAAAAAAACGTGACTACGTTATGGAGGAGACGTTTCATAGCATGTTTCCAAGGAGTCCCCAGAGTGACCGTTGTACCAGTCAAAGGTAAACCTGAAATTTGAGACAAGAAAGTACTCAGGACAGAGGAGTTTGGAATTTGCGGGTTCTCGGGAACATGACTAGCTGCATTTTTGTCTTATTAGCGTTAGCCGATTCTCAATCTGCGTTCTTGCCTGCACTTGTGTTCTTGTGTACTGGAGAAACGTCTAAGTCGCAGCCCAAGTACTGTTCCATTCAAAAGTCTGTATCTAGCCAATTACCGTTCAGAAAGTAATCTTGCTCCGAACATGTTATCAAGGACGCATCGGGAGGGGATTTGTGTGGACAGTAAGATATCCCAGAATGCATTTTGCAGCACGCTTTTTAGGTCATAATATAACGTCATTATTTAGACTTCGCGTATGTGGTTCATTTATCAAGACAAAAGCTACGTGAAAATTTGCTTGGAGATGTGCGGTCAGTGCTAGCAGGTGACGTCAAGTATGCAAAGTACGCTGCTGTTCCAATTGCAGAATGACCTTGCAGCGTCACGGGGTTTGTACTCGTGAGTCGAGCATACCGAGTCTGTACTACGAAGTACGCAAGTCCAAACTTGGCGTACTTTGTATTGAGAAATGCCTTTGTAGAGGGAGGAAGAATAAAGGGCGTGCCGTGTGATGAAGGAAAGACTGGTTACAGGTGTTATAAGTGAACAAACGGAAATGAACTTGTTCTATGGCGTAACTGTAAATGGATAAAAAGTATGACGTGTCGTTCTAATAAAACCCATCGGTGTGTTTATGGTCTGACGTGAAGAACCATCCACGGCACTTCACCGATGATGATTTTCTTACTCTTCATCCTCATCGTGATATTATGATTGTTTATGCTTTGTTTATTGTTTTTTTTAATGCTAGTTTCAGCACGAGTGGCTATTCATGACAAGCAACAAGCAACAAGCTTTTCATCAGTGCACAAGTTCAACTTTCAAACGCAGTCACGGGGCAGTTTTGTACGTCCAGTTCGGCTAACTTGCATGTCTTTGGACTGCCGGAGGAAACCGGAGTACCCGGAGTAAACCCACGCCGACGCGGCGAGGACATGCGGACTCCACGCGGACAGGACCCAGACCGCTACCGGTATCAAGTATGAAGTATAGTTTAATGGTCAAATAGGATCAAACGTAGAAGAAGGTTCAGACTGTCTCAGGAGTCACGTGATATATCGAGGCAGCCAAGATAACATCGGTGTCGAATATTGTGATTGAAACTACAACCGATAATCGCGAGATCCCTAATCACCCCTACACACACACACACACACACACACACACACACACACACACACACACACATATATATATATATATAGTATGTACAGGCACAGATTCCTCTGCGTGTCATCTTCCTCTGTCATCTTGTGGCATCAAAAACGGACCAGGTTCAACGTTTACCAGGCAGAGATCCACATCTAATCCTGTCCTAACAGAGCCGTTTATCGTGTCCTGCTTTTAACTACATTATTAGCACCGATTAAAAAAAATAAATAACCACCAAGGCTTCGGGCAGGGGTTTGGGAGCAGATCGGGAGCATTAGCCCACATCTGGGTGGAAATAAAACCCCAGACCCCATCCGAAAATCGTGATCGAAACGAATCAGTTCGCACAAACGTCGCCGTGCGTATGTGCGCGTATATGTGCGTATATGTGTGCGTATGTGTGCGCGTTTTAATCTTCAAACAACCGAAACGAATTGAAGCTCCGACTCTGGGTTACGTTAGGTTAGTGCACACAACTACACCCACACACACACACACACACACACACACACACACGCACATACACACACGTCCAGAAAGTCCAGATCCTTCTTTAAGCCCCAATAGACATGTTGCGCGTCTTTAACACTGTAACGATCAGTGTGCGTTTTCGTACCCGGAGCCGGAGAAGGGGAGCAAAAGCGCTTACCCGTTTTATTTCCTGTACAGAAGGCGTCCAGGATTCAGTAAAGCTGCTGACTCTCCTGACTCTCAGCACAAATATGTCTATAATTTCCCCATATACAGGCTATTTTCACTCAGCCTTAAAATAGACTGCCTATGGACGCCAGACAGAAAAGAAAGACAGACAGACATTTGGATAATATGCTGTTTTAGAAGAGAGAGAGAGAGAGAGAGAGAGAGAGAGAGAGACAGACAGACAGACAGACAGACAGACAGACAGAGAAAGAGAGAGAGAGAGAGACAGAGAGAGAAAGAGAGAGAGACAGACAGACAGACAGACAGAGAGAGAGAGAGAGAGACAGAGAAAGAGAGAAAGAGACAGACAGACAGACACACACAGAGAGAGAGAGAGACAGACAGACAGACAGACAGACAGACAGAGAGAGAGAAAGAGAGAGAGAGACAGACAGACAGACACAGAGAGAGAGAGAGAGAGAGAGAGAGAGAGAGAGAGAGAGAAAGACAGACAGAGAGAGAGAGAGAGAGAGAGAGAGA
>JAOVVH010000002.1:1684653-1699684 GCA_028566435.1 Scorpiodoras heckelii
GTTTCCTCCGGGTACTCCGGTTTCCTCCGACAGTCCAAAGACATGCATGTTAGGTTGATCGGTCACTCTAAATTGCCAGTAGGTGTGAATGATATATTAATAATTGTCTTATTTTTCTCGGCCTTGTCCGTTCGTTCCATACAGGCTTGCTGTTTTACTGCATCGGCCCTACGAGAATGCACGCACAAATCCTGGAGATGGCGTTTAACATGGGCGCTGACGTTAACAACGTCTCCTCCGCGGGAAAATCTGTGTTCAAGTTCGCCTGTGAACAGGCAACGGAGTGTGAGAACCTCTGCATGCGTCTTTTAGAGAAAGGAGCCGATCCCAACGTCGCTGATTCAGTTAGTTGTGTTAATTATTATTATTATAATATGATTGTATTGGCAGAGCTGAGGAATATGTCACGCTCTGGAGTAATCCAGACAAAACAGTAATGTGGAGTGTGTTTCAGGCGACGGGCTGTACGGCCCTGATGGAGGCACTGAGAGTCGGAGCGTTTGCGCTGGCGAGAGCGATCCTGAAGAGAGGAGGAAACCCGAACGCAGCTGACGGAGAGCAGATGCACAGTGCGCACATCGCAGCAGCCAAAGGCTTCATCGAGGCAAGACAGGGTTTCTGTAGATTAGGAAAATATTTCTGACAGTATACGTACTAGGAACAGCCTTACTAGGTATGTTATCCTAGGTGATGCCAGTGCAGTCAGCTGATTTATTATTAATTAATATTGTGTTGTTAATGTATCAGGTGCTCACGATGTTGTCAGCGTACTCGGCTGATTTCAACCTGACGTCGTCGCTCGGAGACACGGCATTGCACATGGCTGCAGCTGAAGGACATGCCGAGTGCTGCAGGTTTCTGTTTCAGAGAGGTGTGTTACACTTCCTTCAAACAGTAATTATTAAATTGAATTGACTCTTAAATGTAATTAATGGGATGAAATGAAGCAAATAAGAAAGAAAATATCCAACTGTCCAGAGCAAAAAATGCTGAACGCTTCACACATGCTTCAAATATAAGTCCATATTAACATACATCTTTTAATTCCAGGATGCAATGTGATGATAGCGAACCAGAAGAAATTACTCCCAAGTCAGATTGCTGAAATGCAGGGCCACAATGCTGCACTGAAAGAACTGCAACAAGCAGAGAAAGATCTGAAGTCTGCAAAATTACCTTCCATCTCTCAAGCCAGGCTGCACGATTGGTCAGTTGAGCATGAAACAGTGCTGAGGCAGGCCTTCCAGGCCTCCTCGGGGGCATGGACTCCTGTAGAGGCTGTTTCAAAGGAGACGTTTGTGTCCATCCTGGAGGAGTACAACGCTCCTATAGATTACAACCGTCTGAAAACGATCATCAACGTGCTTAAGGTGAATGACTCAGGTGAAATTAAGATCGATGATTTCTTCATGGGATGTGGGTTCCTGCCGAGCAGTTATCCACTCTCATCCTATACGCCTACAACGCTCCCGACGGCCAGACCACGCTCCGAGCTTAATGATACAGCTCTTATCAGTCGTGACCACCTTCAGGCTCACGGTACCGAAGACCCTTGTTTTTACTTTTTTGAGCCCGTGGAAACGTACATCAACATGAACCGATGTGTGAGAACAGATGACTTTGAGTTACTGAGATTAGCGATTAGCCAGAATATCCCTGTGGACCATAGGGATCGTTTTTACAAAACGCCGCTCATGATTGCCTGCATGAGTGGGAAGCACAAGATGGCTCTTTTCCTCATCTCATCTGGGTAAGGAGTACCAAATTCTTCACTTTAACCATATCTTTTTGCTGTTCCTATTGACTCTAAGCTAGTACTTGCTATATTTATAGTTTGTCACCATTTAGCTTACTAAAACGAGGCACATTTCATCACGTACAAAACCACAGTGACACTAAACACGTATTCCATTTGTGTTGCCAGGGCGAATGTGAACGCGCACGATCACCTGAAATGGACTTGTCTACATCATGCCTCCCTCGCCGGATTTGCGGACATCATAAAACTTTTACTGGAGCACGGTGCTGCTGTAGACGCCACGACCTCAAACGGAGTCACGCCACTAATGAGGGCCATCCAAAGCTGCAAAGTCAACTGTGTGGTCGAGCTGGTGAATGCCGGTGCCAACATTAAGGCCACAAACAAACTCGGTACCTAATTAGTCTTCTGGTCTACTGATCTCTGTGCTAATCAGTATAAATAATTGGGATATAAAAGCAGTCCTTATTTGGGGCTCCTCCTGATGTCTCAGATGGAAAGGATCGTGCTCAACTAGGGCATTTAACTCGCAAGAAGATTAGAGTAGCAGCCAAAGTCTCACTGTTTCTCTCAATCTGATCTCAGATTGAGATATTAAGGGGACACACTGATTCCACCATCGGACAGATTCTGTAGGAAAGAAACCACCAATGATATGTTTATATACTTATTTATGTAACAATATTGATAATTCATGTTCCAGTCAGGTCTGAATTTTTATTACTAGGCTTGTCTTTCTTGTCCAGGACAAAATTGTGCGGCCCTCGCCCTGATGTATGGAAATAAAGAAATCTGGGATTTGGTCAGCGACAAGTTAAAGCCTGCTAAAATCTGCCAAGCAGCACAAAAAGGAAAAACAGCACCTCCTGTAGCCAAGGTCAGACTGACGGATAGGATGATTTCTCTCATACTTTCTATCTATATTCTCATTACACATTTTACACTTCACTATACTGCACTCTACCATACCGTAACATAGTTTGTTAAATACAGTGCTCTTTGCTACGTCCTAACTTATTTAGCAAGCGATTTTATTTAGTAATCGTTTTAGTAAGAAGTAATTCCACCTCGAAATGTGTGCTGAAGTATTCTGACATACTATTTGGCGCAATAGTAGCAGTTTGGGACGCAGGCAGCGGAAAGCTTTGCTCTTGTAACACATTATTTCAGCTTAGACTTTAGTCTACATGGCCTAGTACGTCATATAGTACAACATACTCTACAAATGGTACATACTCTATAAATGTGATGTATTTTGTGCAGCAGGGTGTGAAAAAAGAAGAAACGACCAAAGTGGAAAAGAAAGCATGCGTAATAGCTTTAAATCCTGATACTACAAACCACTGCATTACCATCCCCTCTATAACTGTAAGTATAACTGTTATCTCCTTAGATACTGTTAGCAGCATTTTTTTTCCACACACACTTAAAAACACCTAATACTTTTTTTGTGATCAAATTACTGTTGATAATCGGTAATAATAAATACCTTAAAGGTACAACTCCAATTCCAAAAAAGTTGGGATGTTGTGTAAAACGTAAATAAAAACAGAATGGAATGATTTGCAAATGTCATAAACCCATATTTTATTTACAGTACAACGTAGAACACATATCAGATGTTGAAAGTGAGACATTTTACTATTTCATGAAAAAATATTAGCTCATGTTGAGCTAGGTGGCAGCAACACATCTCAAAAAAGTTGGGACAGGGGCAAGAAAAGGCTGGAAAAGTAAGTGGTACTAATAAAAAACAGCCGGAGGAGCATTCTGCAACTAAGTAGGTTAATTGGCAACAGGTCAGTAACATGACTGGGTGTAAAAAGAGCATTTTAGAGAGGCGGGGTCTCTTAGAAACAAAGATGGGCTCCAGAGGTTCACCAATCTGCGCAAAATTGTGTCTAAAAATTGTGGAACAATTTCAGACAAAAATGTTCCTCTACATAAAATTGCAAAGTAAATCCCGCCAATTATAGTGCATAAAATCATGAAAAGATTCAGAGAATCTGGAGAAATCTCTGTGCAAGCCCGAAGGTCAGTATTGGATGCTGGTGATTTTGGGGCTCTCAGGGGCCACTGTTTCAAAAACAGGCCTGATTCAGTACCTCTAGGAAATCACTACATGGGCTCAGGAACACTTCCAGAAATCATTGTCTGTGAACACGGTTTGCCGTGCAATCCACAACTGCAAGTTAAAGCTGTGTCATGCAAAGAAGAAGCCAGAATCCAAAGCTAGAATCCAACATCAGACAAGAATGGGACAAGATTCCTCTCCCAGAACTCTAGCAATTGGTCTCCTCAATTCCCAGATGTTTACAGACTGTTGTTAAAAGAAGAGGGGATGCTACACGATGGTAAACATGGCCATGTCCCAACTATTTTGAGATGTTTTGCTGCCATCTATGAATGGCTATCTATGGGTGCAATTTTTTTAAAAATACAGGAAAAACTCCGACCATTTTAGGTTTTATTGTTTATACTACATGGTTATGTATGTAGTTTATAGTGTAAGAATGTAGCTCTTAGTGTGTGATTTGTGTATAGATACATCCAGGTTCAGTCCTTTGCACAGAGACACAAGACACACATTTACAATTGAGAAAACATGAATATGTAAAATATGTAAATGTCTGTAATGTGTGTGTAGGTCTGGGGGAGGATGGTTGTCTTCTCCCATCAGGTTCAGAAGAGGCAAGCAGACAGGAAAAAACGTCTCGCCAAAAATGAGGACATTCTGATAGTCAAACCTGATGAGATAAGCAGAGTGACGAATCCAAGGCAGCCAGAAACTGTGAAGGGCAAAGTCAGCCCTTGTCCCGGCAGATAAACACAAAAGTAAGCTCTCCAGGACAAAAAATTAGTCACATCCAATTCTACCAAAAGCTTTATCGTACAATCTCACGGTGCATGCTTGGCTGCATTGAAGACGAAGGTGCTTTGCATCTTCAGAAAGGTGGTGACAAGGCGGTGCTCTTTCAGCTGCCGCCTTTACCAAAGACACTGACTTTCTGCTGCCTAGAAGTTCCTGCAGGAAAAGTAGTACTCTAGGATTCAGTCTGGATGATGGCGAAGAGTTTCCACCTAAAAGCATTCAAAGCCCCTGTACTAGTGGCTCATGTGTGTCCCCTGGACTGCTAGGACAACATCTTAGTTGCTCATTGCTATATCCGGATTCCTGTAAACCTTTGTGACAGTGTCCATTGTCCAAAAGGTAATGTCGAATCGAATTTGCGACTGCGGCTCTATTCAGAGACAAAGCTGCCGAAAGGTCCTGAAAATCAAACAAGAGCATCAGTAGAAACAGGTTGGTCTTGGTGAAGAGGTTAACCTGTGCCTAGTGACATCCTAATGGACATCAAAAGGGGGAAGTGTGGGAAAAATTAATCATTTGTCCCTAATTACATTAACCATTTATCCTTGATCAACAATTGCATTATCTAGTCTTCAGTCATATACGTAGGATGGGTTTTACTAATCTTTAGAGCAGTATGCATTATTTAGTGGGCAGTATATCCGTGTAAGGTGTTTTATTTCTCTGGGAGCCTGCTCTGACAGTCACAGAGTCTGACACTAGTTAAACGTTTCCCAGATCTGCATTTAAGAGGCCAACGCCCCTGAAACCATCCTAGCAATAAAGCATACAGTCCCAGGCGACAGACCAAAGGATTGTCTCTGGAAGTAAACGGGTTAGGAACGTCTAATAGGGGACTAAGATCTTATAAACTGAGAAGGGCCTACACTAAAAACCATATGGGCCAAAGAATTTTCTGTGACATTCGGCTGATAAAATCTAACAAATGTGTATGGTGATGACCAACCGGCTGCAGCACTAATGGTCTGTACAGAAATCCTTTAAAAAGAGCCCAAGAAGTAGCCGTTCCTCTGGGTGATGGCTTCCTGGGCATGCAGGACACCCATGCATGAGATGCACAGGGGGTGAGTTTCGTCTTTAAGTGGAACTGAGTTGGTGAAGAGCATGTAGAAAACTGGAAAGGTCTTCATAGAAGAGGGTGAGACATTCAACATTCATTCATTCATCTTAACCGCTCATTCCTGTGGCCAGGGTCGCAGGAGAGCCAGCGCCTAACCGGCGGCATGGGTCGCAAGGCTGGATCAACCCTAGACAGGGCGCTAATCTATCGTAGGGCACACAACCACGCAGACACAGGGAGGACGTGCAGACTCCACACAGAAAGGACCCAGACCACTCCACCCGGGGATTGAACCCGGGACCATCTTGATATGAAGCGGCAGAGCTACGCACTGCACCATTGTGCCACCGCTAATTTTAATTTGCAGCGTTAGCTTATTTTTTTATTTTATTTATTTTATTTGTTTTATTTTATTATTTATTTAATCTTGCATGAAGCTGTGTTTTATTGCATTTCTGGATTTTTTTTCTTCCCAGCAGATAATCAGCCTCAAATGTGACAAATAAAACAAAAAATATAGAAAACCACGGAGAACACGTACCAAGCTGCTGTGTATTCATTCACACTACATAAGAAGGATGCATGAAAACTGCACTAATATTTTTTAATACAAAAAATAAACTAAATCAATAAACTAGCCTTAATAACAGCACTACACGTGTCTTGAATCTTCTGTCAATTAGCTAAACCCACAAGCTTTCTATGGGATCGTAGGAATACGCTTACATATGTAGCATATTTTATCATCCCAAAGGACAACTGAAATGGATTTAAAATAGCTCCATATAGTTGTAGAGAATGCTCAAAAAAGTGCTGTAGTGACCTTGAACTACAGACAACATTGGTACGGTATTCTTGATCATTACAGTATGTCGTGTCCTAATTTGGAAATGATTAGCCTTTCCCTTCCTTACTCTCTGTCAAACGGGAAGATAAGAGCCCCTCTCTCTGTGTGTCTGCTAAATTTATACACACTTCCTTCACCTTGTTTTTTTACAAAGACTTCCTCTTTCTATCTGACCCCTCTCTCTAATTTCCATCTTTGATAAAAACCCCTGTTTTAACCGTTTCCCAACTACCTGCTTACAGAAGCAGAGCTTGCTCTTTGGTGTGTCTTCACTTCCTGAACACAGAGCTCAGCTTTCACCCTTTGGCCTTTTTACAGATACATAAATCAAACTCATCATGATTTTATTTCTTAATTTAAATGTCTTGACAAAATGATTTATTTGTATACTTAATGTATGCTACTTAACTTAACAAGTAACACCTGCTCCTGAAAACAAATTGGTGCACTTGGGAAATTTCTGCAACGTCACACCAGCTGAGCTAAATGAAAGGTACGCCACATCACCAAGAACCAAATTCTATACGAAACGCATTTTCAATTCAATAAGGCTTATGCGATGAAGCTTGAAAAGTGAAGACTGGCTTGTAGTTTTCAGGTTCATCTTTTACGCCAGAGGGTTTTATCGCACTTCTGGGTTGTTTTTCAGCAGATATTCAGCCTGAAACATAACAGAGAAAAAGAATACAATGTTTACATGACCAAAAATAAATAAATTCTGAGCTGGTGTCTATTCAGTCACACTACATTAGGCTTGTGCGATAGTCATGTTTCCCTGTGTGTGATTTAACTTTTTTATAAAAATTGTGATTGAAACAATTTAATCATCCAAAAATCATCATTTTGGACTAAATTACAACTAAGTAGCTGTAGCACATAGCAGTGTGTAATATGACCACTGCATAAAAAAGGAAGTGAAATACACGATTTCTAAATTGTCGCTTAGGCAGTTCTTGAGATATTGGATGTTGTAGCGCCACCTATGGATGAAATTTTACAAAATTTGGTGGGCGTCTAAAGAATGCCATAGTGATTCAGGCTGTGAAATCTTGCGACGTTGGAGCCTTTAGATCTCAAGATATTGCTTAGTGAAATATCATTCACTAGGTGTATTCACGCTACTCCACAAATGAATCCTAATGAGCTAGAGGAATGCGGCTAGAGGGCGTTAACATGAAGGGCAGCACACACCGTATACTGTATATTCCATATGTAGAGATGACAAAATTGTTATATCGTACAAGCCTACGCTGTATAAACAGTATACAGTATATGAATGAATGTTGTACTGAAGCACCGTCACAGCTAAAGGGTCAGAAATCCTACCAGGAAGTCGAGTGGGTCGTGCGGTCGGAGCTCACAGATCTCGAGGCAGCCTCGGATCACAGTGGGCAACACGCTGTTCATCAAATATTGCCTGAAAGGAGCCGATTCTGCCATCAACAGCGCCTCTTCCTGTTGCCTCTGTTCCTCTAGACATCGGATCTGACACACAGGGACATGCACAGGCATAAATAACAGAAATAAGAACGTTTCATGTAAAGTTTTATTCCACAGGAAGTATAAATGGATTACAAGGATGACTTGTTGTTTTGTGTTCGTACCCTTTCCTTCTGTTGCTTTGCCTGCTGCTCCTGCTCTTCCTTTTCACGCTTTGCATCAGCCTGGCGAGCCTCCTCCTTCTGCCGCAATCTGATCTCCGCCTGCCTCCGCTCTTCCTCCAGATCCTTTGCAGTCGGCCCATAGTTCCTGGCCTTCCCCACACTCTCCATCACTTTCTCAATGGCCAGGACGTTCTCCAAGTCATCACTATTAATCTCTAGAACGGAATGAGAAAGGAGAGGTTCACACTGTCGTCTTCCAAAAGATCTACCTTCTGATAATGGTGTGGGAAAGCGCTGTCTAACACATCGCTCGGAAAGCGTTTCGTTGGGGTGAAATCTGGTGACTGTGAAGCCATGAAGCTATCCACTGATTCCTGTGCATTGTGAATGGAAGGGCGGAGTCATCCTTGAAGAAAGCATTCGTATCATATCCCAAAACATGTACTGCTTTATTACTGCTCTAGTTAGGCATCTTACAGTCTGTGATCTACACTGAAGTACCAGAAAAACTGGTATCATAATCAGTAGGTCCGATGTTACTTGAGGCAGTGTTGCACGCCTATCACGTGAAACGATTCTTGCCAGCCGACGCTGGCGACGTTCACCCAGAGTCTCAGCCACACTGCTGTCATAGGTTCGAGGTTTCGCCGGAGTTCTTGTAGTCACGGTTCACCCTTGAAATGCTCATATGTGAAAATCCGCTTCTACCGCCGAAATGCTATGACCCATCTCACGAGCCCAACTATTAAACTGTGATAACTTGCCATTCTCATGGCAGAGACAGCTCTAGAAGCTTCCATAGATGTCTATCACTTCATATACGGACTGGCGGACGCAACCGATGACGTGCACAGGTGTATATGTATTTTGCATAGGCTCCAGTACCAGTTTTTCTGGTACTTCAGTGTATACACACGTTTGATTTGACATACAGTATTATGTCCTCATACTTGCTTCATTGGCATCTAAGCAAAACAAGCTGTCTACAAGCTTTATTTTTCTTTATAATGTCTCAGTATTAGAGGTTGCATGTAACAGGATAAGACAAAACCATGGTTGTAAGTTTATCTTCCAAAAAACCTAGACGGGAAATACCGTAACTGCAGGTGCAAACTAAAGCGTCATGCATCGACTAAAAAGTCATGCTGTCTCTTTGAGGTCTACCTATATGCTCAGGATGAATCTCCAGCTCCTCAAAGTATTTCAGCACAGTTTCATCCCCTGAATTGTTTTTTCTGAAGGTGGCCAGGCGTGGAAAGTACTTCTCCACTGCGTGTGATGTTCCCTGGACAGCGCTTTCAGGCAGGTTCAGAACACGTTCCTCCAGGAACTCATCGGTGGCATCCAGACTGAACACGAACTCTGCACACATACAGAAGAAAAGGTTCAGTCAAGAGTGTTAGCATGATCACAACTGGGTGTTTATATTCCCGTAAATCTACACACCTGGGATTTTTGACTGGTCGTCTTTAGCTTGATCTTGATCTGCTGTGCAAGGCAACAAATGACATTAAAACCAAATAGAATAAATACAACGTCGTGAACGTTATTAATCTTCTCACCACAAAATAGCTCTTTAGCTTGACCGTATGTCTTCGGAAAGCCGTCCAGGACAAAGCCTTGATTTCTACACGGTTTAGTCGTCAGCTTGTCCTTCAGGATTTGGATAACATACTGCTCATCCAAGCGTCCTGAATAAAGAAGTGATACACGCCCATTAAAGTTTTCTTCTACTGATTTAGAGACCAATTTGAAAAATTACACCTTGAAGAGATCATTTTTAAGAAAATGTATTTTTAGGAATAAGATTTACTTTCCATCTCACTCGCTGTCTACTAGTTGATCTTAATTTTACGATGTTTTTGGGAAATTGTTGTTTGACTTTGTTGAGTAATTCATAGTCGCTACTGGAGAATATATTTATAACAGAATAAGAAGATTAAAAATCCATGTAAAGACCCCAACTGTGGCAGGTTTTGTGTTGGACTTTAAATCTTAACCTCAGTAAAGTGACATCAGAGATGAAAGACATACAAAATATGAAGTAAAAATACACTTGTCTGGATGAAGTTTACGATACAGCTCCATTTCCTTAGACTGCCCATAAAAAGGACAGGATTAGTTTTAAATATTTCATCGTTACCTCCATTTTTGTCCATGTTCTTTGTCAGTGTCTCCAAAAGCTCCAGTGTTCCACGTGATTCGTTGGCCTCTTTCTTTTCTGCCTCTTCCACGTGGACACGTGACTCCTGAAGCATTGAATACAACTCAGTGCAACCATCAGTGAAAGGCTTGTTTTTGAAAATCCTGCTGCAAAGCCTGGTACATTGATGTTTATTATGACAGTCAGAGCTAGCTCACCAAGTTTTCCTCACCAATATTTGATTGATGATATCTTAGACTTAGACATCGCCAATCCAATATGAAGCTTGGTGTAGTTGTAGCCTTGCATGTCTAATACAGAGTATAGGGTTTGTGCTCTTAGGTGTGTGTTGCCCTTCATGCTAGCGCCCCCTAATATGGGGGTACATTCAAATCACTTTTTGGGCAATTGCTCAAACTGTTTTGCCAGAAATGCTTGGCAAAGTTGGCCTCTAGGAAGCACATTACCCTGGAGTCATTTGTGGAGTAGTGCTGCTTAGAGAATAACGTTCATAGCCAAAATCTAGCATTCACCAACCAATATCTTGGGATGTAAAGGCTCAAACTTGACGAAATTTCACTTCCTGAATCAATATTACATTCTTTAGACGCACACCAAATTTTGTGCAATTTCATCCATAGGTGGCGCTGCAACTGATACATTTCAATATCTCAAGAACTGCTACAACACAGCAATATTTTTAAGTGTAACCCTAAATAAATACACTAGCATGACCCATACCAGGTTAGCGAGAGTCTCAGTGATGGTCTCTTTGAGTTTTACATGGTGCAGTTTGTAGTGCTTGCATATCTTTTCAGCGATGGTGCTTTTCCCAACAGCAGGAGGTCCCAACAGACAGATGCGAATAGGCTGAAAAAAAAAAAAATCAATCACTCTCTCAGTACTAATGCAACCAGGGTTTGATATTAATATGGACACAGTGAAGAATTCTAACAGTCATACTTAGTCGACAGTCACTTACAAGCAAGCCTCGGGTGAGTTTGTATTCCTCCACAATTCGTTCGATATTCTCAACAATGCCTGTCTTTGAGACCCAGTCGATGCTGAAATTCTCTTCAATGATGTTCTTCTTCAAGAACATGGCTTCCATTTGAAGGTTGACAAACAAATGGTTGATTTCCAGTTGCTGGGAAATAAACAACAACAACAACAACAAGACTGAGAACATGTTAAAATACTCAAGTGTTAGCCGTTATCAACAGGCTAGCAAAATTATAGTTACAGTAACTTCCTGTGCTATGTGGTTCAGATGGATCAGGTTTATTCTTGTAATGAAAATAAAATCCTCTTTCCCCTCACCCGACTATAACGTTCAGCCTTCTACATTGCCTTTTAAGGAAAATGGGTGGACCTGAGCAGCTCTGTAGAGCTGGAGGTACAGCTTATTTCCAGACCATAACTTTTTAACCAGGAGCCCAAAATGAAGAATCTTGTGAAGTCCATTTGATAGCATTTGATGATGATTTTTTCAAAACACTACACTTGCTAAACTTACCGTCAATTCCTCGATAAGAAATATGTCCTCTTTTGGAACATTTTGGGTTTTTCCTGGCCCGAGCACTATTGCTATTGCCTAGAGAGAAAAAATAGAAAATATTGGGCAGCAGAAGAATATTTAAAAATAAAAAAATATATAATGGAGTTACTTCGATTAGGGAAATTTACCCTGATTATGTCTGCGATGGTATTCTGCGAATCATCCACTGCAAGAAAGTACCGCCGCTTCGGCTTATGTTCGATGACATACCGCACAATCCTTTGGAAAAACAAAAACTTCCCATTAATGATATGTCTTTCGACTTAGTGATTTGAGTCTTTTGAACTACACTTTTAAGCCAATCAAATTTTAGTTGTGATTTGAACGGGCTTCATCCAGAAATGGTGAACAGATGCCAGCGGAGATCTGTACAGTAACCTACATTCACTTTTTCACCTGGGGTCAGATCAGATAAAACATTTTACTTCATCAATCAATTTACTTTCCCAGTGAGAAATGAGTAATTCCCCAAGACCAAATCATTCACTATTCCTTCATCAGTACTTCCAAACACTACTGACCCCGCCAGATCACTGACGTGAACAGCAGGAATGATATTGGAGCCGTCTCCGAAGATCAGCACTTCTTCTTCCTCTCCCAACCATGATGTCTAAAAGAGAGCAGGGTAACAAATGCTCGGTTATGCCTGGATGGATGCTGATTAATCGTAAAACAATTACCGCATGGCGGTGTGGAATAAAACAGCTGCATAATGTGACAGGAAGAGCAAGAATGAAGTGAAATACATACGCATGCCAAATTTCTGAATCGTAGCTTAAGCAGTTTTTGAGATATTGATATGTGTCAGTTACGGCGCCCCCTATGGACACAATTTCATGGAATTTGGTGTGCATGTAAAGAATGTAGAACTGATCCGGGGTGTGAAATTTCATTAAGTTTGGGCGTTTATCTTACAAGATACAGGCTATTGATTTACTGGCACTACGCCACAGATGAATCGTAATGATCCAGGGGAATACGATGAGCCAACTCATAGAGGACAACTTGCCATAAAAAGTTCATAATTCTAAACAAAATGGTTTTTGAGGTATTCCCCAATTGGTGCTTTGAGCCTACGCTGTTCAGCGGCGCTGCCAGCACAAAGGGAAATGCATACCTAGGAACACAAACCTTATATTCTGCATCAGACATGTGGGGCTACACGTGTACCAAGTGTCATGTGGATTGGTGAAGTATAAGTATATGATATAGTCGATGAACAATTGGTGAAAAAAGAAAGAAGAAGAAAAAATTTGACAGCGTAACAGGATAAAGTGTGAAAGGTCAAACGTTCTCGAGTTACCTTGAAAAAGAAATGAAACGCTTGCTCGCCCATTCCGTATTGCAGTCCAGAGGCGACCACGTAAGTAGAGAACTGTGACTGATTCTGAAATTTAAGAGTGTAAATATAAAACAATGTGGAAACTGTAGTGAATACTGAGTCAATGAGGAGGTGACAATGTTATTGCGCACTAGGCTTATCACTTGGCATCAGAGTATATGTTGCCAGTATGAGTACTGGATCAGACCACAGACCGGACACATTAGTCATGAAGTTTGACAGACATTAAACTAGAGGCTGTAGCCTACCATTGATGGTGAGCAACATTAGCCTTAAAGCTCTAATACAAAACCTTTCTGCAAGCACTCACAGATTTCCCCAGTTTAACCACAAGCTTCTCCACAGCGATATGGTCTTTAAAGTTGGGATGCGGTTTCCGTCTAATATAGTCCCATTCGGTAAGATGGATCTCTGGGTTGTTCTACAATTAGGATAAAACAACACAACATTATAATGGCACTCAAACTATATACAGCTAATCAGTTCCACACTTACCGGATCAAGGGTCTTAGTCAGAGCAAAGGTCATGACCGTGGAGATTAAGATGAACATCTTTGGTCCAGGAAATGCATTGATTTCTTTGTGAAGAGCTTTAAATGGACAGAAACAAACTCCATGATCACAGATAAACTGAACACTACTGTAAATCGGTACGCAAACATTTTATCGGAGATACCTGAGACCGCCCAAGACGCTTCGTCTATCTGATCAGCTTGCTCATTGTAAATGTTATAAATGATGACGTCGGATTGCATCAGGTGATGGAAAAGCTCTTGACGTGTTAAGTTCTATAGAAAGGGGTACAATTGATAAAAGAACGTCACCAGGCCAAACGAACAAGTCACCATTTTATGATACTAGCTATATTGCATAAAAACTGGATGTACTACAGTATCATGCGTATCATGCACTTTACTCACGGTGTATTCTTCTACTGCAAAACAGGACTTTTCTCCGGGTTTACCCGAAACGGTTCCGACAATCCGATAACTGTGTTCTGGGGAACTGGACTCATTTACCTGATCTTCCTGTAATTGTTCAGCAGCATGTGTTGCTCCAGCAACACACGAGGCTAAAAGCTGGAGGCATAAGAAAGAAAAGATAAAAGAGTATATAGTATAAGAGTGTAACACAATGACAAGGATTACTGGAGGGGGAAAAAAACACCCCGGAGATCAAAATGTCAGCATGGTGTGTGAATTCTGGCTCTGAATTAGGCTACGGTTCCTCAACCTCAGCTAACGTAAGGTCCCATATCATCAGACAACTCCTTTTTCATACCATCTCCTTTTTCTACCTATTACCATATATCTTCCCTTTCTCTCCCTTTACCAATCACGTTACGGCACTTAATTACTTCAGGTGAATTTCAGGTGACCGATATTATGGGTTCTTACGCTACATGACTCCGGCATATCACACAACTAGAGCTTGTTTTGAAATCCTGCACAGTGTTAATACTTATGTTTCTGTCGCCTTGCAATCTTTTCAGACGAATTTAGCTGAAAGTAGTTTATTTCCCAAAATATAAGCAAACTAGCAGCTCATTTAGGCCATGCGATGGACTGGTGACCTGTCCATGGTGTACCCCGCCTTCGCCCAATGGGACGCCCCCGGGACCCTGAGTAGCGGGATAAAGTGGAAGATAATGGATAGATGGATGGATGGATGGATGGATGGATGGATGGATAGCAGCTCATTTAAACTACCTGACCAGGCTGATACTAAGGATGCTGGGTTAAGTCATATACATACATATACAGGGGTTGGACAATGAAACTGAAACACCTGGTTTTAGACCTCAATAATTTATTAGTATGGTGTAGGGCCTCCTTTTGCGGCCAAT
>JAOVVH010000002.1:1736735-1753863 GCA_028566435.1 Scorpiodoras heckelii
ACGTTCCCTTCAAGATACCGTGGGGGACCTACCAAGTATTAACTGGTTTATATACCAGTTTTTCTGGTACTTCAGTGTAAACCTGTGCAGCCAGAACTACTGAACGATTTTCAGAGCTGCTATTGTACAAAATGAATCAACACCTTCTGACGCATCGTGTTTGAGAATTCAACAGCGCTGTGGTGTAATAAAATATTAATAACGCTTCTGTAGATGCAGAACACACACACACACAAAAGCTCACTTCAGAAATGACACACAAAAGTTTATTAAACGCCTTTAAACTTCAGCTGACCCAGATGAGTAGTTAGTTCCCTCTGATTTCATGACTGATTCTCATAATTAGCACATTACCATATTGTTAAAGACGACAAAATAAGAAATCTGATAACTGTTAGTAACGAGGACGCTTGCGGGAAGCGTGGCGCGCCAATGTGACATCGTGTCAAAATAAAGTTACTGTGCTGAAAACAAGCTTCCCTGAGACACCGTATCCGTCCTTCAGATGCATTCACATTTCCGTGCACGCACACGCACACACGCATATGAATGACGTGCACTTCATGAGGTCCAGCCTCTGCTCTTTGCTCTGTCTCTGAAAAAAATAAGTGTCTTTCAGTCATCTATTATCAATTTGCTTTCATCTGTGCATTACATGCAGTGTGAAATTTCACCCCGGCACTGGTAATTAAGGTGAGCCCCGGTGCTTAAGAGAGCCGTGATTTGCAGCGATTATCAGGCACGAGTGCTAGAAAACGACCCTGCTGCGACCTCTGGGGCGGACTCGAGTGTAGCCCCTGCTTATTTAATTGATCTCCACTGCTTCGCGTTCAAATATCACGGCAGAACAGACGGGTTTCGTTCCCCGAGCGCGGCGGAGAGACATGATTTGTCTGACGGCTTCTCGTGCCACAAAAAAAACCCCTTTGTTTGTTCACCCTGTGACTCGCGGCGCGTCTCTGACACCAGTCTCAAACATTTAATGACTCTCAGGTGGTGAGATATTAGCTCAAGCAGCACAAGGTATATAATATGATTGTCTCTTGAAGCAAGCGAACATGCCCGTGGGGTTTGATGTAAAGGCCGGATGTTGCTATTCGTTGGAATAAAAAGTTTCGAGACCCCCTGTTATGGGAAAATAATCCGCGGTGGTGTGGTGGGATGAAGCGGAGTCACTGTTACCACGCCGAAGGTGATTAGTTTTCCGAATAACAGCATGTCAGAACGTGTTATGCATATTTTATTTAGTCATATTGAGTTGACTGAATACACTGAACGTCATGCTTTTTATCTGTTTTTAGTTATATTTGAGGTTGAAAAGTAAGTTAGTTCCTGTTGTCCCTTAGCAGCTACACACTGCTGCTCCTTCACCCTACTCTCTCTTTCTCTCTCTCTCGCTCTCTCTCTCTCACACACATCTTGTCATGTTTACCGAGAAACTGTAACGCATAAACTTTTCCATCTTAAAGACTCCACTGTGGCGGAAAACCTACTGACTCTTACAAAGCCCTGGAACTGGAGACTCCTTCTCCTTCCTCACCATCAACTTCTTCTTGCTGTTAAATAACATTTTTTCAACCTGTTTATTATTAGGCTTAGATGAGGTATATCGTACGACCTGTGAACGAGCTGTTACCATAGAAACGACACCGTTTTTTGAGATAAACTCATGAGATCGTTCGATTGTCAAAAACAAAAATAGCCCCTGGAATTAAGTATAAGGAAATAAAGACCAAGAAAGGAGCGATGGAAAGAGATGAGCATCGTGCACTGTGAATAAGGAAGGGAGGATGGAAGCGATGGAGCTGTCTGGTGCTGATTTTAATGACTCATTTTAATGCACGCCATGAAGACCAGGAGTCAGTGACGGCAAAGCACCATCTGTAAGGCTGGATGCATGCAGATCTATAGGTTCCTTCTCTTCTGAAGAGCGTCGGCATGGCAAGGTTACTTCAGGTGGACGGAATGAAGATACTTCATTAACAAGAGCAATAGAGAGGATCTGATCTGAGCAGTGTGACAGGTATGAGATTTTTCTCATCATGCTTGATTATATTCTGTCATTTTAGTTACTTTAGCTGTAATTTTAGTCTCTCTCTCTCTCTCTCTCTCTCTCTCTCTCTTTCTGTGAGCAGAGTGTGTGTAAGACGAGAGATGAGCAAAGATGAAGCTGAAAGAGAGAGTTTTACGTTGCTGCCTGCTGACAGAGCCAAGGGGCACGTGAATCAGTAAATAAAATCATGCGTGCAATCTTAATCTGGGTCGGCTACGTTTCCGGAGAACACATGCTGTTGAGATTGTTTGCATTTATATGCACCAGAGTACCTAAAAAACTGGTATAGGAGCCTATGCAAATTACATAGCAACACCACCTGTGCACATCATTGGTTGCATCCGCCAGTGCGTATACAAAGCGATAGGCATCTATGGAAGCTTCTAGAGCTGTTTCCACAGTGAGAATTTTGTGATTTTCAACACGGTTTAATAGTTGGAGCTGGTGAGATGGGTCATAGCATTTTGGAGGTAGAAGCAAAGTTCGGATTTTCAAGTATGACCATTTCGAGGGTGTACAGTGACTGCAAGAATTCCAGCAAAACCTTGAACTTATGTAAAAACACTCTGGGTGAACGTGACAAGCGCTGGCTGACGGGAATTGTTTCACGTGATGGGCGTGCAACACTGCCTCACGTTACATCGGAATTCAATGCCGGGGCCTCAACAAACATCAGCATGAGGACTGTGCAACGTTTCCTCCAAGATCCCATGGGGGAACCTACCAAGTATTAACTGATATACCAGTTTATCTGGTACTTCAGTGCGCTGTTTAATTCTCAAATCTGATTGGTCAGATGTTCATGCTCTCTAACAACTTCTCTGACAGAAAGAAGTTATGGCTGCAAGGCAAATCACACCTTTATATTAATGCGCTCGTTCTAATTCATAATCCTCACTTTAAAAACGTGTAATTGTTGGGCTCCCGAGGGGCGCAATGGCAAAGCGTTCGCCCTATCAGTCCGGGTGATGCTATAGCTGCCCATATCCGGGAGCTCAGAGCTCAGGGGCAGCATACGCTCTCTCCCATGTCAATCAGAGAGACACTGTGCAATCACGGACATCTGTGAGCTCATGCATACAGAAGGTGGGCGGGACGCTTTCCTCCGAGTTTGTTACACCGCTCCTGGAAGTTGCATGAGCAGCAGTTCGAAAAGAGGCGGCGATTGGCGTCACGTGTTTCGGAGGAGGCATGTGATAGATACGCCGTCCCTGACTGGCAGCTCAGTGTGACACGGCAGAAATACAGATGGGTGGGAATTGGATACGACTAAATAAGGGAGAAAAATGGGGGGAGGTTTCCAAAAAATATAAATAAAAAAACTTTGTAATTGTTGATATGGTGAAGTTTTCTGTAAGCACACGTGGAAGGAGTCTCCAGTGTCAGCACTTTAGGGTTTTGAAGAAATACTTTCCTGGTTTCTCAGTAATATGACACACCCGGCTTTGTGCTGATTTGTTTCTGTCTTGTTTAACAGAATGATGTTTAACTGATGTTTACAGCTGCGATAACAATAATAGCAGCAATAATAACAACGAACTTGTCCCATGGATGTTCCACTACATTAAATGTAACCATAAATAGATAATAAAAAAAATAAGAAATTGAAATGTTATATCACACGTCAAGATTGTTTTATATAGGAAAAGTAATAACACCACACCATCGTTGATTATTTTCCTGTAACAGCTTGCCCCATTGTGTTTTATGCATCACATAGCCTAGCCCTAGAAATATATATCTTTATTCTGTAAAGCAATTACTATTATGACGGATTTGCAAATCCAATAAACTTGTAATACATACCTCCAGTAATCGAGTAACTAATAAACGGACGGCTTAGTGTCCATGCCCTCTTAGCAGGAAAATAAGCACCAATTCCATCCTTAATAGCTGCAAAATATGCACAAGACACTTATATGAGTCCTGGTGAATGGAGCTCGGTTAATATGCACTTGGCTGGATTTACATAAATGAGAACATAATCAGGTTATGGACATTTAGACCAACTTAGCCATGCAAATAAAAGCCTACAAGAGACCCCAGAGCCCATTATATCCTTGGTATTTAAAATCCTTTAACACGTCGTCTTTTTGTCACAATTGTACCTTTTTTTTTTCTTTCCCCACCATGACAAATTTCATAGCCAAGCAAATTGTAATTTTCTGCTTCTATGTATACACACTCCTGCTGATGAGGTCTTTATCGTGAGTGTTTATCCTGTAAAAGACATAGCTGTTAAGGAACTCTTCAGGTATTCATTTGAACAGAGCATGCTGAATGAGTTGTTTCTCTAATTGATCCCGGGGGATATCCAGGCCCGAGAAACATGTTTTCCCCAATTATGGCCACTCATACTACTCTTTTAAAATCGAGGCCAGGCAGGAATGCATGCAATGACCGTTTAGCTACAGCTAAGTCATGTTTCATATGGAATACTGCAACCCCATGAATGTATTTGTCTTCACAATTTACACTGAAGTACCAGAAAAACTGGTACACCATTGCACAGTCCTCACGCTGATGTTTGTTAAAGTCCCAGCATTGAATTCCGATGTTACTTGAGGCAGTGTTACACGCCTATCACGTGAAACGATTCTCGCCAGCCGACGCTGGTCACGTTCACCCAGACTCATTTTACATGAAATTCCAAACTTTGCTCCTACCTCCGAAATGCTACGAGCCATTTCACGAGCTCCGACTATTAAACCTCGTTGAAAATCACAAAATGGTGATAACTTGCCATTCTCACGGTGGAAACAGCTCTATAAGCTTCCATGGATGTCTGTCGCTTTATATACACACTGGTGGATGCAGCCGTTGACGTGCACAGGTTGTGTTACTGTGTATTTTGCATAGGTTTTTCTGGTACTTCAGTGTGCTTAAGTCTTATTACACAGCTAATGTGAGTATCCTATTACAAAAAGTCACAATTGAACTTTTCGTACAGATTTCAATCATGTCACGTGCTTCAATAAATGCAGGGTTAATAAGATAATAATAGGTTATTGTCAGATAATGATTGTTCAAATAAAATTTCAAACTACTTTGTAATCGCATTTTTACTCAATTTTGTCATTTGCCAATTTTTACCCCACTAGCTTCAGAGGAAAGTGCTCTTGACCCTCTTCTGCATACATGATGCTGTCAGATGCCAGTGATTTCCTAGCTTTGCTCTGATTGACACTGGAACTGCAATGCCATCCCTCGTTCCCATGTATCACACCCAGTTACGCAATCTTGTACTTCCATCCACGGATAGATTTTGAATTCCACATACCTCACGTTTCATTTCAAGTCCCTGCTTTGATGCAGTCGTTTGTTTTGCACTCTGGCTTTGACTCTAATATAAGAAATGTAGCTGAGTAACAAGTGCGACTCATTTTAAGTCATGCAACATTATCAAAGCAGCCATTTTTTTTTTTAAATATAGTATTTTCCTTCTATTTTACCAAGAAAGTTATCTAAAAATGTTTTGTCGCTCCAGTGTAAGGATCCCAGTCAAGTCCTGGCTGCTCAGTCAAAGAGAATACAGAATAAAACGAATGGTGGATGGAGTGTGAGAAAGATGAGCACTGCGCTCTGTAGGACATGGCACGTAGCGAAGCGATGATGGAACGATGGACAGCAAGGGACTGATTACCACCGGGGCGTCTCACCTGCTAGCTCATCATCGTCTCAGCCCCACGCCAAACAGGTGCCATCCACGAGTATGGAATGGCATGGAGCCGTAGTGTTGGCCTGCAGTGCCGGTGCTGCCACAGTACCCAGCTCGGCTCATGAGTACGAGGGCCAGAGGTCAAGCCCATGCCTCGTCGCTCGATCTGAACTGAGAGTTCTGGCGAGCCAACTAATGATGGATGCCCACTCTCGCTCCCCTCTGGCCTGGCGTTGGGACACGGGCTCTTGAACAGCTGGCCTGCTTCTACCCGCCTGGACGTGACAACCTTGGCACTTTATTAGTGGTGCCCGCCATGCCAGCTGATCCTCTCGCAGGGTCCCTGTCACGCTGATGTCTTCATCGCTAAGCAGAGCAGACGCCCGCTCCTGGCAGCCGCTGGAGGTGACAACAAATCCAATTATCTCCCCTCCATGGTGCCCAGGCAGCCTGGGCCGGTGTGACAGGGACGGGGACAGCCAGTGCCCTACTACCTACCCCAGCCAACACCCTCCACAGATACCCTCTGTGGTCACGCTAACACACCAGCGGTTCGCCAATTCATTCAGGTGGGACAGTGGAACAAATACAGGCCTCCCGAGATCCACACCGGTGACGAGAGACGGAGAGACAGAAACAGAGGGCAAAAGCAGGAGTGCCACGGAGGCAAAAAAAAAAATCTTCTCAAAGTCACACCGAAAACGTGTCAGCTAAAGGTGATGGTGTTAATTCATAGCAGCTCTGTTCTTCTCAGCCATTGTTTAGGACTGTGAACCGAGCAAGCTTGCTAGCGACACCGGATGTGAGAAACTGCAACGGGAGGATAGAAATGATCTCAGTTTAACTTTTTCTTCTCTCTATGATTGATCTGTTCACCTGTCACGGTGGAAAAGATGTTGAAAAAGTTAGCTGTGTACGGTGACTGAAGACACGGCGAGCGGCGTTACACTCCAGTCAAGGTGTTTTTGCTAACAGACAAAACGATTCCACGCAGACGTGTTAAACGTACACAACACATGGTGTTGTTGTGAAACTTTCCTAATTCAGACACAACACAAAAGCCTTTGAGCCTTGAACACATGTTGATTGGGGGGGAACTGATTGGATTCTATGGGCAGAATAAAACGATTAATATATTAACCATTCGTTTGTTATTCATTTCTTGAAGCACATTTTTCTGTCACTGTAGTAAAATCAATAAGAAACGAAGTCAATGTTTTTTTTCCCCCTTCATTTATTAAAATTGCATTTAGGCTTAACGTGATTTGTGTTTGCTTTCAAGTTATTACTCTTTTGATTAATAAGAATAAAGAATCAATTTGGCATCATTTTAATCTGATTCAATTTAAGTAGCCAGTTAATTAGGCATATACCTTCAATAACTAATTATTAACTATAACAACTCCAAACAATTACATATATTATACACTGAAGTACCAGAAAAACTGGTACAACAGTTAATACATGGTACAGTAGGTCCCCCATGGGATCTTGGAAGGAACGTTGCACAGTCCTCACGCTGATGTTTGTTGAGGCCCCAGCATTGAATTCTGACGTTACTTGAGGCAGTGTTACACGTCTATCACGTGAAACGATTCTCGAAAGCCGACACTGGTCACGTTCACCCAAACTTCGCTTCTACCTCCAAAATTCTGTGACCAACTATTAAACATCGTAAAATTGTGATAACTTGCCATTCTCACGACGGAAACAGCTCTAGAAGCTTAAATAGATGTCTGTCACGTTATGTATGCACCTGCAGACGTAACCAGTGATGTGCATAGGTGGTGTTGCTATGTAATTTGCATAGGATCCTGTCCCGGTTTTTCTGGTACTTCAATGTATAGTGACCACTGATCGTGATCTCTACAATCATCATGCTATTCATTTTCATTTTAATAATACTTTTAGCATTTATTTATCCTCCAGAAGTTCGCTGACGCCATCTGATACCTGCTTCTCAAACACATGACCTGTGAGTTCTTGACATCACATCACTTGCACTTAATAAAGCATCCGTATGCAAAGGCGGTGGGCGGGTGGTTTTGGTGGGGGCGAGGTGCTTCTGCAGGCATGGATATTTGAAAGGGAAAGGAAGGTTCTCTCTGGATGAAGCGCCTGATAAAAAAAAGCAGTGACTTGAGGGCTTCATGATTTTCAGATGAGCCTCAGAGCGGCTGACTGGTGACTCGGAGCGCTTGAGCGTAGAGTTGGAGGACATGCCCAAAGGGAAATGCAAAAACTCTGATAGACCGGCTCATCCAACGGGCCATTTCCAGAGAGGAAGACGACTCTCCGTCATATCAAACGATGAGCCATGAGAGTATTTCAGGAAGTGCTGAAGTAAAAATAGCCTTTTCTTTTTGTTATATGCATTTAAACGCCGACTTAGAAACCCAGTACATGCAATCAGAAGATTTTCAGATGCCATCTTATCAATGATCTATTGCTAAGTTATTATTCTTGCGCTATGTTACATATTTGTTGAGTTATTGAGGTTATATTTCTGACACAGGCTTGTGCCATGGCCTTAAAACAATCCTGTACTTCACATGCCAGTTTGTCTTTCTGACTTTCTTCAAAACCTCCCTCCCTCCCTCGCCCCCTCCATCACCATCGAATGAAGAAGATGAAGAGAAGATGCAAAAAAAAAAAAAAAAGCAGCCTCCTTCCTGCGAAACTGTAGGTCACACCTCTGACTGCACTGATGGGGGTAAAGTAGAGCGATTAAAATGACAGGGAGACAGATTGAGTGTGACACATCAAAGGGCCCGGAAAAAGCTGGAAAACTGAGCAGTGCAACCTCGCCTCATCCCCCTCTCCAGCAGGGGAGAAACAGAGAGAGAGAGGGAGAAGAAGAAAAGACAGAGTGAGAGGAACAAAGCCGACAAGCATGCACCGCATGGTCAACACGAGCACCCAGAGACCCCCGCGCGCTCCCGACGGCGCAAACACCCGACCCAAACACTACACGGCCAATGATTACACTGTACACGCTCGCGCACTCTGAGGGGCTAATTAATGCTTTAATATGCAAATGAGCGCCACAGTAAATTACACAGCTGGCAAATATGCCTGTTTTGCCCCTGAAAATAAACCAGGAACTAAGCAAGACTGTTTGGATTGAGGGTGCAAAGAGAAAAACAGAGACAGTGTAAGATTTCTAAAGTTTTTGGGTGCAATTTCAGAGCTGCATTAAAATGCCGTATTTTTTAACCTTAAATGTCCCACAGACATCAAACTATATAGTTCAGTCATATATCCTTTCTGTCATATGTCATTCTTTTGCTTTTCATCTCCTCATACAGACTTTTCTGTCTTCTTGGTCACAGAAAAAGTTACTTTAGGAAATACAAGACCAAACAATGTCGTGTGTCGTATCCGAATTAGGAGGCATTGAAAGTGCACTGAAAGTAGAAAGTCAGTATAAATGTGTACTGACCTGTTCCCCCTTTCAGATTATGTGATGAAGATGCTCTAATGATTAAAGCCTTGCTGTTAAAGAAAATGAGTACATTCTGCATTATTAATCAGTCACTGATGCAAAAAAATCAGTTCATGCACAAAACAGGCATGCGCAGAACTGAGACCGAGGTTCAACTGTCGCTGCACGTGTTTGCCGGAAGTACAAAAGTCACGTCTGCAACGTGCATGCGCATGCTTTGAAATGCTCATACGTGAAAATCCAAACTTACGTTTGAAAATCGTGATAACTCGCTATTCTCATGGCGGAAACGGCTCTAGAAGCTTCCATAGACGTATATCGCTTTATATACGCGCTGGCGGATGCAACCAATGACGTGCATAGCTGGCGTTGCTATGGATTTTGCATAGGCTGCAGTACCAGTTTTTCTGGTACTTCAATGTATGCTCAAAGTGACTTAAATTTCTTTCATTTTTTAAACAGAAATAGAGCACTGCAATGTACGTAGCATGAAATATATATTTAAAAAAACAACATAATGTGTAAAAACGTGTCATAAACTATTCTTGCTGTGCATGTGTTTTACAGACCGGATTTCCAGACTTTTATATATCCGGTAAAATCTGGTAGCTTTCGAAATCGGACAGCGATACGCATTATTGTGCTCGTAGCTTCCTGTGATTTTTTGCGTCCCATACCGTGGTCCTATTGGTGGCTTTTAGATGTGTGTCGTAGCTATGCTTAGACTCTGAGATTTTATTAAAAAATTTCTCATACTGCCAGAACTTTGTCATCATCTGCTTTTGGTCTAAGTGGCGTTTTTACGTCCCTGCCACCAGAATATTATTGATGGTCCTGGATGTGAATTTGTTGTTATGCCGTGGCAAAGTATCCGTCATTAGCGAACTTTTCTCATTCTAAGTGTTACAAGGAATTCGACTGAAAGAGTTGTGTATCATTAGTGCTTTAGTCACAGCTTTATCCACTGACTGAGGGACGTTTGTCACAAAACATCACGCCGCGGTTGATCTCAGAGCCTGGAGAAACAACCAGACTCCAAACTTTAATCCAAAGTGCTCGACAAGACGCGATACAGACTAAACAAGCTGCGAGGGTGTTAGCCAACTGAAGCAGTAGAAGTGATGTGAGAAGTCTCTGAGGGCTGATTTTGATGAACACCTGAATGTTGTTTTTCTATATCGCACCTGTTTTCATGCCCCAGAACCTGCCAGGAAACCATTCGGAGGAAGTAGCGCTGTGATACGGGGCACACTTTCAGCTCCCACGTATGCGCTAACTGAGAACGGCGTTCGCAATCATACCATCGTAAAAATAAATAAATAAATAAATAAATAAATAAATAGATAGATAAATAAATAAATCAAAATTAAGGAAAAAAAAATCCGAAACTGTGTTGCAATGATTGCATTAGCTGTAATTTTAGCTGAATTGAATGTAACTAATGTAATCAGTGCTGATGTCTGCAGTGCAGCTGAAGGTTTTTCATAATAATAATAATAATAATAATAATAATAATAATACGTGTGCTGTGCGTTTATGGCCATGTTTGTGCACGTGTAAGCGTATTTGTGTACATATGTATGGATGTCAAGTCAATGGTTTAAAGCTTTAAAGAGTTTATTCCATCATTTTTGGCCCCTCTGCAAGGTAATAGAAAAATAAGATAGTACAAAATAAACGCAGAGTTTGTAGAAAACAAATGATTTCATAAGAACTTCTTTAAACAGTTGCATTTTCTCTAAAAAAAGAAAAATACTGTAGGGAAATTATGTGAATATAAAAATAAAATCTAAATACAGACCGTCCATCACCATGGCTTTCAACATAAAAGAGACGGATGGTTGTTGACCTGCGCAAGTCAGGATAATAACCAAAGACATACATCATGAGGCTAAAATACCGTTGCCATTAGGAGGAGCAAACTGTCGTTGCCTCTGCCACGAGGTTACGACTTGCAAGTGGGCGGATCTTTCAATAGCATGATGGGCAAACAAGCATCCAGGAATAATTACGCAAAATAAATCTATACGCCACGAAGCAGATAAAGTCCAGTGTTTAACGAATCATTGAATTTATTATTAATCATATTTGCAATAAACATTTCTTCATCCACAAACTGCATCTTGTTAACAGTAAATTTTGAGGGTTAATTGGTTTAAAACCTAGCGCACTGATACACTGATATAAAAATATCAGTATTATAAACAATGTATTGCAGGAATCGTGCATTGAATTGGATTCAGTGGAAAGAATGTGGTTAAAGAAAGTGTCCATGTGCATAAAAAATGTGCATGTAAAAGGGCTTGGTGCACGAGTCTGGACGGTTTCAACATGGTTAGATGTTACAGAATCAGGTGCAAATGCTTGAAATAAAGTTATATAGTGCGTTTTAGGCGTCGTTTCCAAGGATGAAAAGAAGGGTGCCAGTAATTCCAGAGTTGATCAGTTGGCCTAGGATGAGCTGATCTGTCATCAGTGCCATAAGCAGACAGATATACTCTCTCTCTCTCTCTCTCTCTGTCTCTCTCTCTCTCTCTCTCTGTCTCTCTCTCTCTCTCTGTCTCTCTCTCTCTCTCTCTCTCTCTCTGTCTCTCTCTCTCTCTCTCTGTACACTCACTCAGCTCCCTCCATCAAAGATTCAAGCACCACGACCATCCTGAAAACCCCGCCACTCAACCCGAACGAGCTCCAAGCACACCGTCTCCGGCAAAACCCCACTTCCTCTCCATGATGCTTCTCATACTAACACTGCCAATTACATTAAGTCTCTCTAAGCTTGAAACCCACACCAGGTTGTCACTGACCACGTCCATACTAATGTTTGAGTAGCAAACACACACACAGACACACACACATATACATATACACACACACACACACACATACGCACACACAGACGCTTGCTAAAACCTGGCAGGACCCAACCCCAGCTGAGGGACGATCCTGACGAACATCGATCACTCGTCATGTCAACATGGTCCTCTGATAAGCAGCACAAACAAGAAAACCAGTACAAACTACCTTGCTACAGCCACTGATAGCTTGTCCTTGGGATCCTGCAATTCATAAAACTCCCTCTATGAATATTTTAGACGGGTAAACAATTAATAATTCACGCCAACAAGGGGCCGATGATCAAATGAAGCCGAGCGTCGACACGCATGCCAAATCAGGCGCTGTAAACAAAGACCCGACACCTTCCTTCCCTTTTTAAACATGCACATCCCAAATTGCGTCACACACACATACACATAGGCAGACACACTTTGTCTCATACACATTTCATTTGAAAGATGTCGTTGGTTTTTTTTTTTTTCCCAGGCCAAAGGGAATTCCACAAGACTGAATCTCTGAAACACTTGATCTGATCGCCTGCTGATTTCTGATGATAAGATTTACTTAATACAAGTGTCACTCATTCTGCAATGTTGTGCCCTGACCGACATAAATCCCAGTAGTGTATACACACACACACACACACACACACACACACACACACACATGTCCAGAGTAAAATACGCCTATTTATAACGGCTTGAAGAAATAGTTTTCTGGAATTTACAGTTTTATCCTTAACCCTTGACATTTGGTTAGTTTTGAGCTAGAACTAACATTTTTATGATTTTTCTTGGGAACTATTTTGATCATGGTAACAAAGACTGGGCAACTTTCTTTTAAAGTTATACGACAATTGATAGGAACATTTGCCAAAAGCTGCTTAAAGTCATTATGTAGTTTACATTATGTGGGTGGCCATCTTGGGATAATGGAAATGTTATTTTCATACAGTGCTTTAATATTACTACTTAAGCACTGTTGGCAAATATATATATATATATATATATAGGCTGCCACCACCATGCTTCACTGTAACGATGGTATTATGCAGGTGATGAGCAGTGCCTGGTTTCCTCCAGACAGGACGCTTAAAATTAGCCCAAAAAGTTCTTGGTTTCATCAGACCAGAGAATCTAGTTTCTCACAGTTTCAGAGTACTTTAGCTGCTTTTACAAGTGTGGTTTACCTAGGAGAGGCTTCTGTCTGGCCACTGCCATAAAGCCCAGATTGATGGAGTGCTACAGTGATGGTTGACCTTCTGGACCTTTCTCCCATCTCCACACAGGATCGTTGGAGCTCTGTCAGAGTGACCAATGGGTTCTTGGTCGCCTCTCTTACTAAAGCCCTTCTCCGCTGATTATTTAGTTTGGTGGGGCAGCCAGCTTTAGGAAGCGTCCTGGTTGTTGCAATCTTCTTCTAGCCACTGTGCTCTTGGGAACTTTCAGAGCAGGAGAATTTTCTGTAGCCTTCTCCAGATCTGTGCCTCCACACAATCCTGTGTCTGAGCTCTCCAGGCAGTTCTTTCCTCCTCATGGCTTGGTTTTTGCTCTGATATTCATTGTCAGCTCTGAGACCTTATATAGACAGGGGTGTGTCTTTCCGAATCATGTCCAATCAACTGAATGTACTACAGGTCGACTCCAATCAAGGTGTAGAAACATCTCAAAGATGATCAAGAGAAATGGGAGGCCTCCAGAGCTCAATTTCAAGTGTCATAGCCAAGTGTCTGAATACTTACATCCATGTGAAATGTTAGTTTTTCCTTTTTAATAAATTTGCGAAAAATGTTTAAGATTCTGTTTTCACTCATATTATAGGGTGGCCATCTTGGACAACTGTGGAACCACTGTGTTTAACTACAGAATGGTATTACAGTATATTATAATAACATCATAGTTATAATTTAGTTAATCTGAAACGTGTAAACACAGATTCTGTGTGCTATTTATTATTAATACGTAGCTCAAAATGTAAAAAGGAACAAGTACAAAGATTATATGAAGATTTCTGCATGTACTGAGGGAACGATTTTCTATGAAACAGACTTCCGTAGAAAAATCGTTTCCTTTTTTTTTCTTACACCAAACTACTTCTGTAATCCATCATATAAAAAACATGATCATAATATGCAGTTGTGTTTCAGTGATATTTAAATAAATGCTTTTATACATGACAGATGCTCCATCTTTATGAAATATTATAAAGCACAACTGATTGACAGGGAAGGAATTCATAAAAAAAAAAACACACACATCAGAAATCAAAAATAAAACCATTCGGTTTTCCAAACGAGAGCGGAGGCTTTGGAGTGTGTTTTAAAGTGAGCGTTACTTTCCTTGGAGAATTTAATTAATGCTTTAATATGCAAATAAGTTAGAGGAGATAAAATCATGACAAACAGATGGCAACTGAGCTTAATTATTTTTTTTTCCCCCTAATCGAGCCGGGGCGTGCATTAAAGCCGCCGCATCATGTGTGTGTGGTTTTTTTTTTTTTTTTAATGGGGGTGGTGGTGGGGGGTTCACAGCTTTATTGTACTGGCATATCATGCAGGTCTGTGAGTATCGAAGCTGAAAGTTTGAGCTTTAAACTTTGAAAGGGAGTGTCTCAGCTTGGAGTAAGGGATCGCATGTTTAAAGAAAAAAGCAGCATTGTTTAACCATGTAAAGCTGGATTTTGCTGCAATAAAAAGAAGTAAGTGTGACAGTCAAAGTCTCCAGAAGAGCTGTGGAAGATTCTCCACACAGACACTCATTAAAAAACTTAAAAGCTAATTTGCTTATAAAACTGCACACATTGTACCTGGGAACACTGTTTAAGAAAAAGGCACAACAAATAGTGACTTCCTTTATTTTATTACTGTTTACTGCACTTTATAGTGTTTGCTTTTACGTAGAAATATCTTCATTATTTTTCGAAGGCGTCTTTGCTTTACAGCGAGTCTTTGCATGTGCCTAAGACTTCTGCATCGTAGTGTACAGTACCGTAATTAGCTCTAAGTTTTACTGAGTGTCTGAGTGGAGAATCTGCCACAGCTCTTCTGGAGACTTTGACTGTCACACTTACGTCTTTTTTTTTTTTTTTTTTGCATGTAAATGTGAGGATCTATTTCATGGCCACGATTTACTTAACTATTGTTTCAAAGTAAGCGAGATTACAGAAACAGTTCAATTAGACTGTTGTGGATACAGAAGGCTTCGACATACTTAATCATCAGTTACACAAAGATGAAACAACATCATCTTTGGATTAAGTATGTTAGGACCTTTCAGTGACATCACGTCACAGTTTCGTCTTTGCATAATCAACATCGTCTTCGCATTAAGTGTTTCAACTTTATGAGCATTCAGGCTTGCATTCTGTCTGCTATTCTCTACGAATACTAAAATTATAAAATTTCATGACAATTTCTACGACTCCGGCAATTAGACTAGCTGCGCAAAAGACATTAACAAACGTTAGAATGCAAAGAAGAACAAAGAGCTGCTTATTTTCTTTCGTATTGACACAGACGTAATGTTGGACCATGAAATAAATCGGTGGTGGAGGCTGGTGAGTTTAGCATGCTAGTGAAAACTGCAAGACTTGCAATGAACTGGGTTATGAGACACCCCTGATTTGTATCAATCGATCACAGGCTTGGTCGTGTAGCATGTTCAGTTGTGGAGTTTGCCAAGCTGCCATGTGTACAACAAGGCAAGTGAAGCCAGCTTGAGGCTTTAGTCATGGAAATGATTGGCATGATTACATGTCATGAAATGACTCATAAAGACATGCTAGAGTCTCAGGCATTGCAACATTCACCATCGGCTTGAGTCACCGTTAGTGAATTCTCAACGTGAACAGACTTCTTTCGCTAAATAATTAACAGGAGGCTGTCTATTCAGGAAGATGTTCCAATATATTAGGTCATGGGCTCAAGTTACACAATTTGTAGCCAGGTCTTTGGAAGCAACATAATATTTCATGACCATGAGATATGATGTTTTTTTTGTAGTTGCCAGTTAATTATCTTGTGGCCACACCTTATAGGAGCAGGTTTTTAATGCAACATAATCTGAAGTATTCACATTCCCTCACCTTGTCCTCCTTAGGGTTTTCATCCAGCTCTAAATGAACGACAGTGTGGTTGAGCTTCAGGGCTAGAGCGAACGCCATCAGGCCTCCGGTGAGGACGAAGTTATGCTTCACATCCAGAGTTCGGAGGAACCGAGACTCAACTAGGAACTCAGCCAACACCACGGCACCTGCACCGAGGAGCCAAACACCAAACAGGAATTACTGGACGTAAAACCTGGGGTGAGGTATTGACAATAACAATAACACAACATGAAATGTGGATGATCCATACCCTCACATGTTATTCCCACTGACGCCAGACTGAGTCGTGTGATAGAACGATTCATGATGAGCGCCTCCTTCAGCGTGTGCATCCCTCTGTCCTCTAGGATGTTATCGCTGAGGTCCAGCGTTTCCAGCGTTCTCAACAAAGGCTAGGGGTCCAATTAAAGCAATCGGGCAGGCAAAATTAAATTGACACCAATTTTCCCCAGTTAACCAATTAGACAAAACATCTAACTTGGTATACAAAACGTCTAACCAGTTAGACAAAACATCTAACTGGTTAAACAAAACATCTAACTGGTTAGACAAAACATCTAACTGATTAGACAAAACATCTAACTGGTTAGACAAAACATCTAACTGATTAGACAAAACATCTAACTGGTTAAACAAAACATCTAATTGGTTAAACAAAACATCTAACTGATTAGACAAAACATCTAACTGGTTAGACAAAACATCTAACTGATTAGACAAAACATCTAACTGGTTAAACAAAACATCTAACTGATTAGACAAAACATCTGACTGGTTAAACAAAACATCTAACTGGTTAAACAAAACATCTAACTGGTTAAACAAAACATCTAACTGGTTAGATAAAACATCTAACTGTTTAGACAAAACATCTAACTCATTAAACAAAACATCTAACTGGTTAAACAAAACATCTAACTGATTAGACAAAACGTCTAACCAATTAGAAAAAACATCTAACTGATTAGACAAAACATCTAACTGGTTAAACAAAACATCTAACTGGTTAAACAAAACATCTAACTGCTTAGAT
>JAOVVH010000002.1:1785833-1801050 GCA_028566435.1 Scorpiodoras heckelii
CACAGCAGAAACTGCTGCTGGAGTTTTTAAACACCTCAGTGTCACTGCTGGACTGAAAATAGTCCACCAACCAAAAACGACCAGTCACCAGCATCCTGTGAGCCCTGATGAAGGATTAGAGGATGACTAAGACAAACTGTGCAGCAACAGATGAGCTACTGTCTCTGACTTTACATCTACAGGGTGGATAAATATGGTGGATATGTGTCTCATAGAGTGTACGGGTTTTGTTTTCATCTTGATTGAGAAATAAAATGCTGCCTTTATGCCTGTTGAGTCTGTTTTCTCATCGTGCAGAAGTGAACGGCGTGAAGAAGCCCCGCGCGAAGAAGTCCAGTCAGCAGAAGTGTGTCGTAGAGACGGGAACTCAGACATCCCCCATGGTGGAAGTGAAGCGAAGCCGCGGCAGGCCCAAGAAGACCGCATAGCTCTCCTCTTTTAAACTGTTACAACTTCTTTTCCTCTTTTTAACTTTAACCGGGATTATTTCTTAGCTGTACATTTTCTTTTCCTCAACGTGTTTTTTTCTTTTCTTTTCAGCAGGATGTTGGGTACGTTCTCAGTAAAATAATAAATAACCAAAAAAAAAAAAAGTATGCTTGCTTTGTTTTGAGTAGCGAGTTATTTTCATCCCCTTTGTAATGGCTTGAATAATCAGGGCCCGTGCCGACGAGGTCCAGAGGGGATCGCTTTGCCCTCGATAAGGAAATCCCCGAAGGAGCTTGTCGAGTACCGACTCTTTCCACGCCGCATCCCACTCGTCTCTCATAGCAGAATGAAAGGCAAGGTGCGGCTGGTGCTCTCTCTCTCTCTTTCTCTCTCTCTTTCTCGCTCTCTCGCTCTGCTCTTTGATCCCAGTGCCGAGACTCTCTTCAGGGAAAGAGGCTCCGTGCACACGCGCCTTACCTCTCCTCTCTTCCGCCATTTGATCAGAAGACAAAAGGCGAACACTTGGGTGCACCCGCTGTTTGTCACTCCAGCGCTCGAGTCTTCCTCTCCCGGTTCCTCGCAGAGCGATCATTAAAAGTTAGCTGTGGCTGCGTTACCCGGGATCACGTCTTGTAACTTTGTTATCGAGTTTGATCGCAGACAGAAAGTGTTTTTAAGGCTAAGCACCGTCTTTCTGACATTGAGAGAGCAAAGAATAACTCTGACATAGAGGAGAGGAGAGGAGATCAAAAGAAAATGCTCTGGTGTGTATAAAGGTAAAAGAAGTGTGTGCGGAGTTTGTGGATTGAGATGACATTTTGTAGAAAGTTTTTTTTTTTTTCCTTGTTACGAATAGTAATTCAGATAACGAGAAACGAGGGACGTATTCGGATTGGTTGACTTGGGCGTGAACTGCAATTGAGGAATTGCGTCTTTCGCTCGTCTTTCCTGCGAAAGGCAACCGTAATCAAGTAAACTATTGAATCAGGGTACAAGTGATTCTTTTGGTTCTTTAGACTCAAAAAGGTGCTTCTGTTTAGCTTCTTAGATGTGTTCTTGGAAGACTCCTTCACAGGACTCAACCTTTGCTCTGAGGTTCACTTAAAATGTTTAAATGCCGCTTCAACAAAATTAGGGGGGAAAAATATCGATTTAGGAAAAGAATCGTTTCGCATTTGAATCAGAATCAAGTCACAAATTTAAGCAGGGGGAAAAAAAAGACTCAAAACGACTTGTAGAAGTGTGTGTAACGGGGCAGATCTGGAATTGCAAATGTTTTTATGAATATAAACTAAATAAAAATATTTTTTTTATAAAAAATAAACTAAACATCACAGATCTGGTTCAAAATAATTGACAGATAAATTTATTTAGCTAAATATTATAATGAAACAGTTGCTTTTTTGTGTTTTACACTTTAGTTTATTTCCCAGGCCTCATTTAATTAAAAAAAAATTTATTGTAATTTTAATTTAATTTCTATATATATTTTTTTTAAGCAGTACTGCTTAAAATTCAGTTGAAAGTCCTACCATGAAACTTCTTTGTTTTTGGGTTGGTGTAGATCACATAGAAACAAAGATGTAATAAGTTAAATTGATCTAAAAAATATTTCATGCTTACATAATCATGTCAATAATAATCATAATGTTCTGAATCTAATTTTTTTTTTTTATTAAATTGTAATTTTAATTAAATTTCTTTTTTTTTTTTTTAAAGCAGTACTGCTTAAAATTCAGTTGAAAGTCCTACCATGAAACTTTTTTGTTTTTGGGTTGGTGTAGATCACATAGAAACAAAGATGTAAATTGAAGTTAAGTTAATTTGATCTAAAAAATATTTCATGCTTATATAATCATGTCAATAATAATCATAATGTTCTGAATCTAATTTTTTTATTTGTTATTTTTTTGAGTCTGTTGATACGAATGAGCAGGGCATATTTGTTACGTTGTGCTGAAAAGAAAGAAACATTTTATTTTGTTGTATTTTTCCACTTTTTCACTTTCTTGATTTTTTTTTTTTTTAATGCACGTTGAATCTGTCTAAAATAACATCAACGACTCTTCGACTAAGGGGCGTTAAACCTGCAACATGCCAAACGTTCGGCTTGTTTAGTGTACCGAGTGCGGGATGCTTAGGCATTCCTCCTCCATCGTTATTCATTTTGTTTGTGTTTTTATACGTCTTTATTTGTTCGCTCTTTGACCGAGAAGTTTGCCGCAACAGAGCTGAGCATTGAGATGCTGGAGGTGGTTCGTGAGACCGAGAGCAGCGTACTTTCTGTAAGGGAAAGTCTGGATGCCTTAGGCGACATTGGAGCCCTCACAGCAGGGCGAGTGGGTGCCAGTAGGAGCACTGCTTCTCTCTGCTTCGCATATCTTAACAGGCTTGCTCTCCTCAGTGAAGCACCTGCTGAGAAACCTGAAAGAGCTCTGGTTATAGGAGACTTTATCCTAAAGCACATGAAATCAGCCAGGCCTTTAGGGGCACCAGCAGCTTTAGTTAGGTGTATACTGGGAGCCAGGGTGTCGGGTCATAGCAGGCAATCTTAGGGTCGTTTAAAGGTTTTTAATAGGTTTTTTTTTATGTAGGAGCTAATGATGTATGCCTTCGTCAGTCACAGGTTACTAAGAGTAACACTGTAGATTTGTGTAAATTCGGGAAGGTGATGTAGCTTATAGCAAGTTATGAACGCTAAACTGCTCTAGGTGGTGCTCCAAAAAGGTGTAGTTTTGAGGGTCAGGCTGACGTACACATTTTTTTTCAGCATAGCTCATAATCAGTGATCCAGAACTGAGGCCAGGGAGCAGACAAACAGGCTAAAGTGACCGACTGCTGGCTGCACTGCATCATCACTCAGGTTCTACTATATTGAGACTCTGTCTGTTCCCTAAACAAAAGATGCCTGAACCGGTCTCGGATCATGTCATTTAAAAGGTGTCTAGCATTTATAGCCATAATTTATGTGCCTTGCCGCGCTACCTCGTCAAATGTACATTCCCACGCCAAACTATTTGATTATCGATATCAGATCAACAGTTAAAATGATTTATTCCCCTTTGAGAGACTGATCTAATTCAACTAAATCAACTTGTGTACTAGATTTCTTACCTATAAAGGTACTACCAGAAACAATCGAACCTTTTCTATAAATTGTCAGTTCTTCCATTTCTACTGGCTATGGACCTAAATCAGTGGTGTCCAATCTTATCCACAAAGGGCTAGTGTAGGTGCAGGCTTTCTATCCACCCAAGAAGAAGCCACACACTACTGAAAGTCAAGATCCATTGATTAAATCCGTTGATTAAAGACAGCTGGAATGAGTTGTGGCTCCTGATTGACTGGATGGAAACCTGCACTCACACCGGCCCTTTGTGAATAAGGTTGGACACCCCTGGACCTGAACTCTTTAAACTAGCAATTATCAAACCCATGGTTTTAAAAACCTGACCTCGATGCCTGTCAGTCGTCCAACTGTAGACCGATATCAACCCTCCGCTTTATCTCCAAGATCCTTGAAAAGGTTGTTGTAGCCCAGCTGGTATGCTCACACCTACTCAGGAATAACATAAATGAAATCTCTGAGTCAGGATTTGTCTCATCGTAGCATAGAAACGGCGCTGGTTAAAGTGGTAAATGACCCACTGCTGGTCTGTGATCAGGGTTGTGAGTCCTTGCTTGTGTTGCTTGACCTCAGTGCAGCTTTTAACACCGCTGATCATAATGTTCTCCTTCATAGACTAGAAAATGTTCTAGCTAAGAAAGAGCGCGTCCGTCTCCTGGTTCAGATCTTATTTGACAAGTCGTTATTTGTTTGTAGATATAAAGTATGACGTCTCAACATGTACTAAGGTAATTTTTGGTGTTCTGCAAGTTTCTTTTTTAGACTGACTGCTTTTTTCTGCGTAAAATGATTCATATATCATCAAGGTCCACTGTCATGCTGATGACACACAGCTGTATGTTTCAGCAAAGCCAGATGAGAGACACCAGCTTAATAAACTTGAGGAAGGTGTAACGGACATCAGACGCTGGATGCTTATTAACCTCCTTCTACTTAATTCTGGCGGCTGCATGAGACATAAAAACAGGTTTATGCTTATGTAACGTCTCGGTTGGATCGCTTTAATGAAATACCGATTAGATGTTTCAGTATGTACATAGCAAAGGTCCAGTTAGTCCAAAATGCAGCAGGGAGAGGCCTTTGTAGAACCAGAAGTTCTCGATGTCCACGTCACCCCTAACTTATTCAGTCAAATTTCACACTGATTATAAAATACTTAGCTTTTGGTTCTCCCAGCTAGTCTTCCCTGAGCCCTTCTTGCACTCTGCATGTTGTCCTTAACCATAACGTGACAATGAGCATACCTAATAATCTCTCTCTCTCGCTCTCTGTGTCTCCGTCTCCTGAGAAACCAGTGATCCTAACTCCTGCTTGATCTGTCCTGATGCCCTAATTCTAGTAGGAGTTCTTATCATAAGAAAAATCACTCAATGCTGCTGAGGATTGCCCCGCGCGGTCAGCCTAAACATACACGTAGACGATGAAGATGAAGACGAATTTGGGTTTGGATTTATAATTGCACTACCCGACGTCACTCAGATGAGGATGAATTAACGTCTTTTACGTCTGGTTCCTCTCAAGGTTCCTTCCTCATTTCTTCTCGGGGAGTTAGCAATTCGACCTTTAAGTTGCCTGATGTACAGACCTTGTGGCTTATATTCCTAGATCCTAGGAATACCACAGCCCAGCCTTTTTAAATCTGCTTAGCCACCAAGTTGGGTCTTTGAACAGTGACAGAGAGAGAGACTTTTTTTTCCTCCTAATGTTTGTTTTCAGAGCCGAGCTGCAGGGACGCTATCGATCGCTGCAGCCGTGCGGAGTAAAGTGCACCCCTGCGTGCTCTCTTCCCCCTTCTTTACCAGTGACCTTGGGGGCACACAGCCATTGGCTCACAGTAGGGGGCAGTAGCACATAATGATGGCACACTCGGGGCACCTGAGGGGGGCGGGGGACGGGGCAGGGCATTTAAACACAACTTTACCACCTGTTCCCTCCACCGGCCACACACGGAGGAGACACGCAGCTCTGATGGGCCCGAGCGTGGCCATTGATTGACCTGCGTTTATATCCACTGCTTTGCCCTGCGTTTCTCCTCCACAGTGCCGGTTTGGTGCTGGGGCTCCATGCTGAACCGCGAATCCTCCTCAGCAGCGATTTTCAACCGCTCCCGGGACCCCCTTCGTACTTTCAGCGATGTGGATGTTGTTTTCGCTCGTCTCCAAGCCAATAACGTTGTTGTGTTATTGGCGACAATTTGCACTGTATGTAACTCATCTCTTACTGTAGAGCCTGAGGATGAATGACCTTACAGAAAGTTCTTCAGCACTTAGGAAGAATTGTTTTGAAAGTTGGATGCACACTTGTTGGCCAACTGTGCTTTTTTTAAGCACCAGAAAAACGATTTGTTACACTTTTCTCACTTTATTCAACTAAGGGGAAGTTTGCTTCTTTAGATATGTACTGGATCTACAAGGCTCATGTGTCTAACAAGTAATCAGAAATCCCCTTTCTGTACATTTCTGACATAAACCACTTTAGGACACATTGTGACTATTTGGACAGAATAAGTGATATACGGTTAAGTCACAGAGATTTTTGCGTTACGTACATACTATCAGTTCCATATGTACTCCAGACACCCCAATACAAATACACGGAAATACCAGAAAAACTGGTACTGGAGCATATGCAAAGTTCATATCAACACCACCTATGCACGACATATAAAGCGATAGACGTCTATGGAAGCTTCTAGAGCTGTTTCCGCTGTCAGAATGGCAAGTTATCATGATTTTCAACCGGGTTTAATAGTTGGAGCTCGTGAGATGGGTCATAACATTTCAGAGGCAGAACCAAAGTTTGGATTTTCACGTATGAGCATTTCAAGGGTGTACCGTGACTACAAGAATTCTGGCAAAAACTTGAACTTACGACAGCAGCGTTGCTGCAATAAGACTCTGGGTGAACGTGACCAATGTCGTTTGCCAAGAATCGTTTCACGTGACAGACGTGCAACACTGCCTCAAGTAACATCGGAATTCAGTGCTGGGGCCTCGACAAACATCAGCGTGAGGACTGTGCAACGTTCCCTCCAAGAACCTGTCGGTGACCTACAGCACCAAGTATTAACTGGTATACCAGTTTTTCTGGTACTTCAGTGTACATTGTTTTGAACTTTATTACTAAGCATTATATTTGAGCATTAGGAGGTCACATGACTTGTACATGTAAATCAGTAACTTGTCTAACATCACTTCTCTGACATCCTTACAAACATCTATATTTTAGTCTTTAAACATTTTAAAGTTTGGCAATAAGTGTTGTGTTCACGTGATATAATAGACGTAATCTTTTCATTGTAATGTGAAGTCATTTTGAAATCTTCATATAGTCATATTTCAGGTCTGTTTACAAATCTGGAGCACAGTTTAGTCTTAAAACTGGATGTCTACAGTCTTCAATCTTCAGTTTATACATTACAGTGTGTCCTAAAGCACATCAGCAAGTGTGTGAGATTTTACAAGCAGGATTTTGAGTGATACCCAAATACTTTATGATCACAATGGGAAAAAAAAGCAGTATAAATTAGATATTTTTGACCCTTTTCAACCTTTTCCTTTCGTTCAACTCTTTATTGTACTTTGTCTAGCACTTTCCTTTACATTAGCTGTTTTTACAAAGCCGCTTTAGAGGAAACCATCTTCCTGCCCTTAATGAGCAAAGTGAAAGAGACAGAAACAGGACACACTCAGCAACCAAGAGTTAAAATGGGAACCCGTCGTCCTCTGGGCTATGTAGTGAATTTATAGTATGTCAGCACTGATAGAGAGGTTCGCATGAGCAGAATTAAATGGAAGTAGATTATGAGTAGGATCTTGGAGATAAAACCGCTTGCTCTTGCCGATCAGTTTCCTCCTTTTCAGCATCTTGTTCTTTATGAAAAGTCAACAAACTCTATTGCCTGTTTTTGATCATTTATACACTGACGGTTTGTGGACACCTGCTTTATGAACGTCCACTCTTCTGGGACGGCTTTCTACTGGATTTTGGAGTGTGGCTCTGGGGATTTGCCAGTTCAGCCATTAAAGTACAAGTCAGGCACAGAATCCTGGGTTGACGTCAGCATTCCAGTTCATCCCAGAGGCGTTCAGTAGGGTTGAGGTCAGGGCACTGTGCAAGTTCTGACACTAAAACCTTGGCAAAACCGTGTCTTCATGAAGCTCACTGTGTGCACAGAGACACTGTAGACAATTAGGTGGTTTCAATTTCAACGCGGTTTAATGGTTGGATCTCGTTAGATGGGTCGTAGCATTTTGGAGGTAGAAGCAAAGTTTGGATTTTCACGTACCAGCGTTTAAAGGATGAACCGTGACTACAAGAATTCTGGCAAAACCTCAAACTTATGATAGTGACGTGGCCGTAAAAAGACTCTTCTTTGAACGTGAACGTGACCGATGTCGGCTGGTGAGAATCGTTTCACGTGATAGGCGTGTAACACTGCCTCAAGTAACATCGGATTTCAGTGCTGGGGCCTCAACAAACATCAGCGTGAGGACTGTGCAACGTTCCCTCCGAGATCCCGTGGGGGACCTACCAAGGATTAACTGGTGTACCAGTTTTTCTGGTACTTCAGTGTACACCAGGTAAGCCTCATCATGGAGTGTATTTGGAAAAACTGATGTTTTGTGATGATCTGACTGTGGAATATATAGTTAATATTGACTCCTTGGAGTCCATCATAAGAAAACCTTGTACGTCCAAGTATGCTCTGTATGTCCAAACTCTAAACTTTGGGTTTTGTTTTTTTTTTATCTTTTTTGGACAATGCTCCCTATGAAAAAGTTTTTCATTCTCATTTTTCTTTTCTTTTCTTTGTTTTTTTTTTTGGAGATTAATGTGACAGAGACTTTAACATGGTTGTCGTTTCTTCCCAGACTAGAGCTTGTTAAGGCTCCTAGTGGACCATCCAGGTAGCCCAAAGTGATAAAGTCATGGACTGGTTCCTCATGCGTCTTCATAAACGTGACTGAGGAAAGGCGACCATGATAGTCGGGTGATTTTTCTATGGAACGCGGAATCAGCGAGAGCTCCGTTCTGTGCCAGTGAATAAGCTCCAGATAAGAGTGCCTTTACTCTGATGTAAGGGTCAGATCCCCTGTGCAAAAACCTTGATTAGTTTCAAAGGATTGTGAAAGCTGGTGTGATCAGCATGGTAGGCTGATGTCCATCAATCAACAGCCCTTAAGGCACTGCACTCTGATACCTCATAAAGAAAGGCAGCTTTACACGGGTAATGCTATACCATTCACAGGGTCATGGGACTGCACTGTCCCCATTCATATGCACTTGATAAATGGTGTTCTTGACATTGAATTGTTCAGATACGGGACCAGGGGGCCGCGCAGATCCGATCAGAGGGTTATGTCGAGAGCAAAAAAAAAAAATTCTTTCAAAAATATCAACTTAAATTGTGTTATACTTGAAAAATCTGTTACGTTAATCTGTTGTGTTTGGAAGAAAAAAGAAATGCCATCTCATATCTCATTTTCATTTCTCCGGCTTCATGAATTTAGTCTTTTTTGTATCTCGTTCTTACTCTGATGAAAATAAATTTCACTCTCATTGTGTTCCTATTTGTCGTCGCACCCCCTGTGCCCTCCATCTCGAAAAGACCCATGGAAAAAAAACCCTATATAGACTGATTTTAGCCGGCTGACAGAAAGTGCTCTTTCAATGCAGTTATGGTACATTTGCGATTCTAGTTGTGTATAAATATTAGAAAACAGCAGGTTCTCACATTCGCAGAGGCGAGGCGTAGCAGTGGGGCTAAGAGGCGCGTTCTTATCGGTATTGTATTCACACTACACCGTTCCTCCTGCTGTTTCTAATCTGCCGCTGCCGCTGCGAGCAAAACTGGACAGGCATTTATTGTCTCAGCAGGGGGATGCTTGACAAGAGAATGTTAAACACTACCACTACCTGCAATTTTCAAAGGCGATACCAGACATGATAAAATGTAGATACACGTTTAATTTCTGTTTTGGGTGAAACGATGGAGAAACTCAGCCGAAATAAGCAGGTAGGTGATTCTTTTTCTTTGCTTCCACAGGGTGCCTTGTGAGTTTAGACTACACTGTTTTCTTGTGTGTGTAATTTAAGGCAAAGTCTTTTTAATGCCTCTGATCCAGACTGCTCCCGGTCGAAACTGCAACTGGAAGCCGACTCCAGGTTTAATTCAGGTTGCCCGTGGTGCCCGTGTTAGGATGTTTAACGGGCATCAGGATACATGTTTGAAGCTGAACCGTCAACGTTCGACATCCGAATAGCTCATCATCCAAATAGTCTTTGCATACCAGCAGGCCCTTCCAACATCTGTGTCTTTTAATGCCTCTGACTGAGGTTTCTCCAAGTCCAAACTAAACTGACTCGAATTCAGTTCCCTTGGTGGCAACATTAGGAGGTTTGTTGGGCCAAGAAACTTCTTCTGTTCCATCAGAAGAAACTTGGCAGTATGACAGTCATTGAACTGTCCCGTTTGTCTTTGCATACTTGCAACTAATGCCTCTGATCCAGACTACTCAGAAACCATGTTTGGACGAAGTAAGGTGCCACTTATGCTATCAAAGTCCAAATAGCTCATCTTTATCCTTGCATTTAATGTCTCTGATCCAGAATACTCCTTAACCGAACTTGGCGGGGCTGAGTTCATGTTGAATCTGAGGATTTAGCGAGCATCAAAAGACATTTTTGACAGCATAAGTGGGACGTTTTTACTTCTCACAGTCCACAGCTGAAGTCCTAATATCTCATCTTTGTGTCCCCCCCCGCCCCCCTCCCCCTCCATTCGCTTCTCTCGACACCCTCGAAACATGTTTCTGTTTCTCGGATAAATGATGACTTCCAGACATGGCCTTGATAACTGCTGGGGCCATCGAGGAGGCATCCGAGGAGGCAGTCATCTTAATTATCATGACACTTGCACACACTGAGATTTCCATTGTACTGCTGGTTGATTTTTTAATTTTTTATAATTTTTTTTAACATTTTTTAAATGAACCCTGAAGGAGGCCTGAGAAGAGTGTTCAAACTTAGGTTCCAGACCGTTACCCCTTGATCACCGCCTTCCTGATATCAAAATTGTACTGCTTCTAAATGTGCACGTCTTAAATTAGGTCGTGCTGTCTAATGGACTTCACGCTGTGAGCGCTATTAAAGAAGCTTCACGGACATTTAATAACCAATTTAGTTAATAAATTCATTCTAATAACCAGGAATCAATTACATTCTTGATGAAGGGCTTTTAACGCCGAACACTGTTCTGATAGTATGGTTCATGTCTGAAACTGTGTATGGAGGCAGAAATGCCCATTAGGTAGTTATCTACTCTTTCTAATACTGTAGGTGTCGTGTTCAAGTAACCAGGTCAATCAAACAGCAGTTGAAAAAGACACAAAAGACTTTTTCTATACCCCAGGTCTTCACTTAAAGTGTCTCGCTAATACTGCTTTTTTTTTTTTTTTGCACCAGAGCAGTCGGTGATGGGGCCCTATAACATGCCTTGGGCAATTTCTCACACTACCGTGGTATGACGGTATGGCTTTGTGGTCTGGGACACCACTATTGTGGTCAGTCTAGCCGTGATGCTTACAAGGCATTCATGGTTTGTCACACACAACCTTTTGTGTGGTGTTCTCAGCTGTTAAATTCTCACCACAGGTGAAGTGAAGGCAGTGCTTGTGGGTGGCGTGTTCAGGGTCACTACGATAGACGTCCATTTGTTTGGCTGTACAATTCCCTGTTCATTTTCTTCCCCCTCGAACTTCTTTTAAACCCCGAGTACATATTCTGATCAAGCAGATGTGCTTTCTTTTTAATAAGCTTAGGCTTGGTCTTGCTCTGCAAAACGGCTCTCTGGGGCAGGATAGTACACAGACCTCAGCTGGCTAGGAAGCATGCATTAGCGTTGCCTTTGGTAAAAGGAAACCGGGCCGCCTTTTTGTAATATATTTCAGGCCCATTTTAGTAGAGCGCGCCCCATATTTAGTCAGATTCCTGCTTATTCCCAACACATCTCGCATGGGGTCTGTGTATCCCCTTAGAGAAGTGGTTCTCATGGGATGCGTTCATCTGTCGCTTCACCTCCCAGTGGTTGCTGTTGAAGGGTTTCAAACGCTCCCTGCAGGTTCTATTGTGGTGTCCGTGCTGTAGGGAGGAGACACAGCCGCCGGTCCCAGCTCAGGTTTCACCAAGCACTGCGCCCTGTTACAAAAAACCACAGCGAACCTTGCTGCCCTCCTGCCCTCTCCCACCATTGTGTACCTTCCCCATCACTGCTGAGGCTCCAGCCAGCAGATTGGCTTGCTCAGGAATGGGAGAGGACGTCGCTGCCTCCCCATCTGTCTGAGCTGGGATCGAATAATAGGATTTTCTGTCCTGGAATTGAAGATAATTGTGGTCTCTATCATGCTCCCTAACTGTATGATATTAACCTTGTGCTCCTGAGCCCACACTGGGTCCTGACCGAGGCCAGATGGCACCGTGTTTTGATATCTGATCCAGGCTCGGAGGTCAAGTTGAAGTTGAAATCCGAAGGGTCGCGCCATCGTATTCCTCCGTGCAAGTAACAGAGGTGTCATTCAAACATGCGGCCCCTTATCTGGATCCGGATCTTCACGGGGCACTAAAACAGTGGCCGCAGCAGCACTTATACAGATACCATGCCATCGAGGTTGGAGCCGTAACTCATTTATACGCACTGGGAATGGGCTACAGGTCAAAGTCAAAGTTATTTCGCCTTCAGGACGTGCCGTGTAACACTGAATAGCTTCAGTATAAAAAAAAAAAATGGTGCAAAAGCACAATGGAAGATAGATGAACCAAACTATTAAAGTGTCATACGTGTCCTCAGTCTCATTGGATGGGGTGAGGAGGAAAAGGAAAAACGACTCAAGCAGGAGGCATTGCTTTGTTCGATCGACTCTGAATGGGCTATTTGGGGGGGGGAAAAAAAAGAGTATGATGATGAGCCTGGTGTGGAGGGCCTCCTGTGGTGCCGAAGCCATGGTAATAATGTTCCCACTCTCCCTCTCCCTCGCCATGACCCGGGCCTGGTTACAGTCCCCTTGGTAACGTTCGCATTCGGAGAGCTTTAAATACACTTTTAAAACCCTTGCTGTAAGTGTTCGGATTCTGTCAAGGCCAGAATTACCCAAATTAGGAGCTTCATCCCCTCTAGGCTTGTAGTCTAGCACCATTTTAAATGTGTTAGTAAGCACTTTATAATTGAAAACAATTACGCTTCCAGGCAGGCCTGCTGCATATCTATTTTTAATTTATTCACGTCCACATCTTTTTTTTTTTTTACACTTTAATTTCATCGTAGCCTTTTAGAGCATTTCCCACCCCATGATTGTTTGATACATTGCTGCATTAATAAGCATTCTTTGATACTGCTTTGCAGTTCGTCGTGTACCTGTGTCTGTGAGCTTATTATAATTTCATTGCCTGTCTTCTTGCTGGTTCCAGCTCTTTCCACAGAGTGCACTGTGGCTCTGTGGATGGACGCCCGAGAGTGCAGCGTCATCCTCACACCCTAACAGGGACGTCATTAATAAGGGTTAAATCTGGCTAATTGTAATCCAATTAATAACAGACACAATGATGTACCGCCTGCTTGCTTTTCGGAGGACCCAGCTGTAAAGCTTCATCACCCCTCCACTCCACCCCAGCCCATTCTATTGTTCCTTTAATGAGTGGGGTTTTTTTTGTTGTTTTTTTTTTTTGGTTGCAAAGGTAGCTGTTAGAGAAGGAAAACCTTCAAGCTGAATTTCGAGGACTCCTTATAATAAATATCCCACGACTTTGCCTTCGACTTTGCCTTTCCCTTTGTATCATGTCTTTTTTTTTTTCCGTCAGAGTAACCCCGGTGTCATTATTTACATCATATTTCTTAGAATTACACTTTGCTTCCTTTACATTCCAATTTAGCCCGGCGAATCATCAGGACCAGACTTTTATTGTCAATGATCTATGCCGTGGCACTGAGTGAAAGAAAAATAGCCGAGTGAAACTATTTGTGTTTATGGCTTTAGAGGGAAGGAGATAAATGACCTGGCTTTTTTTATTTAGTTTTAATGAAGAAGGGATTGAGGGACTCCCCTGTCCCTATGGCATTAATGTGATTTCCTTCTCGCTAGACGCCACCGCTTTTCTTCACCACGTTTGTTTGTGACCTAGTTGCTGGTCGAGCCGAAGGACATCCAACCCGGAGTGCTCTCCTCCTCGCTCATAAGGGCCCTAATGTCTTTTTTTTTCCGCACACGCAGCCGGACGGCACTAGAGAACGAGCGCCCACTTACGGTAAATAATCAGCGTCCCTCGGTATTACGCGTCCCTCCGGCCACTGGGCTAAACGATGCTTCCGTTTAGACCGTCTTCAAAGCACGGACGTGTCCCAAGGCTCCGCCTCGTCCTTCCTCCCTACCATTACAAAGCGTCTACAAACAATATTAGCCGAGTCATCTTATGCTCTCCGTACGAGCCCCCGTGGTTGTTCAGCATTAATTGGATACTCAGTCCCCAATTACGCTCTTGGCCCAAAAGGCGAGCTCGAAAAAACAAGACAGGTTTCGCTTCCCTTCTGTGGGACTTCATTAAAGCGGCTAGTGCGCCGGTTTCCTCGGGGAGGGAGGACAGCAACACACACACACACACACATGCACCCACACACACATGCACACAATGGCCCAGTGTCAGAGTGCTGCAGCATGGGGACAGTTAAAGCACAAAGAAGTTAATTACACACAGTGTGTGTTTGTGTGTGTGTATGTGTGTGTGTTGCTGAGTTTTTCTCCCTCTTTCACTCTTGTGAAATATTTTGAATTAATTAGTCGAATCATTATGCATTTCAACTCATACGACATGCACGCAGAGCTGCAGCGCTCGGATGTTCTGCAGTCTGGTATATTTGCCCTCTGCGCTTGGAAATATGGTTTCAGACATGCGTGGCTTCCATTTTTTTTTTTTTTTTTTTGTTTAAAAAAAAGACGAAACGTAAACAGTGTACTAGTGGCTTTTGGACATAACTCTGCCTCACATATATAAAAAAATATATATAAAAAAAATGCAATTCGTATGCCATAGATGGACATACAGCGCAGTTTACTAGATTCTGAAATCTGAACGTTCAGAAGACGTTAACTTAGACAAATCGCAAGTTTATATTAAGGCGCTATTCTAATACGTTATCGTTACTATAGCAACAACTCCTCCTCATAGTGGGAGCTTGACATCATCTACAGCTAATAATAAATCGATTAAAAATGTTCTTTAATAACAATTATTTATATACAACATTTTACAGAAGGTGTCATGACAAGCTGTATTTTGTAAAAAAAAAAAAAAAAGATGAAATGTTATACAAAATGTTTCTATGTCAGTAATGAAAGCAACACCTTACTAACAGAGCACTTTTCAGACAACAAAACATAATGAAGATAAAGCTGCTGGGTTTTACATGCAAAAAACGAAGTAAGTGTGACAGTCAAAGTCTCCAGAAGAGCTGTGGCAGATTCTCCACTCAGACGCTTAGTGAAACTTACCAGCTAATTACTGTACAGTACGATGCAGAAGTCTTAGACTCGCCGTAAAGCAAAGACGCCTTCGATGTTATAATAATGAAGATGTTTCTACAGAAAAGAAAACACACTTTATAAAGTGCAG
>JAOVVH010000002.1:2076685-2099986 GCA_028566435.1 Scorpiodoras heckelii
AATGGCCATAAGTCTGATCAATTTGAGCTTGTAATAATGTGCCTTCACATCATCATCATCATCATCATCATCATCATTATCATCAGAACAGAGAACAGTGTTTGCGCTCTCTGCATAGACAGCAATGGGCAAAGTTTTAAAATGTCAAGAACTTAGCATAAATAATCAGCAACTATTTCCCCACTGATGTTAGCATGAACAGAGATCAGACGGTGAAGAAACATTTACCTCATTTAGTGGTGAGACAGAGATTCCTACTGAAAAACTCATGAAAACTCATTTCCCGTTCTAAATTAAAATGAAAATTCTTTCAATTTTGCCAGTAATGTTGCTTTTCCGTAAGTAGGTTAGGCGATGATTAAATGTAAAGGTATTTCTATTGTAATTGTAGTGGAATTAAAATGAAAGCTTTAAATGCAGTGTTGTAGTGTGAAGATTGATCAAAGAATCGTGAATATTGTAATCGTGAATATTTGTGTGAGGAGATGGGGTTTTTTTAACTATGAAGAAAGGAGTCTCCAGTGTCAGTGCTTTGTAACAGTGAGTAAGCTTACCATGTTAGAGTTTATAGCAAGTTCTGGGGGTTTTTTTGTCTTGTTAATTTCATAAGAGAGAGAAACAAATAAATGAATGCTGGTGACAGAATGACTCCTATTATGTAGGTAAAGTTTAGTTCAAGAAAATTCAGGAATATGCTTTTATAGAGAAAATGTCACTTCAACATAGTAATAATAACTCCACTTCATCCCACCATGCCATCATATTCAATTTCCTACATACACTGAAGTACCAGAAACACTGGTATAGCAGTTAATGCTTGGTAGGTCAGCACGGGATCATGGAGGGAACGTTGCACAGTCCTCACATTGATGTTCGTTGAGGCCCCAGTTGCACACCTATCACGTTCACCCAGAGTCCTTTTACTTTTGCAGCCACGCTGCTGGTTTTCCAGAATTCTTGTAGTCACCGTACACCCCTGAAATGCTCATAAGTGAAAATCCAAACTTTGCTTCTACATCCGAAATGCTATGACCCATCTCATAAGCTCCAACTATTAAACCGTGTTGAAAATCACAAAATCGTGGTAACTTGCCATTCTCACTGCAGAAACAGCTCTAGACGCTTCGACAGATGTCTATGGCTTTATATACACACTGGCGGATGCAACCGGTGATGTGCACAGGTGGTGTTGCGATGGATTTTGTATAAGCTTGCAAAATAAGTTTTTCTGGTACTTCAGTGTAGTTTTACTTGCGGTGGGGATCCATGAAAAACAAGAGAAACCCAGCCCGCTACAAGCTACTTAAACTACTAAATATTAAATACTAAATAGTTAATCCACAAGCCTCTATTAGGTCATCATTTTCTTCTAACCTACATCAGGTCAACTTTGAAATACATTAAATAAGGAAGTGAAAAACACCCTGAACTCCAGTGCAGTATATGTTGCCTCGCGTTATCAAACATCAAGCATTTGCTTGGCTGTGTTTACACTGTTAGCGACATCCCTCCTGCGGCCCAAGTGTTTGATTTGCTCCAGATCTGACGGTCAAAAGATTGAGCTCTTGCCGTTGCTCTCTGTGCAGCCGCAGAGCCTCCAAAATCCCCACTTACAGCATGAAAGTAAGACAGAGTAGAGGGGGAGAAAAAAAAAATCCCATCTCCGTAGTCCCACGTCAAATACAGAGTCGAGGGCAACGAGAGGAGAGATAAACAGATTTGAAAAAGCAATCAACATTTCCCTAAAGCTCGGGAGCTGATTTGCATCCGATTCCGAGATCATGTTTTATTTATCAGTAATCACGACCAATCAGGGGAGAAATTAATCAATGAAGGCGCGAGCAGCAGCGATATCCGGCCATCTGGGGGTCACACTTATCTGCCGCTCGAGCCCCGGCACACTCCGCTCACTCCTCCTCGCTCCTGGGCGCCCACTCCTGCCTACATCACCCTCCTCCTTCCCTCCTTTCCGCTACGTTTGTCATGGGTCCATATTTAGGTGACTGATTTTTTTTTTTTTTCCCAATGAGCTCTAAGGAACTCCATATGGCCAGGATCAAAGGTGTTGCTGGGTGCATGGTTCTGCTTTATTGCCAGCCGCTGCTGTTAATTAGAAAACAAGATCAGAGGCAGTATTAAAATCCAATTAAATTGATATGAACAGATTGCCAAGTGATGTTCGCTAATGTATAATTGAGCACCATGCAAATTTCACTGGCTGCCTTTTGTTTTTTCGTGTCTCCATGTCTATCTCTCTCGCGCAGAATGAGCAATGGAGCTTGAAAGTTTTTTGTTGTTGTTGTTTCTTGTTTTCTTCTTCATCTTCTTCTTCTTCTTCATCTTCTTCTTCTTCTTCTGTTAAAGATAAACAAGTTAATGCCATGCGATGGGGGTGTTGCTTTCATCAGCCCGGGTTATAAGTGATATCCTCCCTGATGGTGAGGTGATGTGGAGCACAGGGTGGCTCCGAGGCAGCATTAACCCAGCATTCCTCGGGATCTCGCTTGCAAGAACAGAGACTAAACAGAGACATGCACAGACATGCCTACAGGACGAGGCCGGAGATCCCGAGGGACTGCATGTGAACCGTGAAGTCAAACCCACACACACATATACATCAGTGGAAAGTGATCTGATATTAGACAGGGTGCTTTCAAAATGAAGGAAAAGTGTACAAATGGTGTAAAAAAAGGGGGGGGGGGTTACACTGGCAACAGGGTTGCCAATAAAGCACCGTAAAAAATACTGTACTGTAAAAAATACTTATATACTAAAAAATACATAATCATAAGATTTGTGTGGGTTTTTTTTTTTTTCTTAATTTGCATCTAAAAAAAAAAAAACCAAGAAGACGGGTTGAGTCTCACGCTGATTTACACCTTCGAAGACATTCTTCTTGTGTCTGATTGAATTGTGTAACAGAAACATAATCTGCAAGATCGTACTTACACCTGTCTCTGTTGCCGTAAACACTTTGGGTGTGCTCTTATAGGAAAATAATCAATGATGCTCTGCTGTGATGATGCTGAGTAAAACACCTCAACAACAGCTGGTACACTGGAGCGCTGACACTGGTGACTCCTTCCAAAATTGTTCGAAACAAAGCCCTCTTTAGACAAAGCAGTACCATGTCAACAAGTATGGTGCTGTGATAGGAAATAAATCAACACCTTCTGAGGAATCAAGAGGATGACAGTGATGATTTGACAGCGCTGTGGTATAAATGTAGGGGAATTTGCACTTAGATGGGGAGATGGATGAGGGCCAAGCATGAGCGTGATGTCGCCAATGACAAAACAATTTCCAAAGCTTGTGTCTGATCAATAGGTATTCGAAATCGTATTAAATGTACACTGTGAAGATAGACTAGTGCTAATAAGGAGCATTGTTCAGGTGTGAATGCAGTTAGTGAAAGCCTTCATCCTAAATCCATGTGTGTGTGTGTGTGTGTGTGTGTGTGTGTGTGTGTGTGTGTGTGTGTGTGTGTGTGTGTGTGTGTGTGTGTGTATCCCTTCACTGACGCCCCCAGATCTGCCCAGGCACTGCACGAAGCCAAAGTGCATGCAGCTGGAGGGCTTTGTCTCTCCGTCCCTCCTCCACGACTCCAGCTGAAAGGTCCTTGCAGTCAACTGAAAAGGAGACGAAAGAAGAAAAAAAAATCCTTCAACTCACATAATAGCATGCTAATGTGATTGTCAGGAAATAAAACTTGAGTATCGGAAATTGCGCCAAAAGCGCCACCATAAATCGGCCCCCGAAACAGAAAGATGCTCCTCGTTTTATGAATAGCAATAAAAAAAAAACCTTGATAATTTGCAATAAAAGGGGATAGGGAGTACGTAAAGCGCATAAGGGTCGACACGACGTGAAGCGGAGTCAGGTTTTTGGATTTACACAGTGATGCGGATATCACCGAGAGAAATCAGCGCTATTCACACACTTCACACAGCTCGGTTCTGGGGCGAGGGAAGAAAATAAAAGTGCATGGCTCGTTACGTAAACGAGGTGCATTTCACGCTCATAACGTCTGACCACGTTCTTTATTTCAGTCTGTTTCAGTAAAGGGGTAAATAATATGGTATGCTAAAACCATAGTCAAGCACTACATTTTTTTAGTCATAATAGAAAACATGTTAATATGAACAATAACACTACATAAGAATTATGATGCATGAATCACAATGTAAATTGAAATCATGAAAATATACTATATAAACATATTAACACTGAAGTGCATGTGTATAAGAACAGTGTCACCATGAAGCATGATGTAAGTATAGTGTAAGTAGGCCGAAGTATAATGTAAATGTAGTTCAATAATGCATTGCACTGTAAGTACAGAGGAATATTGAAGTATAATATTAAATTATGTTGTAAGTATAGTGTAAGTTAAATATTGAAAGTATGTTGTAATAATTATGTAATAGTTATGTATATTGTAGACATTGTGTAATAGTGAAGCATGTTATAATAGATAAGCATTTTGTAAGTATAGTGCAATAGTGAAGAATATTGTATGTATAGTGCAATAGTAAAATATATTGTACATATAGTGTAATAGTGAAGTATATTGTAAGTAGAGCACGATAATGAAGCATATGTTAAGTATAGTGCAGTAGTGTAGTATATAATTAGTATAATGTAATGAGGGAATCCATTGTACATATAATGTATTAGTAAAGTATATCATTAGTACAGTGTAATAGTGAAGTATATTGTATATATAATGTAGTAATATAGTATATTGTATGTATAATGTAATATTGAAGTATATCATAAGTACAGTGTAATAGTGAAGTATACTGTATGTATAATGTAATAATATAGTATATTGTATGTATAATGAAATAGTAAAGTATATTATATGTATAATCCACTAATGAAGTATATTGTATGTATAATGTAATAGTGAAGTATATTGTATGTATAACGAAGTAATATAGTATATTGTATTTATAATGCAATAGTGAAGTAAGTACAGTGTAATAGTGAAGTATATTGTATATATAATGTAATAATATAGTATATTGTATGTATAATGTAATATTGAAGTATATCATAAGTACAGTGTAATAGTGAAGTATACTGTATGTATAATGTAATAATATAGTATATTGTATGTATAATGAAATAGTAAAGTATATTATATGTATAATCCACTAATGAAGTATATTTTATGTGTAATGTAATAGTGATTTTATGTTTAATGTAATAATATATTATATTGTATGTATGTATGTATGTATGTATGTATGTATGTATGTATGTATGTACAGTATGTATGTATGTATGTATGTATGTATGTATAATGTAGAAGTGAAGTATATCATATGTATTTCGGGATAGTGTAGCATGTTGTAAATACAGTGTAAGAGTGAAGTATATTGTATACTGCATGTATAATGTAATAATATAGTATATTGTATGTCTAAAGTAGTACTATAGTATATTGTATGCATAATGCAATAGTGAAGTATATCATAAGTACAGTGTAATAGTGAAGTATATTGTATTTATAATGTAATAATATAGTATATTGTATGTGTAATGTAATAGTGAAGTATATCATAAGTACAGTGTAATAGTGAAGTATATCATACGTATATCGGGATAGTGTAGTATGTTGTAAATACAGTGTAATAGTCAAGTATTTTGTAAGTATAATCCAATAATGAAGTATATTTTATGTAAAATGTAATAATATAGTATATTGTATGTATTAAGTAATAATATAGTATATTGTATGTATAATGTAATAGTGAAGTATATTATATGTATAATGTATTAATATAGTACACATAATGTAATCATGTAGTTTGTTTTAAGTATAGTAGGGTAGTGAAGTATATCACTAGTACCAAGTAATAGTGAAGTCCAGTTGGGTAGTAAACTATACCATAAGTACAGCTGTGATATCATAAGTACAGTCTAATATTGAAGTATATTTTAAGTAAAGTGGAACAGTGAAGTATATTATATGTCTAATGTAATAGTGAAGTATATGATTAGTACAGTGTAAGGGTGAAGTATGTCATAAGTACAGTTTAATACTGAAGTATGTTGTAATTATAATGTAATAGTGAAGCATCTCATTAGTACAGTGTAATAGTGAAGTATATGGTAAGTATAGTGGGATAGTGAAGTATATCATAAGTGTAAGAGTAAAGTATATTGTAACTAGAATGTGATAATGGTCTATATTGAAAATACTCTGTAATAGTGAAGTATACTGTAAGTATAGTGTAATAATGATATATAGAAAGTATAGCTTATTTAGCCCTTTCAATTTCTGACATTTCTGCTCTAATTCTATTAAATGTTACTATAAATGAGATCTAGAGACAATACGTCTTGCATTTGGTTTTTTTTTAAATCATCTTTCAATTTATATTAATTCACTTTGGTGTGGCAGCTGGTTGTAGGATAGGCATTTTATTTCTTTCCCCCAGTTGAAAATCTTAGCTGATGAAAACTTTTGCAGCCAGTTGCATGAAAGCTGTGATACTAAGACTGCAAGAGAGCTCATTAAGAACGATAATCAGATTAGTAAAATAGCATTAATGTTACTTTTTTCAATTTAATCCTGCAGTCAGAGAGGGTGGAAGGTTGTACAAATATATGAAATAAATATATAAGATTTTTTATAAATAATATCATAATATGAAGTAATGATTTTTTATAAACATATTTTAAATGCGCAGATAAAGAAATGAATACATTTTGTCTTCATCATGTACCTGTATTGAGAATTGGGATTATCCCAGTGTATGTAAACACGTTTTTGCCAACATCAGATATTTTTTTTGCGCTCGATATATAAATGCGAATGACAGAGTATTATCAGGTGAAGAAGGTGTAATGATGGAGGCTCGCCCTGTGGTGAATCTGTGCCACTGTACATCACAGAAACATCACAAAACCCTCCTGAACGCTTCTGCGGCCTCCAACTTAGCATGCATTTCACAAGTCTTAATGTATGGCTGTAACATGACTGTACGGCCATTACCGTTAAATTATGCAGTGGGAAATTCTCTCTTTATTAAAGTCATATTTCGTGGTGGCAGATGGTTCCGCGCCGGGCCAGAGCGGGGAGTGTAATTAAACGCGACACCTTTGCCTGCTCCAGTTTCCTGCGCAGGCCAACGTGACGGTGGTGTGTTAGCTCAGGTGCCGTCATCTCTGTCAACGATGGCTAACGTTTATATATATTGTGTGTGTGTGTGTGTGTGTGTGTGTGTGTGTTACTTTATAAGCTATATATATATATATATATTAGCCAATTTAGTCGTATAAATTAACTATGTTATTTTCTTAAAGCATATTAGTGATCAGTGGAGGAAAAAAAAAAGGTTTCAGTATTTAAATATATAACACCATTTCCCCCTTAGAAGAAATTTCTGATTATTTTACACATTTCTTGTATACCCTGTGCATGTGAGATGACTTCCGAGGGCATTTTCTAATTGAAATACACCTACTACGACAATAAACGGGCTATATTTATGCAGCTTTTAAAATAATTGCTTCTAATTAAAGAATGTCAAGCAGCTCCCAAGATAAAATTTCCCACTGGAGAGAGAGAGAGAGAGAGAGAGAGAGAGAGAGACAGAGAGAGAGAGAGAGACGCACTTGAGAGGACGGAACACTTTTAATAATCTGTTTTGATCTGTTAATACTGTATTATCTACGCAAAAAAAAATCACAGTTGTTATATTTTGGAGTTGATTAAGCAAAAGCATTTGAACGGCCTATGCGATTGTTTAAGTGCACCAATAAAAGCATATTACTGCACATTAGTGAGATAGTATGCACTGAATGCACACGTTTATTGCTCTTTTTATTCAGATCATTTCACATCCAGTCCCTGGAGCTAATAATGCGATACTAATATTCAGTGTGCTATTATTCTTTTATAAATTAGGATTACGATGTAAAATGGTAATTGCATGAGATTCCTTTCTCTTTCTCAACTGTGCTGTAGTTTAAACCAGCTCCCGAATTGACCTGCTTGACTCTGCCCTCGACAAAGATGAAATGAAGGCTGAATGTTTCCTTTAGCTTCTTTACCAAGCGATACTGTATAATTACACATACGCTCATCTCGTCTGATCACATCTCATCTCATCTCATCTCTCTCACACACACACACACACACTCCGTAGCTTATTTTCTGTTTGCACAAAACATGAACGTGAGACACACACCTCTTAAATAAAGCGAGCAGAAGAGCAACAGAGATGAGGAGAAAATGGAAATGCGAGTACAATGCGTGCTCAGGCACATGACGTGACACCTGATTGGCCCAGATATCAGCAGATAAAATATTCATAAAGTGACATAAAAAAAAGGGAGAATTTGGTTTCTCTGTAATGAGGTTGGAGTATTTTATCCTGCCATCACTGCCCCACTGACACACTTAACAAAAACCTCAGTGCCACGTCTCCACCCAAAGTGTGTTTGCATGTGTGTGTGTGTGTGTGTGTGTGTGTGTGTGTGTGTGTGCATGTGTGCAGAGGTCTGATATCGCTAACGCATTTAACACACGCCCTAGTGGTACTGTGAGCTACTTCTGATTTAGGTGATCATAAATTCTTACACCTGTGATCAATCTCTCTTGTGTTTTTTTTTTCTTTTTAAACGGTCTGGAAGTGGACGTGGCTAGTAATTATCCAATGAAATTGCTCTCGCATAGGGCTACTGTCAGTCCAAAGTTGATTATTTGTCCGATAACAGACGTTTTATTCCTTTGTCACGTTCCCGAGAGAGCACAAACTTCCGTGTGGGAAACTTACTAGCTGTTCCAAAGCACTGACACCGGAGACTCCTTTATAAATGCTAAACAAACGACTCAGAGAAAAAGTTTTCATATAAAAAAAAAATAAAGTTTTCTTTGTTGGATAACACTTTTTGTATGTTTTGTGTGTTAATTATTAGTCTTATATCAGAAGTCCTAATGAATCAGCTGTTGCTATAGAAACTGTTGCTAATTAGAACATGCGCGTTAATATAAACCTAAAGTCTGAGCTGATTCGGACCAATCAGAATCAAGGATTTAACAGCGTTGTGGTACAAAGAAAATGTAGCATTATCATATAGCTGAAAGATATAACATTATATGGCAGCCATCTTGCACAACACAAATATTATCATAGCGCAACACACCAGTCCCCGGTCCCTTTGTCCCCGCCTCCCAAATTGATATATCAGAAACGTCAACTTTGTATGTCGTATGTGTGGCTTATGTTAGATATTAGATTGCATCGCGGGTAAGGTAGCTGCGGTAGTCTCGTAGCTCCACATGTCTTGGCTGATTGACTCAATATGATGGAAATAGAGAGCAAGGGAAAAAATATTGGCACCCCTCTTCTCCTATTCTCCTTGTTACTGTCCATGCATTTTTATATTTGTCCTATGTTTAAGTTTGAAGCCTTCAGAAAGGACTGGAGCTAAGGGATAGTTACCAACTGTACGTTTGGCATGTTTGGTTGTCCTCTTGTTTGCCAGCACTTACAAGACAAGGCGGCTTGGCCCCGTCCATCTCTGCTACCTCTGCCCAGGAATGCAGTGCGTTCTTTTGGAAAGGTGTGCTGACTGAAATAACTGTGGGCATTTCTGCCACACCTCAGCTGGCACGTCTTAGCGCTGCTACTTCCACAGACAAAAACAAGAAAGAAATTCTCTGAGCCTCGTTCTAGATATGTCTCACGCACACACACACACACACACACACACACACACACAAACTAACAGGCATCTCTGGAAGCCAACGATCCAGCTCCAGTGCCAGGGATCGGTGCGGATGCCAGACTGCCCCCTGCTGTAATAATCTGGAAGAATTACACTGAGAAGAGGGGGAAAGAAAGAGTGAGAGAGGAGAAGATGAAGAAGAAGGAGGAGGTGGGTGGAGGGAGGAAGCTTTTTAAAGGGATATAAAACTCTGCCTGGCAAACGCATAAAGCTCAACATGAGTGTGTGGCTCTCTCTGGATTCTGCATCACAATGAATGACATCACGCACACAAAAAAAGACCTGGCGATGGCTGAGTTAGACTCTTTTGTGAGGACAGACCTTGGCACATTTCACCTTAATGAGTGGCTTCCAGCACTGCGTCACTCAATAGCCCAACACCCCCTTTAACCCCCCCTTTAATTTTCCTCCCTTTTTTCTTAATGGATTATTGCTTTTCTGATTTGCCTCAATCCTCTGGCTCAGGTCCCAAGCTCTCCGTTTTACCAGCTAGGCCTTGGTCAGCCACAAAAAGCGTGTGAGACCAAAATTTGCTCCAAATGTACCACAGGAGGAAAAAAGAAGAATGCTGGGGGAAAAAAACAGAGTAAAATAAAAACCACAATGGCTTTGCTGCTTTGTTGTATCCGAGTAATTAAATTCATTTTTTCCTTTCCGCCATTTTTTCTGTAAAACCAACAGTCATAAAATTTGGCCACATAATGTGCGCCTGGTGGACACAACTGCAGCCAACATGCACCCAGAGGAAGCTTTGCAGTCGACATCCAAACCGACTTGTAACAGAATGTTTCAGCATGAGCACTTGGCCTTGCTAACAGGGATACACACGACATGCTATGCATATAGATTTGAAAGCAGGACTTTCTACTTCATTTGAGAACCATTACTTGAATCGCCCTTACATTAGTCCGACTGGGACTCGGTGCATACCGCAGACGACGCCTCTTGTAGTAATTCACCAGAATATTGTGACATTAATTGCTACTTAATTGCAAGCATAAAGACATGACGAACATGATGGTTTGAAATGCGATGCTTGATTCTGGTTCTCTTGTGTATTACCAGGTGAGAGCCTGAGAACTGGCTTTTTTTTTTCCCCGCAGCACAGAGTGTTTGGTCCGACACAAATCTTGGCACCGGAACTTTATTTATAAGGGCCATTAGAGGCTGCTGTGTGTGAGAGTGCAGCTAGGGCAGGTGCAGCGAAAACACACTCCCGCCCAGGCCATTTCCACCTGACACTGATTTCTTCATCTGACAGTAATTTCAGCCCTCCCAGTTAATGAACAATGGAATAAATGGGCTTAAATTTGGGAGGCAGAAGTCAGTTTAACATAACCACTGCCATCAACGCTGACATTAATTGCTCCCTAATTCTGGCAGTCGTGCCTCTGAGAGGCCAAGAGGAGAGAATAAGTGTGTGAGGAGAGAATGGATATGAGACCCTGACACACTGGGAGAGTGACAGCAAGGGCCAGGAACTCGCACAGAGAAGAGAAGGGCTATCCACCAAGCCAGCTACTTAAAAGTGGGCAGAATTAGCATTGACCTCTCTCTTGGCAAGGTGGCATTACTGGATAAAAAAATCTTTTTTTTTTGTACTAGCACGATTTAGCAGCTTAGCAGCATCAGGGGAGATCTTGTCTGGTATTGGTGGTGACGTTAAGTGATGTTAAGTGGTTAAAGTAGGCTTCAAAGGTAACAGGACTTTCAGAGCAAGAATTATAGCTGATGGCATTGCTGCCTTGTTGCATTTTTAAAAGGAAAACATTTCAAAAACTGCATGCAACTTTCACAAGTGTAGTTTTTAGATGCTAGTAGATGTTAGCTGTTACTAGCCTCTCCATTCAATGTTCCCTCTTAGGCTAAAATGCCTAAGTGCAAAATGTACGAAAGGCAAGTACAGACACCTTCCTGTCTTGACTGGTTGGATGTCGGTGGTTTATATCACTTTTTTTATCTTGTTTAGTGAGTCTTCAACACCAAAAACACAAAAGCTTGTTTGTGGCTTTTTGTGGCTCCTTGTTGATTCTTTGAGTAGTTAAGAGTTCCTAACTTCCTCTTGAGGTGGGAAAAATGGTACAAAACCACTCCCTTGTTTCACTTTGTGTCTTTCAACTAAACAATTTTGTTTAGCTTGGCAATGGCTACGTGAAACCACATCATTTGGGAACAGCATTTTGAGACAAATGTGGTATGATTTCCTAGTTCCTCAACCATGGATGGGTCCCAACTCATCCTCACGTACAGATATCAACTTCCTGCCTAAATAATGGTCATGTCTGGCATAAAGGGCAGCCGGATATCATTACACATGACCCACTTTAGGCCACTTCTCTAGTTCCTCCATGCTCATTCCCTGGGCACATCTCTGTCAAGTCCAGCCATTCGCAGCTCCTTTACTGAGCCATTAAACATGGCCTCTACCCAGGCTAAATCTCCAGAGATGGGCCTTGGATGAAGCCAGAAACCCTGGCAAGAGAAAGGTTTGTTCCTACCCAGAGCCTTGTATAGTATTTCTGCCCTTTAATGGCTGCTAAGAGGACATGCCTGAGTCAAGGGCAATTTTGTAGATGAGACAGTGTTATGAATACTTCAACATAAAGTACAGTATATTTTAGTCTTTCTATCCCCCACACCATGCATTCTGAGTTCCATGTGACAGGGCAATTATGCATAATTACACTGAAGGGTTGGTGCAGAAGACCTGGGAAATTCTGAGATGCTGAGCATGCCTCCTTCCGTCCTCAAAATTTTAAGCCCTTAGATCAGAGCAGTGGTCCGCTGGTAGTATGTAGCATTCATTGTCATGACAGCAGGGTTGGAGAAGTTCAAGGTGTTCACAGAGCGAAGGGGTCAGGTTGGCCCAGAAGCCTCCAATCTGGTGATCCGGTGGCTCTTTGACCCGATCATCTGGTTCTGGCTGTCCAAGCGCGTTCACGCTCTGTTTCCTGATACGCTAAGACAAAGGGGCCAAGATACGGATCTGACTGCTAGTGCGTGCCGAGCAAACACAAGTGACTTCCAGCCCCCTGAGCTCTGACAACTTCCGCCCATGAACCATGCGAAGGTGCCCTGTCAACATTCACAAACATACCTACTGCAAAAACAAGATAGTCCATACTCTAAATCCTGCTCTGCTTTAAAGTGAAAATGCAGTCAAATCTCCTTATTCTCCTCCTCACATGCTCTCAAGTGCACCTCAGTTTTCCCTCAACCCAGTGGATGAAAAGCATGTTGTTTGTGTCTGTGTATTTCATATGCAGATTGCATAGTGCAGCAAGGCCATATTAAAGGGCTAAGCATTTGGTTTTTTGCATAGTTTTTAAGACCCTAGCCTCAAGCCAAGCCTGGCTCTTGGTGCCCAGGCAGGACAAACAGTACAGCTTCAAGGTGGCACGATGCAGTCTGAATCAGCGCTCACCTCACGCCCCGCCAGTCCCGAGGGCATCTGCGCCAAGTCCGCCTTTATTTCCACCACTGCCACAGGAGCAAAAAAAAAAAGAAAGAAAGAATGAAAAAAAGGCACTGATGCCGATGCAGGGATTTGAATAATTCTGCATCATAGGCACACAACAACAGAGACAGGGAGGAGGGGGCGAAAAAACACTATGGGAGCTCAAATTTCGCAAGGCATCTCTTCTTTGCTATGCTGAGGCTTACCATGAAAGCGGCAGGCCACGTTTCAGGTGCAGTGGAGAAAAGCTGATAAAAGCAGGCATGGGATTACACTCCATGACCAAAGACATTCATCTCTCCCATTTTCTTCATTTCTTCTTCTTTTTTTTTTTTTCAAATGGCATCCTTTAGCTTTCTTCTGTCAGCTCATCAGGGCAGAGCCACTCAAGCAGAATGCCTCAGCTTTGCTTGTATAATTAGCTGGACAACTCTTTCACCTTGCTGCACAGATACCGGAGTGTATGTCTCCTGTCCCCTAAGGCATGTTAACCCCTCCTCCCCCACCACCCCATCTCTTCCCTTCTCTTTCACGACACAAAGAGCACAAACCTCGTCCAGATCCCTACACACTCAAACACTCAGACATCCTCCACCCCACCCCACCCCCGAGCACGGCAATTCAGTAAGACATATCCCACACCTGTCTGACCAGCACATACCCCTGAAAAACAATGACACATTTTAACAACTCAATTAAGAAGTCTTAGCGTGACAGGTAGCATCACATTGGTGCAGAAGCAGTTCAGAGGAATTATGTTAATGAAGGGATGTTAATGCAGGATTGGGCTGCACTCCGCAGCAGGTGCAGTGGTGAACTGACAAACCCCCAACCCTGCTGCCAGTCATGCTGTAATGGACCCAGGTTGCCCAGCTAGTAGCTCCACTTGCTTCACAGATGGAATAGCTGGGGCAAGAACATGTTTGCCTGCACCCATGCTAATGTTCTCTTACTTGTAACCTCATTATCCATTTGTATATTATGCTCACCAGTGGCCATAGTTGTTGCAATGTTTCTGGAAACCTTTGCACTTGCTGTACCTCATCAGTAAATGTCATTGTCATAACTTGTCCTGTTGTGTGCGACAATCAATTTTATCCATCACTTATGGTTCTTATGTTTATTCATTTGGTAGACACCTTGTTCAAAGTCCAAACAGGGCATATTAGTGGTGCCAGGATTTGAATTCCCAACTTTCTGATTAGTACCCCTGATTCTTATCCACTAAACCATCATTTTTAATGGTGACATATAGACTGACCATTACATGAAGGCCTTAATGTCCTAAACACGTCTAAAATGCCATGTGTTCAGTATTCTCCTTTATCTAGAACCACAGTTTGAGCCTGGTAGAAATGCTGTGTTTGCTCAATTAGAGATAATTACTTGAATGAGGAGGGGTATGTCATGACAATGGAGAAATATCCACCCAACAGGATCTTTCCCTTTCTCCCTCTCTCCCTCTCTCCGTCTCTAATGGCATGTTTCCGTACAAAGATTGGTAAAGGTCGGGTCATCTGGCAGGCCATTACATTACAGACCACACTGCTTGGGGTTGTTGAAATCATACAATATTCTACAAGAAAGGTTTGTGGAAACAGTGTACATAGTATGTGAATACTGTTCATACATAGGTAAGGAATAAACCCACAAGGCTGCACTGATACAGGCACTATTATAGAGATATCATATTTGAGAATTCAGAAGGTGTCTAGAACCTAGAATGCAACCAGTTTCTACCCACGATGCATTGCTGTATGACAAGGACTTGATAACAGAGAATCAGCCATGCATGTGGAGCATGGTGTTCAAATATTGTAAATAAGAGGCCAATGAGGACACTTTCCCTTTGCAGAGAGGCTCCAACATACCCTGTAGATAAGCCTCCTGTATGAAATTCTACATACAGCACCTGAGCGACTTCAAATCGTTAATACTGGGTTAAAGAGTCAGAGTGAACGTTCATTAATTCCAGCGTAACCTACTCCGCAGGTTTGCTAATGCCCAGCTCTATTGATGTTTCTTTTCCCAGAGAGGAAGCTATGTTAACCCCCAACCCCACCCTCACCTCTTCCAACAGCCAGAGAAAAGGCCTGCAATCCTTTGCCGAATCAGCATCAAACAAGAAGCATGTACAGGGGCGTTTTAATGGGGGCATCATTGTGGTCAGGGTGAGAGCAAGGGAATGCTGGGATGGTTGTCTGGTTGGGCGTTTGTGCCCAGGGAGACTCTCCTCTCTGAGCACAGCTTGAGGCCGAGCCACCGTGTATGGGCCTTGACCCCTGAAGTCATGCTCCGGGTGCAAATTCAAAAGCTTGACATCTGTTGCCTGGCTTTTTGATCGAGCATAGAAAGAAAGGCTTAGGCCGCTTGTCAGCTAAACACTGGTTCTTGGGTGAAATAATACCCCAGCAAGCCAGCTAGACCACAATTTAGCCCTTTTTTTTGTTTTTGTCCCTCAGTCTGTGTGCCTATAAAGACTGATTAACTGAATAGGGAAAAGTAGGATGGGTTTAGTTGTTTTCTGCATTTCATCCTCTTGTGGGAAAGAGCCAGATGAGTGTTAGCTTTTTTGTTATGTGGGATAATAGTCTTCATCAAGTGTACAGAGAGTGGACCTCAGTCATTAGCGCTGGTCTTATCATCAGAAGCAACATGGAAGTTGTTTGTACCTCTGAAAGATAAGATCTGCAGATAATCTTGCCTTTTATTGAAGGGTGAAAAGCTGTTTGAAGGTATACTCTGAGCTTTATTTAATAGGCATAAACCTTAGAGGGTTGATAGTGTGCATTTCTGTTTTAAACAAAAGAGTTGCTTTGAATATGCTTTGCTTCACCCAGTATAATTTCCAACCTACAAAACTCTATATATGAAAATGAGCTTTTGATAAAAAGTGCTCATAAAATCTACGTTTTGCAAGTTTTCCTCCCCAAGTGATAGGCTTAGCCTGTTTTACGGAGTGATAGACTTATATTTTGGCATTCAAAAGCTCCTGTTTTGAGATGCAGAGCCATGTAATGGTTTCCTGACTCAGTTGGCATGGTGACAAGCGAGCAAAAAGCGCCGAGTTAAATCTGGCGACTGAATCTCCCCAAAACCTGCTGTAATCTTCGGCCAATCTACGTTTTAACATACAACTTCTGCCTTGCTCTATCTTTATACCCGAGCCTCGGTCCACTCCCCCTGCTGCCGCACCAAGGGCTTTTCTAATAGGATAAAGGGTGTAAAAACATGCCCCTGGATTCACTCCACACTATAGCTTTTATATTGCCCAATGCATGGCATTTGTCTTTTTAATTTAAAAAAGAAAATATCATGTAGTCCCCGTCGCCTGCTGGGGATGTGGTGTGTCGGGTCCGCGATGCAGATGATGAAACTGGAGATGAGAAAGATTTAGAGAGGTAACCTGGAATGATTAAAAGACCTTATTGAATAGGTATTGAATGCGATACTCTTGACAGCCTCTTTTCATAATAAATGATAACATATACTCAGACTGACATTAAATTTAAGGTTTAATAGTGACATTCTGCGTTTGCAGCCCTGTAGTACTTTTTTTTTGGCAATATAACTTGAATGAGCTCATGAATGCAACGGTTGTTGGGAAGATGCCGAATATTACCAGGCTTTGCCCTTCCAGGTCTACATGGCATTTAGGTGTGAATTAAATCCATGTCTTTTATCATTGAGATTCAGATGGCAGTTAGGTTAACATGGGATAAGTGCACAAACTTAGATGGTCATATGTCTTTTATGTCCATTTACTCTAGATCTCTTTGGCTGATTGCTTCATTCCTTTGTAGTTAGGACTTCATCTTGCCCAGGGTGACAGTGGATCTGGAAAATTTTGGCAACATGAACACCAGAAGGGCTTTAATGCACTTTAGCATTGTAGACGTGGGCCGAGTCCCCCTAGAATAGACCACACCCATAGCATAGAAATATTTCATGACAGGTTAAAGGTGATCAGGCAGGAGAAGTTTGGATTGATTTGCAGTGACTCTTTCCACTAACGGGACAAGTAAAGGCAAGCCATAGGAGTAAAAATAAATGCCCCCCCATAGCAAAACAAAGTGACCAATTTTTTATTTAATTTGGTACACATCTGTACATACTCATAATCATTAGCTCATAATAATTAACATGGACCGGTTCCTAAAAACGGTGCTGGTGCCGGAAAAGGGATGCCACAGTGCCACATCTTGCCCTTTGGCTATACCCTCAGTTGAAATCGTGTTTTTTTTTTCTAGAAGTATCTACCGAACATACAAATGCGACTGCCATCCCTACGAGACGCTTCCTGAACATTTCACCTGGAAATGAAGTTGTTGGTTTCCTAGAAGCGGCAGGTCACACCGAAGGCATTCCTTGACACAATACTGACACTTTGGGTCAGGAGTACAAGCAGAGCTCGGAGCTCAAAACACAACCTCCGGTTTCTGCGCCGGAGCTGTAGAACAGCAGGGAGCATCACAGGTAAACAGCAGTCCATATCTGAATAATATATTTATACATTCAGGTTGGAGGGAAAAACAGCTCTCCAGCACTCCTCAGTCTGTCCTGTGCTGCAGCTCTTTTCATTCAGTGACAGCTCACCGGGAGCTGACGTAGTGCAAGGTGAGCAGCTTATCACCAGAGTCTGCCCATGACTGCTTCACGGCAAAACACACACGGAGAACATACTGCAAGAGACTGAAACAAGGCCGAGAAGATTGCCGTACTTGGGTAATAAAATCGCCCAAACTTTAAACATCACCAGTAAATGTGTTGTTTTAAAAAGATGACAGAATAGAGTCAGTGACTGGGTGATTAGTTGAAGAAGCAATCAAGTGTGAGTGACACATTTTTTGTCACTGTGCTTGCACATAGCGAAATTGAACCTCTGCATTTTAACCCAGCCCCAATTGGGGGTTAGGTGCCTTGCTCAAAGACACTTCAGCCGAGTCCTGTCAGCCACGGAAATCGAACCCGGGACCTTCTGATCATTGGGGCAGATACCCTAACAACAAGACCACGACTGCCCCATGGAAGTCATTTTTATAGCCAAACCCTTGATTGATCATTTTCGACATCTGTTATGGCACCAGAACTAATTTACACCAACAGAGCGAGAATGCTTATCCAACAACAACTTTTATTTCCAAATTATTTCACAAACAATACAGATACCCCCACCACCACCACACTCCCCCACCAACACTATTTGCCAATGTCCTGGGCTATTGGTGCAGCTTTATAATCCCAATTAGGTCAATTTCATTTCCAGTTAATAACAGTTCAAAGTTCAAAGGGGGCATGACAGATGGTCACGACAAAGCCAGTCAATCTCGAGAGCACTCGAGGTCAATCTTTTGCCAGTCATCTATGTAAATATAGCATTTTTATATATAGTCTTTTCTTCTTGGTTTTTTTTTTTTTTTTTTTGAGAAAAGGGCACCTCTCATCTTTGGCATCAATTTGAATGTCACCGGTTTCTCAGGATTGACAAAATAATATGCACTCATCTTTTCGCTGAGACAAAAAAAACCAGGGGACGTTGCACGTCGGGCACATTTTTTTTTTTTTTTTTTTTGCTTCTTTTTAATCAGTGGAGGACGAGTGACATGTCCAATCATAACAAAACATCAGCTGTTAAATGGGCCTTTGCAATCACTGTCAAAGCCAACCATTAGGAAGCCCAGCATCCACGGACATCAATCAGCTTTTATAAAGTTATTTATTCATCATTTAATTATATAACTCAGTGTTTTATCTATTTATTTATTCTAATCAGTCGAGTTCTGCACTTTGTGTACGTCCTTGTCCAATCAAACAATGCAGACTCAAGAAATTGCTTGTTTGCACATCTTTATGTTTATGAAGAGATTATTTTTCCTGCTCTCTAACACTGTTATTTGTGTATACGTTTGAGGTTTTATGCTGTTAAATCAAGACCTTGCCCCCTTAATTGCATTTAAGCAGAATTAGAATTGCAAATAAACAGAATGTTTTTTTTTTTTTTTAACAAGTAAGATATACTGGCGGATTTAGCACTGAAATATATCCTACTTTCTTGTTGCCAGGGAAAGCCTCTTAATCAAGACTGGTAACGCCAACACGTGAATTATATGCAAAGAAGAACTGTAGCTCGATTGAATTATTTCCTCAAATTAAGCGTATTAGCTGTGAAATTATTTGCTTTCATTTAAGAAGCCGTGGAATCCGATTTTAATGTTGCACATCCCAAGTCAAGATTTGGTGCTTATCCGGTGTAACAGAACACACACAAAGAAAGCAAAAACGAAAAACTATGCATGAAATTTGTCATAAAACAACAACCAACTTCCCTGGAAATCAACCCTGGAACTTACCCTGTCACTACACAACCCTATTTGAACTATTTCTATCCCAAATGATACACGACGATCACCTCAAGAAAATGATGCATCAACCAGTCATCAACTTTCTTTGCTTTATTTGCTTGGCTACGTAGTCAAAAAACGAATCCAAGCCCAAGGCTGTTAAAGTGCTTTAAGCTTAATTTCCTAGCAACTGTCCATGAACTAATTAAGAGGTATAACTGAGAGCAGTACAGATGAGGGCTTGAGGGTTGGAGAACGTTCTAGAGCTGTAGAGTGCCTGATAATAGTAATACCAGAGTAAAAGAAGGTAACCATTATCAGTACAAGAACCTTGGACAATAGCTGTGTGTCGAAAGACACAGAACATGTTTCTGCATCACCATGTAAATGTTTCAGCGTATGTTATGCAGAGATGATGTTTAGCTGGCTTTCAGAAACAACATGGTGTATATTTGATGGTTCGCCCTTGAAATGATCATACGTGAAAATCCAAACTTTGCTTCTACCTCCGAAATGCTACGACCCATCTCACAAGATCCAACTATTAAACCATGGAAACAACTCCAGAAGCTTCCATAGATGTCTATACATTTATATACGCGCTGGCGGAAGCAACCCATGACGCACAGGTGGCATTGCTATATATTTCGCATAGGCTCGTGTACCAGTTTTTCTGGTTCTTCAGTGCCCATTATGCTATATGCAGAATGTCACAATGAAGTCAATGGACTTGGGATACCTAGCAGCTCTTGTACATTTGGATGATTGCTAACCAGCAGCGTGGCATGAACTAGCGTCCTCACAAGTAGACAGAATGTCAATTAATCATGGCGAGGTCACTGTCCCTCATCTTCTCCAAGTGTCATATGACTCCTCAGTGCGACGCACATGCACAAAAGGAGCTATTAAGCAAATCATAGCCAGGGCATGTTAGCATCAGCGTCACTTCCATCTTGTCCTCGTCTCACGCAGGATCTGGCTTATTCCATGATTAAATGCTTGTAGCTGCCCTGTCGCTGTGGATAACTGGCAAACAATGTCAAAGAAGACAGTGACACAGCTGTAAAAGTGAATACTCATAACGTGCACTTAAAACAACATATAGAGGTCAACGTGCTGTGGATTAACATATATAAATATATGACACATGCTCGCACAACTGATGTGCCTAAATCCTATTCCGTTGGAGGTCGTTCAGCAGTGACTGCAAAGGCATTTTAAACTTGAGGTTGAGGTTGTGCAACAGACCACAGGAACTGACCTTGGAGACCTTAGAGATCCCCAGGGGCAAACAAAGGGCCACATCAGAGGGGGCTGACCCATTAAGAGCACTGAAAACAAACAATAAAACCTTAAACTGGACAATGTAATAGACAACCAGCCAGGGAAGAAGATAAAACTGGGGTGATGTGGATGTTTGAAGTGACTGTGAGATGTTCTGTTGCTACGTTTCATAGATTGGATTTTGTTTTCACTTTTATTTTACGTGATACTGGAAAAGTTATTCGGATTTTGCTAGTGAAATAAGCTAAATGAGGACATGAGGCTCTGGAAAGACACCGTTCCACAATAAATTCATTTAAAGTCCAAACTTTATATATGAACTTTTATCTCATTCTCAACAGATATGATGATTGATCAAATCTCAGTGGTATAAAATAACAATTTACTCGAACCTTGTGTCAGGCTATGTTAATAAATGTGTCAGAAAAGATGTCTCATGTCAAATATAATTGGCAATTGTCGTATTTGATGCCGTGACAGCTTATGAAATATGCAAAATTTTGTCTACTACTTAGCATATGTTTTATGGCAGATGTTATATGTAGATAATATCTGCTTTATGAAAACTGTCATTGCATATTTAATGCTCGATTCTGATTGGATGATAGGTATCTCTAATTTAACTATAATATAGATTTGGAAAACATGTGACTACAAGCATTTTTGTCTCATTTTTTATTATTATTATTATTATTATTATTATTATTATTATTATTATTATTGCTACTTTATTTTTATTTTGAAATTTCTTTAATACTTTATTTTAACTTTTATTAGACATAATATTATAATATTTAGTATATTTATTATTATTATTATTATTATTATTATTATTATTATTATTATCATTATTATTATTATAATTATTAACTTTTTAAAACATTTTTTAAAGGATTTTTTTTTATTTGATTTTGTTTATTTGCTTTGGATCACTGTAAAATATGCCGTTTTATTCATCTCCATGCAGAAATCTCAATTTTTCCCCCCCCACATTTTTAAGAATGTATATCTTTAACACAAAAAAGCCAAATCTTGACTTCTTAAATATTTCTTATATATTTCCATATAAAGTTAGAAATCCAGAAACCCAGGACAATTTCTTGCCACCTCGGATGTTTTGCAGCTTGATGCACCCCTATTGGTACTAATCATTACCCACCTAGGCCTCCTTTTTATTATAAACAAGATAATTGGCTATCATTGTCTGGCCGTCTCTGTTTGGTGAGTGGAAATGAGAATGGCAGTGACCAGATGCCTGGCTCTCGCTCTCAAAGCTCTTTAATTAGAGCGGGCCCAGCGAACCTGAGGACCACGGCATGACAAAAGCAGGGAAAAGGGCAATTAACGGCCAAGCGGTCCCCTCTCCGTCCATCTGTCGGAGTGCAGGTGAAAGGATGATGAAGGAGCTCCATCCACACGGTCCCATATGGAGACCCTTATGGGCGAGAGACGCTCTCGCTCCTCTCCTCAATGCCGGTCCTTTAAGACCGCCTTTTATTTAGCTTCCGCTGACATCAATATCTGCCTGGGAATGCAAAGGGGCAGCTGCACAGATTGTCTGCCTACCTTGTTATGTAGTGAATGTGTAAATCAGGTCCTCCCTTGGCATGCTTTTCTCTTTTCCTCCTTTTAGGCTGGCTCTATAGAAAGGATAGACTAAATATGAGCAGCCCTGATGGTTAGTTTCATTTATTTTAGCTCTCAAAGTCTTGCTTTTCAGTCTTTTTTTTTTTAATATATTTGAAGCTTGGTTATGTTGAATTAGAAAAATCTATTGTATTGTCATTATTAGTATTATTTCTATCACTGTTGACTTCTCTAATCTGGTTGGTGTTGATTTTTTTTAACAGCAAGGTCAATTTAAGGTTAATAATACACAGATTATTTAAAAAATGCTGCTATTTACTTAAAAAAATGTCTAATTGTTGATGTTTTCTGCAAAAGCATTTATTTAACATTCATCATTTATGGATGTTTATGGAAGGAAACTCCAGCGTCAGCACTGAAAAGTCTTCAGGAATCTCTTTTTTAGTACATTAATCAATAATGGGGTGGGGGGGGTTGAAATGGATACTGAAATGTTTGTTTTCCAATAGCGTCATGTCCTGAAGTGTTTTTTACTTCTTCTTAAGTCAACAGGTTCCCAATGCTAATAATTTTTAGTTAATTAGAACAAAAACCCTTTTTTTTAGTTTGTAAAACTTTGTCGCTCTTTTTATCAAGTTACAGTTAAATTTAATGTACTACAAATCTATAAAAATACAAAATGTCCGGAAAACAAGTAGAGGAGTTAGATCCTGTTATTGCTTATGGTATAGCAGATATAAATGAAATTTTAAAAAATTTAATTTTACGTTAAAAAAAGGAAAAAGAAAATAAATTAATTAATAAATAAATAAATAAATAAATAAATAAATAAATAAATAAATAAATAAATAAATAAATATTATTATTATTATTATTATTATTATT
>JAOVVH010000002.1:2140247-2150684 GCA_028566435.1 Scorpiodoras heckelii
GTGTGTGTGTGTGTGTGTGTGTGTGTGTGTGTGTGTGTGTGTGTGTGTGTGTGTGTGTGTGTGTGTGTGTTTGGTTAAAGGTGATACCTTTCAACAGATTTATGGACGCTTTAAGGGTCACTGGTTTGTACTGGAGGCTGATGTCAGCAGCTTGGTGTAGAAAATAAAAAACAATGGCCTGGTCCATGTTAACAAATTAAACAGATTAGATGTGAAAGTGCCAGACAAGACTTAAAAGTCTGAAGTGGGAGGGAGACAGGAAGTGGACATACCATACAGGGGATATGGGTAGCCTTTTTTCCTCATTAATCCTGTCCATGAACACACACACACACACACACACACACACACACACACATTCACCCACACACACACAAACACACATACACACACACACACACACACACACATACACACACACAAACACACACACACACACACGCAAAGAAGGAGTTCTGAGACAGGTCTTCACCTGCAGGTCTCTACCTGCTCCATGAATATAAGCAAAAAAAGCAACACAGGGCTAATAAGGTGCACTGATCAAAATGTGGCTTCGTGTTCATATCCATTTTATTGTCCAAATTTCCTAATTAAGAATTTTTTTCTGGCCAAGTACACTAACTAGCTAGCTGTGCAACATACAGGTCGATGGATAAAATAGTGTCAAAGGCAGGGGTCAGAGGATGCAGACCCAGGAAAACATTTCAGAACTGAGAGCCGACTGACATAAATAAAAAAAGTGACCGTCGTTCAGTATTGTTAATATGAACCCGCATGGCTTCTGTAGGTAGAGCCTCAGTTGGAGATTAGACAATCACGTTAATTTATGTAAATTATTACGCTAAATGGAGTTAATCAGACCAGAGACTAGCTACAGGGCTAAAGACAGGGGAACAGTTTTTCCTTTTGGTCTTATTAGCGAATTTAAAAATAGCTTGTTAACAAAAAAAAAACAAAAAAACAAAAACAATTAACCATGAACACAGATGAATAAAGAAAGAAGAATGCATTTCACAAAGGATGTATCTCATCTGTTCATAGCATTACACAATAGTCCAAAGTAGTAACTTGAAGCACTACTTCGAAGTAAAGCTATTTAGAATTGTCTTATTCATATTCAAAGCTATGTGTAAGCAAATCCTTAATGGCTAACAATCCAAAGGTATCTGTTATCACCATGTTTGTAGGCAAGGAAATGTATTTAACTGTACCTTCAGAAACTTTAGATGGTCTAGAGGCTAATTGCTGACTACTAAAAGAAGGCTGTAGTTATAAATTGGGTCTTAATATTGTTCCAAATAAGTGTTAGGTTTGTAGCTGACGCTATCTTTTGTACACGATCACGTGCTAAAGTGTTAAATTAGCCAATGGTGTTGTTTGTTTTGCTGCCATACGATGCCATGATGTCATGTTGCGATCTAAATAAGAAATCTCCATAATCCGGTGAATGGCAGGAACAGAAACGAACAGATTTTTGGACACCACACCACACCACACCACACCCCCCAACATCCTTTAGCAAGACAGTCCAAAGTAGACCGGGCCAAGTGGGAGCATCGGCACAGCATACAGCATACTGTATACGCCTGGAGTCTCTCCTCCCCTTCCTGGCTCAGCCCGCTCGCTCTGATGTAACAAACTATGCTCTGTTGGCCAAACAGACCCGGCAACATGGGGGCTCGTGATGAAACCTGTAGCATCTAGCAATAAAAACAAGGGGCTATTTTTCATTTGGTTTCAAGATAACATGAATTTTGCATTTAGGTTCCTGGGTAGACACTTTGGCCTGAAATTGTCATATGCTGGAGCTAGCTGTCGGAGCGGGCTCTTCCTGAAATCAGCCACCTCTCTTCGCACTCTGATTGCTTTGCGGATTCCTCTGTGCAGTCATGGTAAAACGGCTCCTGCCTCAGAGTAAAATAAAAAAAAAATGAGGTTCTCAGTCGCGACTGGGCAACCTTATTTACCCAGCAGTCAGCTGAAAGTGTTGCCGGCTTGCAGGAGATATAAAGGAGAGTGAGAGCACAAGTGAGATACGGGTTTATATACAGGATGGAATAAAGAAAAGGGTCCAGTCATCCTATAAATCTGCAGACTTCTCATTCAGTCTCCGGGTGGTATTATTACCGCTGAAGCACTCTTCATTACTATCAAACAGAGAGCAGGAGGAAAAAAATAATACAACTGGTCTGGAGAAACCACGACACAGAACAAAAGCCAGCTCCACCAGCAGGCCTCAGTGTTTGTCATCTTATTGGTGCCTGTCCCTCTGAATTGATCCCAAGGACTTAAGGGAGGGGAACGTGTCAACGTGTGTGTATGTGTGTGTGGCTTGTGTAAGTGCGTATGGGACGACGCTTGGTCCGTGCATTCTGGCCCTGGTTTGTGTGTTTATACTGTGGAGACAGAGCGAGCCGTGCGGGCTGTGGCCTGGAAGAGCAGATCCAGACCAGATGAGGGTTAAAGCAAGGAACCAGAGACTCGAGGGTGGGGAAGGGGGGCACCTCTGCTCCAAACGGCCCTTATAAGGCTCTGATTGCATGCAAGCCGCGTCTGAGACAAGGGACAGCTGAGGCTGCTGGACCATGAGCTTCATGATGTACACACACTTCACCCAAATAAAAAAAAAAAGTTGGAAGTGCTTCCAATTATCAAACATGCCAGAGTGTGAAAGGCCCTTATTTAACAGGCACCTGTAAAATGAAGTCAGGCATGCAAAACACCAATAATGGTGCCAGAAGCTGTATCGGGGTCGGAAATGTAATGCTAATTACAAAATCACTTTATTTCCTTTGAATTCTGGTGCTAAACATGTATTTAGGACCAGAACTAACCGTACCGTGCCTGTGAGCTTTTAAGAAAAAAGAAAAAAAAAAGATCTGGTAAGTCGGACGAAACTTCGTGGGGGGTGATGCAGCTGTAATTAGCAAAAACAAAACATGCAGGATTTTTTATGCAGACATATAGTCAGAAAAAGACACAAGGGTCAAGCCTACATGAAGGAATCATCTCGGCCTGGTTACCATTCTGCCAGGCAGAATAATAACTGCAATCGCAGCTCGCAGTCTCTATAAACAAAGCCCTCTATTTGTCAGGATAAAGAAAACATTTCTTCGTGCGGTGATTATGACAGAAGGCTTAAGCTAACCTTCAGCGGCATCGATGTTAACGTGACGGGGCCGATGATCAAACAATGCTCACGAAAATGATCTCTGCACAGTATATGACTTCCGTCATTTTCTCTTAGGCAATCAAAAGGAATGATTTCAAAAGCGATAAAGAAGATTACAAGAGCATGCCGCTCTACTTCTGTTTAATTCTCAGGCAAAGGGGAAAAAAATGGGCTGGGAAAGAAAGGGAAGCTTGAACACAAAAAAGAAAAAGTGCAGCAGAAAGCAGCGCTGGAAAAAGCATGTCAGAAGCTGTAAACGGAGGAGAGGGTGGTGGTGGTAGTGGGGGGTATGGCATTCACACAGTACGCCTGTCTCCAGTCTAACTGAAACCAGGCTCTCTTCTATAACCAGTCCAATCTGTTTTCATTTGCAAGAAACAGAGCTCTTCTACCAGCACCCCCCTCCTCCTCCTCCTCCACCTCCTCCTCCTCCTTCTCCTCCTTCTTGTTCTCCACTCCAAACCCCTATATTCAAGGGCCTAAATCTCCATTTCTTTTGCTTTGTCTGCTGCAGGGAGGCCAGGGTAGCAGCACGACTTTTACACTCGGTGCGAATGGTTATAGAGAGCTATACAATAAAATATGTAAGAATGATGGAAGAATATGCATTTGAATTAACTATGGTCATTTACTAAGTTTAGTGGTGCAGCCAAATGTAATGTCCCCCCATTCTGTTGCTTCAATGCTGCACTCTTTTGCTTTATTGATGCACAGGTCAAATTAAGTGTTAAATACCATTTGGCATTAGCAAATTAAAGAGTTTAAATGGAGAGAGTGCATGCTCACAAGGCATTGGGAAGCAAGACAATGCAAAAGCACTGGAAAAACCTCACTGTCAAGCGACAGAAGTGTTTCCTGGCATTGCCTCACTGCAGAACGGACTTCACAAAATTGCATAAGCTATTCATCTCATTCGAGTGGGTTTACATCAGCAAGTGGACGCAAAGATGCGCCAGGGAGTTAAAAAGGCCTCTCTCCGTCTGATAGCCCTGCCACTAAGCTATGGCAGTCTGCTCGAGCTTGGCAGAGCACACCAAGCATCCAAGAAGAACATGACGCACAAAGGACATTGTTTAAAATGATTCACTCCATTTTAAAACCAGAAATTAAACAGCGATCCAGACAGGTACAGACCGCTCACCACCCATCTTAAGAGTACGCTTGCATAAGTGCTGTCCGTCACCCACCACGGTGGGTTATCGCTTCAAGCCAAGGCCTGTTCAAGCTTCAGATGAGTGCCTTCAAGGACTTTATACAGAAAGCAAGCAGACTGGAGGTCCGGGATGGAAGAAGGGAGGGAGCAATGAGGGTCTGGGTGAGCGAATTAATTACACGTGCATTTTTGGATGGAGTATACCATAATGAGCCCCAGCTGCGACAGGCATCCAACTCCCTTTAAATGTAACTATAAAAAGCTGGGCATTCAACATCCCCTTCACAAAGAGAAGTGGGCACCATAAAAGGTCCCTATGATGTGTGCTCAGAAACATGGCACAGGAGACATGCCAGCCAAGAGGGCAAGGGAAATTTCTTTAGGTAGGAAGAGGTTGTATTATGACTTTCCACTATCACTATGTTCAAAAGATTTCAACGTTTCTGAGAGAACCAAGCTCACAGTATCTCACTATGGCATAACCCACAGGTTACCAACTTTGGGTCTGCTCTAACACACCCACGTTAACTCAGGAAGGGTCGTTAATTAGCTGAGCACACTAATCAGATGTCTCAGGAGCCGGAAAAACTCTAAAATGTGCGGGACAGGGGGTAGTCTGGGAACCTGTGGTATAGCCCATAGCACTAATGCCATAGCTTCTCAGTATGGTGTAAGCCAGGAAAGATTTGTTTTCTATGCAAAGAGTAATTGTTCAATTATGATTTTAGTCATTTAGACTTTTCTCAAAAATTTACCAATATTTCTGACATCAGTATACCTTTACATTGCCCTTATAAGGTTTGCTAGCTAGACGTTTAATCTCAGTCATTAGCTAGCTCACATTTGACTTCCATATTTCCCAGTGGCTTAGCAAACTATTCTCACAACCTTAACCACTTGGGTTCACAAAAAACTTGCTCAAACGTGCACAACAAAATCCCCAAATCCCTATTGAGTCCACTTTTTGAGATCAGTATTAGCACTGGTCTTATTCCATCTTAGTACTGGAGAGCAGTATATGAGAGGCTTTGTTGTTATTTTAATAAGATCTGTTTCCATGATGATATTATGATATTATAGAATGCAAGAAAGTAGTGCAGAAAGTAATATCCCTGCTCTACTACTAACTCTTGAATTCGCTGACAGGCATCATATTCATTTCACACCTCTGGCGCTAACAAGGTTGATTGGTATCACTGTCATCTGATGACGTAGCTCGCGCTGCTCCTCCGCATTGCTGTGCCACTGATTAGCTTTAATGATGCTCATTTGGCCCTGGGAAGCTTACCTGATTTCTGGGCTCGTGAGAGGGATGCCGTGTTCAGATGACTGGTTGAATTAGGAAGGGACAAAAAAAAAAAAACAGACCAAGAAACTGAGATGGCTCCGAAGCTTCAATTAGACTTGGTTGATGCATTGGTCTCCGTTTCTCATGCTAGCTCTCACTTTCAGATTAGGCAGACGGCCAAAACAATGCCAGGCTATAGATGGAGCCCAAGACCTAGACAAAAAACCCTGCAGACTTTTATGACAGAGAGAGAAAATCACACATTAAACAGCTGTAAATGATGGAAAAACAAATACAGTGGATTAAGAGCACACATGGCCTAATCCAGCGCTCAGTGTTCGAATGCCAATGTGGCTTGAAATGAAAATGAATGAAAGGTTAGATAGAAACCAGGGGAACCAAAGAATTGATGCCAGCCACATTAATACCTCAGACACTCAGTCAGTCCTCTCTGTTCAGCGAGCGTCAGCCAATTTTGTTGGATTAAGCGACACGTTTCTATGGTGGCTTTGAGAGAGCCAAATAGTGATTTATTGTTCTAGTTTCTGATCAGAGGGATGTCTGTTGAGGCACAGACAGTGGCTCACAGTCCTTTTGGCTGAAATCCAGCATTGTTTACAGCTAAAAAGCCCTCTAGCTATCAAACAAATTAGCTTGCCAGTGGTCCTTCCAACAGGTTGCTACAAAAGACCAGTTTTGTTCTGATGTGCAACTGATTTCTTATGTAATAGCCGAAATCTAATTTGATTGATTTTTAGCCACTAAAGTCCCCAAGTGTTTTTCTGCACAGCCTCATCACACAGATCAATAGATCCAGTGAACTACGGTGATTGTGTTTGTTCAAGGTGAATAAACTGACGTGTTTGGCGAGTTCGGGCGATGTTTTGAGTAAGCGCACTAAAGACCCAAACCCATGAGGAGAAACTCAATCTGCTTTTACTGCTTTTCCGCAATTTACTTCACTACCACCCAGACTGCTCTGCATACCCGGTAAATAGAAAAAAAAAACATCTCTGCAGACACTGACATGTTGCCCCATGATGGGAGAAACATTAAGCGCTGCGTGTACAGAACCAAAACGAGGCCTTGGAGGATGGCGAGATGGGGAAATGGCTTGGAAACAATCTCAGTCTCTCATAGATTAAAAAAAAAAAAGCAGACTAGAGATGGAGGGCAAAAAAACAGGGTTAAACCAAAGAAGTCTCGAGGAATGATCAAGCAGTGCCAGCTAGTGATCCTGCATTTCGGCATGAGCTTTGATACAACGTGTTCTCCAAACTCCACAGGCATAAGCAATTAGTGCCAGAGAAGCATGATTACAGGGCTGCTATACACACACACACACACACACATATACACACAAGGCCTGGAGTTCTCTGCATTTTCAAAATGAAGTGACAGACCAAGAGAAGGCAAGAGAGAGAGAGAAAAGAGGGAGGCAGTGACCACAGAGGACAAATATCAATATTGCCGGCAGAGTCTGGGGTTTGTGCAGAAGCCGTTAGCATGTGAAATTGGGCAGGCTTAAGCCCCCCTAAACAAGAGGATCAAGCCATATTTCGTCAGGCTGTGTCGCCCTCCAGCACCCTCCGAAAATCTCCCTGCTCTCTTGTCACACTTGCTACCTTCCTCAATGACAAACAAACCCTCCGTCGCTTGTAATTGGGCTTTAATTCTTCAACCCACCTCTCCTGAATCATTCCAACACTGCATCCTAATCCTCAGAGCTAACATAGTGAAAAATTAGTTCGAGCTAATAGTGGCGATGGTTCCTCTTTAACTGTCGGTGGCAAGAAAATGCGCTGGGCTTTAGAGGCTCCATTAGCCGGTTAAGGTTTAAATCTGGGAGCTGGACTAATTCCTCGAGCCACGCTATGTCAAAAGCCCAGGGGAGCCAGGAGAGCATGTTAGCGGTGAGGAGGAGCCTACCCTAACCTGCTAATCCCATCCTGTCCACTGCTTTCTACGCGCATGTCATTGTCCGCAGCCATGATCCGCTCTCGCCAAAGCCGCTTTAGAATAAGGGCTGGTGTCTAGGCCTTGCTGGAAAGGGCTTACAAGTCGTCCTCCAGCCTTTTCTCCCACGCTTTACAAATTCAAATCTGCATGCTCGCTAGAGTAGCTCACTAAACAAACAGTGTCACGGTGACAGAGCTACTGTAGCAACATGCAAAGAAAGGTGCTGGAGCTCAGCCTTCCAAGCAGTTATGCAAAGACGTCGTTTTTGGCAGGATGGTAGAAAAAAAAAAGAGAGGGAAGTGAACATATGTCTCAATTCCTCAACCTTAAGAGGATTTAATAGCAGTGAATTAGCCACCTTGGGTAATTTTTGGGTAAGAGCGCAGCAGCGTTGTCGGAGAGAGTGTCTGCTGACAATAAAAAAAAAAAGAACATGATGAGCACGAGGGTAGAAGCCACCAGCGCACGCAGAGAGCTTTGCTTGTGTTCACAACCCAAATCGGCGAAAAGTTTATTCCCTGCATTGCGGTGGAGAGCGACTGAAACGCCGTCATGCCGGTACCGCAGAGTGGCACTGCGGCCGTTTGATGTCTTCATGTGGGGCGCGTTAATGCCTCGCATGCCGCCGAAAAGTCAGCACTGTTTAATATGTTAGATTTACAGCGAGACGACTTGTTAGCACTTTGAACTTGTGTGCAGTAAATCAGTAGGAATAAAAGTAGCTTGATTACATACTATATTTGTCTTTTTATATTGCACCCCAGCGCTGCTTGATTCTTGTTTTCTTGATTCTGATTGGTCGATCAAGAGCGCAAAAGTTTCTTAAAGTCCTAGTATGCTCAAGAATGAGAGAAAACAAAGAGGCTGGTGAGAGAATTGCATGCTGCTGAAGGAAAACGATCAACGTCCGAGGAAACGTTAAAGAGTCACTGTGCATCGTCATATCAACCCACTGTTGATTATTTTCCTACGACAGCATGTCCGGAAGTGTTTCGTTCCTTAGACACTAATCTTAAATTAATAAATTCTTTTGACGCTGGTTCTCTTGGTGCTGTCCGTCAACTGCTATAAGCCCCTCCCCTCCCCTCCCCCTCTCCCTTTTGCTGTGCAATTCACACTTCATTTGTTCGGCAAACGTAAATCATCGTTTTTTTTTTTTTTCCACTGTGGTTCATGTGTTTGTGGTTCTTATTTTCGACACCGTTACTGATACACATGCTGTATCTGTAACTGTATCACCGCTAGGTATCCTGCACACACACACACACACACACACACACACCCTCCTCCCACCCCAAAAAATATACCCGGTTATATCCCGCATCGCTTATTTTACTCGCCTGTGTTTCCTCTTGAAAAATTAAACACTGCCTGAGCAGTACATTAATCCAAAGGGCACGCAGCTGAAACCTTTCTCTCATGGAAAGAAATGAAAAAAGAAAACCAAGTAAGGGGCATGCACAAGCGCTTGGCCTCCACTCATCCCCTTTTGAAAGATATGATGCGAGTCGGCTGATAGATCAGATGCTTTAAAGGTTTTTTTTCCTCCACAATTATCACAACACCGATGACTCACACTCACACTCACACACGTGTCTGCATTTTTTTTTTTTTTTTTTTTTTTTTATTAATAAAGGCTGAACAGAGTGCCAGAGCTGTCATGCACACGCTCGAGCATTCACTCATGTGCTGCGCGTCTGCGCAAGGAGGAAAAAAGAAAGATGGCTTTGTTTTGGACGCAGCCCCAGACTCTTCACGCTGCTCTAAAGTTCTGGGTTTAATTCGCAGACGAAACGAGGAGGAGACCACTGGATCTGGGGAAGAAAAGGGAAAGAAGCCAGACGCACCATACACCATACACCATACACCAAAGACCAAACACCAAACACACACCTATTTAGCTTGTGCAAGTGTGGGCACATAATTGGATACACACACATATGCACACGCACACACACACACACACACACACACACACACACACACAGAGAGAGTGTCGTGTGATGCATTTGCCAAACCACAAGTGAGGGGCCAAAATTCCGTAGACGTACGCTTGAACTCAGCAGGGTCTCGACAAAAGGGGAGAAAGAAAAAAGGCAGTGGAAAGCCAGCGTCACTTAAAGGTGTACAGAACTGACCCTGAGTGAAAGTTAAAGCGATCCCCTTTGTATTCGAGTGTTGCAGCATTCAAAAATCACATTACATGAAACATAAGTGTGTGTGGTGTGCATAAACACACAGGGAACGTTTTGTGCTCGGAAGAAGTGAAAGTTGAGAAAAGTGGCAGAAGAAGAAGACTCAGAAGAAGAAGAAGAAGAAGAAGGAGGAGGAGGAGGAGGAGGAGGACAAGCCGTTCTGTAAAAATCCTCCATTCGTCCTATTTTCAACTCAACAACATACACTATCGATCCTTCTGCCTTTCTGTCTTTCTGAAAGTGAGCGTGCATCTTTATCTTTTTTTTTTATTCTGGGTGTCTTTTTTTTGTTGTTGTTGTTCTTGTTGTTTTCATGAGGTTTTATTACATGCGATTCTTTCTTAAATATCACATCTTCATTCCCTCACTCTTTGTTTTCTTACACGCCAATTACAGGAGATGCTTTGAACTGTATTATATATATATATATAGAGAGAGAGAGAGAGAGAGAGAGAGAGAGAGAGAGAGCAAGGCACAATAAAGCGACTCACACAAACACAAAATGTGCCATCTTCTCTTTCTATGAGCTACATCCGACGCCATCGCATCTCCTCCCTCCGTACCCCTCCTCTGTCGCTCCTCATAAACCCCCCACCACCCCCACCACTATCCTCCTCTCTCACACACACACACACACACACACACACACACACACACACACCACCTCCAC
>JAOVVH010000002.1:2411652-2421911 GCA_028566435.1 Scorpiodoras heckelii
ATGATGATGATTGTTGTTGTTGTTGTTGTTAATAATAATAATAATAATAATAATAATAATAATAATAATAATAATAATAGTACAGGGCACCCCCAAAGTCTTATCATTATTATTATAATTATTATTATTATTATTATTATTATTATTATTATTATTATTATTATTATTATTGTTGTTGTTGTTGTTATTGATAATAATAATAATAATAATAATAATTTTGTGTTGTTGCATTTAATGTAATACTTTTGAATATTAATCATTTATTCATTTATTAATTCATTACATATTTTTTTATTTTCATTTTGCTCATTTGTTCAAATCTCTCATGCTCTCATAGGCTTCATCTTTAATGAACATTTAAGCCAGAAAAACTCCAACAAATAAATGAACAAAAAATCTTTCGTTGCAGTTGTCAAACAGTAGATATCTATATTTTTCCATCCATAATATTTCTATATTTTTTTAATTTTAAATTTTATATATATTTTTAATTTTAGGAAGAAATTTTATAAGAATGTACTATACAGTACATATACAGTATATATTTATATATATATATAAATTACAATGATGATAATAAATAGTAAAAATATAGACATTTCCTTAGATGTTTTCTGAAAATTGACTTATTTCTTAGATAAACAATAAATAAATAAATAATTGGGCAAAAAAATCTGAATTATTCATATGTTGAAATTTTTGTACTCTACAAATTCAACCTCTTTGATTTTTGATATTTGAAGCAGATAGGCATAAATTGTAATTGTTCTTGTGCTCCTCCTTCTTTTTCTTCTTTTTCTTTTTTTTCTTGTAATGACTAAAAAAAGAACGTTTACTGATTTTGTGATGCCAACCCAGAAGTGTGTTTGTCATGAGCTAAAGTCATTTTTAAAGTTTTATTTTTTTTGTAAATGATTTAAAAAAAAAAACTTTACAAACCCTGCTTTTGTTCTTCAGCTGATGTGGTTACCATGCAGGAGTCCACATTAGAGGCGGAGCCCGTGTTCGGCTTTAAAGCATGATTACAGCATGTTTTAATTACAGCTCAGTGACAATGTTAGAGGATTGAACCACCACCACCCTTATTACACTGTCGCTAGCGGCACAGCTAAAAAGTCCATTGCTTCTGATTGCACATTCGCTCACATGGCTTTGTGTTGGGCCACTTACAAAACTCCACCGCTTATTATCCACCGAGCGTCCGTTCCTCAGGCTGCTGTCTGCTGGAACGTGAATCTCCTTGAATTGTAAACGAGGACCATGTTCCAGATGTGGATTTGAAATGGCAGAGGGTTGTTCTCACGTTGATGTGAATGAACGCTGGCGTTATTAGCATTCCACACCGGCTTTTAGCAGATGCCATTATCTTTTTTCCCCTTTGTATATTTTCATATGTACTCTGAAGTCATCCTCGCTGAAGTGTGTGGATGTGATAGCAAACAAGGCCCTTTCAATCCCGAATGCTCCAAATGAAAACATCAGTATTTGGCCACTTTTGTCGCCTCAGCATTTATTTTTATTACTTTTTGTAATGACTTTCTGTGAGACCCCTAGCTCTGATAGATGTGCTATCAAACGCCGGGTCTAAGAGCTACTTGGAGCTTCCTATTAAAGCCTCGCCATTTTTCAGAGCCGAGCCTCCACCTCTCATGTGCCAGAGAGACGATTCGCTTCGAGCGCTCGGTGTCTACAGTCTTCTTCACTCCTTTAAGAAATTATTACCAAAAACAGTTTGTATACAAATGAGGGGAAAATGGGAAGCACAGCAATCTGCGATATCGTAAAACTGGATTAAAGACATTGCTGTATTTTATCCGTCTTACACTGTTACTGTTACGTCGATTATTTTACAAATAACATCCTGAAATTTTAATGAATACAGATTTTAGATGCTGAACAAATGTCAATAGTAAAGCTTAAAAGCTAATTTCCTTATAAAACTGCACACATTGTGGAACACCTGGGAACACTGTTTAAGAAAAAGACACCAAATATTGACTTCCTTTAGTTTATTGCTGTTTACCGCACTTTAAACAGTGTTTTCTTTATTTTCGAAGGCGTCTTTGCTTTACAGCGAGTCTTAACACGTGTATAAGACTTCTGCATCGTACTGTACAGTAATCAGCTGTAAGTTTTACTGAGTGTCTGAGTGGAGAATCTGCCACGGCTCTTCTGGAGACTTTGACTGTCACACTTACTTCTTTTTTTTGCAGCAAAACCCAGTAGCTTTATCTTCATTATGTTTTTTGTCTGAAAAGTGGTCAGTTATGTAACGTGTCACTTTCGTTACTGACATACAAACAGTTTTGCGTAACATTTAATTTTTTGTTGGAAAAGTAACATTTGGAAATGTAAAATCTTTTTGTACTGACTCAATAATTCAGGGTTCCTAAGACTTTTACACAGTTTCACGTCACCGATGTCCTGAAGACTTTTCTGCAGTGGGAAGCTTAAAGTTGCATTAAGTTTTATCTCTGACTGTTACAAATCACTGACCCTGGCCTGATCCTTTCCAACAAAGAAGACTTCTTTACGCTTTAATATCTGTTTAAACTCGTTGTCTTTTGTAGAAAAGTTTCTTAGGACCATTATAATATATTACATGTGTTATAGAATTTATCCTAGAAAACAGCTACATTACAACTTCAGTACAGGAAATGGCATAAGTGTGTGTAAATGTACAGATCTAATATATTATTTCCTTCATCGTTGACCGGTTTGAACCGGTTGAATCGATAATACCTGTCTGCCTTGGTGTCCAATGTCACGACTGCAGTAACTGTTAAAACGTCATCCTCGGTGCAGCTCATAAGAGGATTGGCTGAAGAGAGCCAGGCCTACTGGAGGCAAAGAGAGCAGGGCAAGGTTAAGCTACACATATATTGCTTTTTAAAGCACCCATCTGTGTTAAGCTTCCTGTGTGACTTTGTGTGATAACACTCACCACACATTTTGAATGCTGGTGGAAGATTTCAGTGATACTTTTCTGGTGATGTCAAGGTCTCACAGTGGAGAAAACATTGAAATACTTTGAGAACATGATGCAAAATTTGTTTGTGTGATATAACTAAAGAGCAGTGAGGACTAAGTACTAAGTGATGAATCGATATGGTAACATGCTACGTGTAAAACACCCTGTCCAGACATTTTTGAAGCTTCACCCTCATCTCCAAACTCAGAGATGCTCTACAATCATGTAATTACTTAATTGTCAGGTAATCCCCTGACTACCATGGACGATTTCTTTGCTGACGGTCTGTCAAGCAATTATTGAGCCTACAATCTTGACAAGACTTTGTCATTCATCTTGCCTGTAACTAAACACATTCCTTATTTATTTGGTTTTAATTTTCCTTGACCTGCCAACCTTTATGCACTTTGTCTAGGAACTCCAAAATGTCCCATCGAGGAACGCTGCTTCAAATGATCAGCGTAGGAGTTTTAGCCCATTAAACCCTGGAAGCCGTGTCATTTCCCGCATTTCAGTGCCTTGGCAAACCCCATGACCGACCGAATCTCCAGCCCATGGCTCAGATCTTCACACACTTGAATAGAACGCCAAAAATAAAACATGACTGACTAACACTTCCGCCTGGAGAGCTGTTTTTGGCAAGGCTGAGGGCAAATTAATGTTCTCGCTCCTCATAATCAGGCGCAGTTTGTTACATTTTCACTTGAAACAGAAATGAGCCGCTTGATGGAGAGCCTGTTTTATGAGAGGTATTAAAAAAGAAGTCGTTTGTGTAGCACTTGTGGGACCTTTATTACAAGATGGCCTTTTATTGATGGTAATTATTGGACAATTAGTTGAATGGGATTAGCATGAGCTGTGCTGTGCAAATAAAACCAGGTAAAATCAATTCCCCCATGCGCCAGCGTTGAGTCTTGAAGTTGGCGTTGAAGATGCTTTACCTGCTACTATGCGTCTTAACACAGTCTTAACGACAGACAATAGTGATTCAGCTGTTTGTCAAGGCCATGGCCGTTTTCTCCATGGTGTCTGAATTACTTCAACGGAGGGTCTGCTTGCACAGGTAGCAATGCCTTGTTTTGCTGTCCACACTCAGATGCTGGTATGAATAATGCAGATGTGCTAACGTCTAAGCTTTACCACTCACTATGATGATACGAGTGAAAACGCCACCATTCTGCTTTTTCGGATAAAGTGGTGGACCAAACATGAATAAAATTCACCAAGCAAGAGACATGCATTTGCTTCTGCTAGTGATCCATCTCAGGCTAGTGAGCAGTCTTTGGTAGTGTGGTATTGCTTTGGGAGCTAATTTCCTTGTCCTTCTTCTCGTTTTTTTTACTGTTACGTAGCAGAATTGCCATCTTGTTCCCCCCAAAAAAAAGAAAGCTGTCTTGAGCCGATTAAATACCCCTTCCAATGTGATAAGAACAATTTTGTCCTTGTGACAAGAACACTTATATAATATCGACATTTTGGCACCAAGCCCTGTTTGAACCTTTCCTCAGTCCCAATCCCAGCTGAGATTACTCTTGGCACACCAGTGGTTGGTTCAGAGGTCATGCTGTGTAATCAGGTCATCACAGACACCAACTGATTGCTGCGCCTGCAAGTGTGGCTTTAGATAAGCCTAAGCAAAGTAGCAGGCTGTTCAGAATATCAGATTTATACAGAGGATGGACTGAGGTGGGTTTTTTTTGGGACGGAGAGAATGACTCTAGAAAGGAGGGCAAGACATCAAAATTATGCTTGCGTGTGGGTGGGACAAGACCTGGAGCTGCAGTGTACTTCCCAGAAGGCCACCGTGGAGTACTAGCATGGGTTATTTCTGTGAACATGCCGACGTACCAGCGGCTGCCTTGGTCTCTGTGTCTCTCTGAAGGGTGAACATATTGCATATGACATAGAACCGGGCTTCACTAATGACTACAGCTCTCCAGGGATTCCTCTTTAACCTCCCCACTGTCTAATTGCCTCCATTACCCCAGTCCCATGAGGGGAGGGGCGCATGTTCAGAACAGAGAGACTCCACGTGGGGCTGCATTGCCGCTCCTGAGCTCTCTTTCAGTGCTGTTCATTTGTTATAGTAACATATGGTCTGATTTAAGCTTTGTTCGGGATTGATTAGTATTCCGTGCTTGCTGAGAAGCTCAAAGCTTTCCATGAATAACTCAAAGCTGAGAGGTGCTAATTTTATCCTACAGGTAAGTGGTGCAGGAGGGTGCACAGCCTCGGGGTCGTTATGCATGAAGTTGCATAACGGCACGGTGTGAGAGCCTAAATGTGTGCTCTGGGGTTCCTCCCAGCTGGAAGCCTCTGGGATCAGACAGCATCTGTCAAAATGTGTGGCTGTTCCTTTGGGGCAGGGCCTTCACAGGCAGGTGGGAACCAGCTACACAAAAATACAGAGCCCATCTGCCTGCTTATCCTCCATACTACTTCAGCGTACACCCAGTCTGTCCTTGGTGTGTGTGTGTTATACTGCAGCATTCAGCAAGAGTGGGCAATATCGTAATATATGCCTGGGAATACCATCGTTAGCTCAAGACCAATATTTGTCATTAAATTTATTGCCTTTTCTTGTACAAGTAAGTTGTTAGTCCACCTCCAAGAAACAACATTGTGATCACCCAGCCAAATCTCTGTTCTTTTTAGTGCTTTTGCAGATTTGGCAACTACCCATCCAAGGTGGTAACAGGTGCCTGCTCTAAGACATGTGAATCTTCTTGGTCGCCAGTCAAACATCACAGGACAGGTGACTATACATGGAGGAGAGTGCTAACTGTCCTGTCCTGTGTATACACTGAAGACAGAAATACCATTCTTCCACCCCAAGCTATGGGTTGCTTTGGGGATGTTGAGACAACAAGCAGAATTGCCCCTGCTGTATGGGTGGGAAATTCTCTTTCTGTTTTTTTTGTTGCAGAAAGTTTTTTTCTGTAGTATGATGGTAATGGGAATCAGGAACCTCTAAAGGAACTGTGTAGACCGGACACCCTTATTCACAAAGGGCCGGTGTGGGTGCAGGTTTTCCTTCCATTCAAGCAGGAGCCACACCTCATTCCACCTGTTTTTAATCAATGGGTCTAATCAGTGGATCTTCTGCTTGGTTGGAAGGAAAATCTGCACCCACACTGGCCCTTTGTGGATATGGATGGACACCCCTGGTGTAGACCATGATCCATCTATATGAGGCATGTTCATACGGAGGCTAAGGAGCTCTTTAAGGAATTAAGTGGTTCAGGAAAGTTCCTGGGTGCAATTGCACCACATTACACAAATAAAGTTGTTCTGAAAGTTTGGGTTAATAAATTTATACAAGTCCATCTTACATTTATGGCATTTGGCAGATGCTCTTATCCAGAGTGACTTACATTTGATCTCATTTGCACATCTGAGCAGTTGAGGGTTAAGGGCCTTGCTCAATGGCCTAGCAGTGGCAGATTGGCTGTGGTATGAATTGGTCTCATGACCTTCTGGTCAGTAGTCCAACATCTTAACTACTGATCTATACTGCCAGTAGACTTTTAGGAATCTCCAGTTTCAGACCATCGAAAGCAGATGGTATAATCTGAGGCAGGTCATGCTCAGCAAGGTTAAGGTTGCAACATCTGGTCTGAACCACTGAATCAACCACATAGTGATGTAGTGACATGTAATAGAATATGAAAGCCTACCAAAAACAAGCATTCTAGCCCTGGATCTTTTTTATATAATAACCAAACTTAGGATAGCACATATTTGGGAAATGTGTGGAAAGTTGTAGCGTGGTGAGTTTTATGAAGTGCTCAGAAAAAAAAGCCTAATCTCCATTCCGTCACTCCCTTGAGTTTGTGATGCTTTGACAGACACATTTTCGCGAGTGCTTTCCAGCGACGTACAGTCTGTTTGACAGCTTCTCCATCTGCAGTGAGTTTGCGAGGCAAGTCCTACGCCTGCCTGCCAAACAATGCAGCTCACCGAGCAATGTGAAGAGAAAACCAGGACTGACTGGCACCACATCAATCACAGGTGCTGATAAAAACCCCATGGGCAAATTTTTGAATGTGCTACATATAATACTATAATCAGATTCTCAAAGTCAGTGAACTGAAAGGGATTTATAAAGCACACTGAGTGTATAGCGTTGAAACCTTTGGCACTAGAAAGCTAGAATTTTGCCTAAAGTACCGTACTAAAGGTTGCAACTATGTGGTTCTTTGGTAACTGTACGACAAGATCACTGCCACAGACAGGAACTAGTGGTATTCAGAGGTGGAGGTCTATTTTCTGACTGGATGCACGTACAAGGGTGAGGCAAAAATGATCCGTACTCCGGTTATCATGACGAGCCTGAGCGTAAATGGCAGCGTAAGGAATGGAAACCATCTCAGGACCGTGCTCCATGCTTCTTGCACTTGTCTAATTTTGCCTTGTGCCTTTGTTTTGGCTTCAGACCTGCCTCCGGTTTCAGTGCCTGTCCTGTCATTGGTCTTTAATTCACTGTGTTTGCCTGTTTACCCTTAATTTGTTTGTCTGTTTCAACTTCAGTCTTACAGTTATGCCTATGGTTATACCTTGTTTGATGCCGCATGTTTGTTCTTTCTTGTACGCTATTGACCATGAATATGAATCTTGCATCTGCCCTATGGAGCATGCATGAATGTTTTATGTCGTTCAGGTTGTTGTAGCTGATATGAGGTGGTTAACCAAAGGGCCAAGGAACATTGTTAATTCAAGCATTTCTTTAAAATAAGACCTACTCTATTATCTTTGTGGAATTTCACATATTCTCCCCTCTGTCCTCCAGATTCTTCCTTGTCTTCTAGTTTACTTCCACTTCCCAACACCACGCCAGTAGGAGAACTGGCTACTCTAAATGTGAATGAATGTATGGACGGTGTCTTTCAATGGACTGGCGTCCCAAGCCCAGTATTCCCGTGATAGGCTTTGTCAGCTTTGTCAGCTTTGTCATTCTGTGTGAAAAGAAGCCTTTGTTCATGTTTGTGAATGTGTTACTAGCATTGCAGATGTACTGTATGCTTTCTGACTTTGGTCATGCCTGTAGTCATTATTCCCTCAGAGTGTGTGCCAGTTGAGATTTCTGAGCTGCTTCTTGCTCATGAAGAGTCTCATTCCACAACGTTTGACTGAACTGTCCCCTGACAGTGCCATGGGCTGTGTTTTCTTGCCTGGTGAAGAGTGCTGGATGGCTGAGTTCCTGCTGTTCCCGCTGGGCCACCCTGTCTGTTCAGATAGATGGCCTACAGTCACATGGGCTGTGGTAGAAATGTCCAGAGCAGCGGGGAAGCTGAGCTTTATGATTGATAAGTTTGTCCTCTTTCCTTCACAGATATAAGAGTGGTAGTAGGCCATGATTTTAAGGTGCTCAATCTTCTGCAGAGACACAGCAGATGGAGTGAAAAGGCCAACGGTGATGCTGAAGTAAAGTCATGAGTGTCAAAAGAATATCTGGTGGTTTGGTTGTATCCTTGCCAAAGCCGGTTGGTGTCTTTATTAGTATTAGTTTAGGGAGCTAAACTCCCTGTGACTGCTCCCCAAATGATACAAGTCAATAGCATTCAGAATGAAACTCAGCTAGCATATGTTCGAATTGTGTCCAGCTAGAATATTAGCCAGCTAATATGCTACTTTCTATGGTAATTTAACTATTAACTAGTTACTATAGTATTAAAGGTGCAGCGTGTCGGGTTCAGTGGCATCTAGTGGTGAGGTTGCCGATCGCAACCAACTCAATACCACTCCATGTAGTTTAACCTACGATGGCCATGAGGTGCCCGTAGCTACTTTAAAAATTGTATCCTCTATGACTGCATCGTGTGGCCTGTCAGCTGATGAGGTTACTTTCGATAGATGTGTAGAATTTGTGTTTTATTATTTGTGGTGGAGTCAAAGACCAGATTAAAGGATCACGGTGCTTTGTAGCAACCGATTCTGTTTTTGCAGCTTTATTATCTTTCCCCATCCGTTTTCTGACACCTTTAGCTCAGTGATTGGTTAGGAGTATCCTTATTCTGGACTAGGATTGGCTGGGCTGCATGTGCGGACAGTTGGTAGCCAATAGCAACGCAGAAGGTAGCATTTAGATATTTTTCAACATTGCAATGGGGAAAAAGGGTCCGCGTGTTGCCAACAATGCCCGTCGCCATGTTCTAGCTAAAGCTGTCAAACAACAAATTGCATTTCGATTGGCAGGCTGAATTAGATGTCCAGCAGAAAACAGGCAACTTCGGAGTCACTTTGAAAACATTTGTCCCTCATTAGCGATTTCCATCTGGGAAATCTGGGAAAACTTTTTTGACAATGAGGATTTACGCTCCCTTGCCTTTTGCTCTGCTAAACAAAATCTATGATTGTCCATTTCTCAAAAATAGGCTCTTAAATTTGTTAGCCAGCATCAGCAACCACTGATTCCTCTTCTTCCTCTTCCAGAAAAATGGCAGTGCAACATGGCGGCTTCTGCAGAAGACGACCTGCTCCCGTGTAGATACAGTATATAGGACTCATTCTAAGCTAATGAAAATGCAAAAATTCATAGTTATAAGTTATTCTGTGCGAAGAAAAACATTTCAATTTCTGCTAATACTGTAGATCCCCCTAAATCCTTCACACTGCACCTATACTTTTGGGAATGAAGTGATTCTCTGAGGCAATGTTTTTTGGTTTGGAAAATTGTGTCCAGACTTTATAAACGTTTAATCACAGTGTTTTTTTTTTTTAACTCAGCGTTTCATTTCTTACTCATTTTATTTTTACAGTTATTTTTCTTTTCCCTGAGGTGTGTTTACCCAGTTGGGGGGAAAAAAAGGAAACCGTCTAAATGGAGTCACTTGACCTTCATTAAGTAGCATTCACACTCATTTAAAGGTGGGCTGTGTTTGGTGCCTCGCTCATTTTATAAATAACTAAGATTTTACAATGTTTCATGTGGAGAGAGAATTGTTTGCTCCTTTTATTGACTCGGCTGCTACTTAGCAAACAAAGCAGCTTCCGTGTGGTGGTTATGTGGTGGTTATGTCACCCACTACCTGATGTTTAGAGGAAATGTTTTCAACACTGAGAGCTGGTGTTGTGAATTATGATGCATTATTTTCTTTATAACGCTAATGCTTTCTGTTTTGTGTTATTATGCTTTCACGTATGAGCGCATTGAAGAGGAAATTGTCGCCCCTTTTACGTGTCTATATGTACAGTACCAGTCAAAAGTGTGGACACCTTTAATTCAGTGGTTTTTCATTATTTAAAAAAGTTCTGCATTGTAGATTAATACTAAAGTCATCCAAACTAT